>JAJMKE010000033.1:71888-106648 GCA_030569195.1 Hyphopichia khmerensis | reverse complement strand
ATTCCTTACTCTCCCTAGAAAGTTATTTATCTTTTACTAACTAAAGTCATTCACTATGTTGTTTAAATCATTAATTAAGGCTTCTCTTGTTGGAAGTGTTTTATCTCAACCATTACATCAACATCATGAACATGATAAAAGAGATGTTAAGTTTGTTACTAAAACCAATGTTGTAGTTGTTACTATTGGTAATGGACAAACTACTACATTTGATCATGTTAGTTTACCAACTCCATCATCATCAGTTAGTGTTAATACTGATACTACTTTTATTGCTCAAAATAAACCATCAACTGTTACTTCTGTTTCTAGTAGTGAAACTAGTGAAGCTGAAACTGAAACTTCTTCAACTTCTGAATCAAGTGAAACTTCTACTTCAAAAGCTTCTGGTAATGGTATTACTTATTCTCCTTATTCAAATGATGGTGGTTGTAAATCATCATCTCAAATTGCTTCTGAAGTTGAACAATTGGCTGAATTTGATATCTTAAGACTTTATGGTGTTGATTGTGATCAAGTTAATGCAGTTATGTCTTCTAAGAAATCTTCTCAAAAAATTTTTGCTGGTATTTATGATGTTGCTAATATTCAAGATTCAGTTGATACTTTATCAAAAGCTGTTAAAGCTAATGGTGGTTGGGATCATGTTCATACCGTTTCTGTTGGTAATGAATTAGTTAACTCTGGTGAAGCTACCGTTTCTCAAGTTAAAGAATACGTTTCTACCGCTAAATCTTCTTTAAAATCTGCTGGTTTTACTGGTCCAGTTGTTGCAGTTGATACTTTTATTGCAGTTATTAATAACCCTGGTTTATGTGATATTGGTGATTATACCGCCGTTAATGCTCATGCTTTCTTTGATGGTTACGTTACTGCCGAAAATGCCGGTGACTGGGTTCTTTTACAAATTGAAAGAGTCTCTACCGCTTGTTCAAATAAAAAATCTGTCTACATTACTGAAACTGGTTGGCCTTCAAAAGGTGAAGATAATGGGGTTGCCGTTCCTTCTAAATCTAATCAAGAAGCTGCTATCTCTTCTATCAAGAAAACTTGTGGTAATGATGCCATCTTATTCACCGCTTTCAATGATTACTGGAAAGCTGATGGTTCTTTCGGTGCCGAAAAATACTACGGTATCCTTTCCAATTAAGAGTCTTGTTTGATTTCTTCTACTCTTACTTACTTACTTACTTACTTACTCTTTTTTTTTTTCTTCTATTTCTTTAGTCCCTTCTTGATGTTTTTCTTTTCATTTTTCTTCTAAAAATACCCTCCTTTGTCTTTATTTTTTTTTAGTTATTTAGTTATTATCAAAAATTATATGACTTATAGTTGTTTTGATTCGCGTAAAGTAAAGAAAAAAAAATAGCTGCAACAACCTGCACATTGTCTCCTGCCTCAATACAGTAACCCTGTTACCGTTTTGCTTAGTTCAGTGCTCGTGTTTAGTCTATTATCTTTTGAGCCTTTTTCTTAAATTTGAGCCTTTTTCTTAAATTTGAGCCTTTTTCTTGAATTTGAACCTTGTTCCTCGAATAAAAGTTTATTAACAATTTATACGATAATCTGACGATAATATCTCGTCTATTGCAACCTTGCTTTAACTTGGTATACTTTACACTTTGATTCACTACATTCATATAATTTGCGCTATTATTCATAAACTTTACTCTATGTAACTACAACATTCATAAACTTTACTCTAGGTAATCACTACATTCATAAACTTTACTCTAGGTAATTACTACATTCATAAACTTTACGCGATGTAAATCATTACATGATGTATGTAATTACAATAACTTTAAATTTCAAATACTTTACAACATATATTAAACAAAACAATTAATTTACAACTATTAATAAAAATGGAAAGAAAATCACAACATCATCATAAAAGTTTATTCTTTTCTAAAAATCTCTTTCTTTCATTGATTTTTTTAGAACCATGAAGATCTTTTAATTCTTTTAATTTACCCTTTTTAATCAATTTATCAGATTTTGGAGTCCAAATACCTTTCCTATTCTCTGGGAATAAAAATTTATTTATTTTTTCTTCATCTTTTGTATCTTTATTAAATTCAGAATCTTCTTGTAAATCATTAAATAAATATTTTAAAAATTTAAAAATTCTAACTGGATTTGCTGATGTTGACATTAAAATATGTGATACTAATGAGGATTTAATACCATGTTTTAAGAAAACATCATTTAATACATCTTGATCAAATAATCCATCAATACTCTTAATGATATCTAAACATATATTAGTTTTTTCTTCATGACTTCTTGGTTTCCAAAATGTTTCAGTAAATAAATCTTCCATTTTATAACCAGGCTTTAAATAACTTTGATGATCTTGACTACCAATTTGACTTGATTTAATATCATTTTCTTCTCCATCAACATCTCCATCATTATCATCTTGTTCTTCTTCACTATCTTTTATTAAACTTTCTTGTTCTCTCTTCTTTTTAGCTTCTTTTGCTTTAGAATCAACTTCTTTTATAGCTTCATCTATATTAGAACTTTTAACTTCACCAATTTCTTCATCTAATGCACCATCTTCATTACCATGTTGTTGGTGTGGATGTTGCTGATGTTGTTGATGATGATGATGATTTGCAGCAGCAGCGGCAGCAGCGACTGCAGCAGCAGCAGCATCAGCTTCAGCTTGACCTTCTTGTTCTAAATCAGCTTCTGCAGCATCATCATCAGCTTGACTAACAATATTTTCTGGAGCATCTCTTTTTCTATTTTTTCTTCTAGTTAAATTTTTCATTGCTTCTGGTTTTTGTTTATTCTTAATTGAATATTGATAATCATGAATATATTTTTGAACCCCATAAGCACGAGCAAATTTTCTAAAACGATCTCTCCAAGATGGTGAAGAATGATTTGGATATTTATTAGCAAATTCATTGAAAAATGATATACCAACTGATAATAATTTTTCATCGAAAAATCCTTGATTATCACGTTTTTCAAATTTTGATTTATCATTATTTTCTAAAACATGATTAATAACTTCAGTACATAATAAATAATCTTCTTCAGCACTAAATCTATTTTTCAAAGTATTTGGAACATCAACTAATTTAACTTTAATTTTATTTCCATGTTCATCAAAAATTAAATTACCAGCTTCATCAGTTTGATAAACAAAATCAATTTTTGGTAATAAATGAACTCTACATCTTGATCTAACTGAATGACCAGTATGACCTTGTAAAATATCTGATTCTGCTAATTCATCATAAAACTTATGACTTGTTCTATAACGAGGTCTTAATCTAACTTGTTCAATAATAAAAGCATCTTTTTCTTCATTAAATTTAGAAGTCTTCTTACGAGGTTGATGTCTTCTAAGAGCACTATTTTTCCAATCATCTGAAAGACCTTCTTGATGTGGGAAATAACCAATATCATTTTTATTAATTTGATGTTCAGCTGCTGCTGCTGCTTCAGCTTCATGAGCCTTGGCTAAAACACTAGCTATTCCTTCCTCAGAATGAGCTAAAGCATTAACTTCTGCTTGAGCGGCTTGAGCGGCTGCTTGAACAGCTGCTCTATTTGAAATAGCTTCTTCAGTATCTTCACCAGTATCAGTAGCTTTTCTCTTTCTTGAAAATGGTTGAGCATAATTATCTAAAGAAGCAAGAGTATTTTTTCTAATTGATTCATCAATAAAATCTGGTGAATAACTAATAGAATCAATTGGTTTATCACTTAATTTAATTAAATTACTATCATTTAATTCAATTTTTGAATCATCTTCAATAACTGAACCACCATATTGATTGATTTTATGTTTATAATCTTGAACTTCATTTGATGAAATCTTAAAAACCAATGGATTTCCCTTGTTATCGGTAAACAATTTGGGATCAATCTTTTCACCTTGATCTGATTTAATATATTTAGTTTCTTCTGGAGATTTACCCATGATTATTATCTAAATAACAATAACAACAGTGTCTTTCAATTTAAAAAAAACAACAAAAACTTGATTTCGAAAAACAAAAACAACAGCAATAACAGCACTCAACTTCTTCTGTTTTCAACGTATCTCAATGCAACCAAAAAGCTTGTTTGAACTCTAAATATCCTTACTCAATTAACTACTTTGCAATTGATAAAAGGTTGTAAAAAATCAAAGCGATAAACAGAAGTTTTGGATGTTTTGAAAAAAGAGCAAAACCTAAAGGTTTGGATGTTTTTCAAAAAATTTCCCAAGTTTTGAAGGTTTGGATGTTTTGATTTTTTTTTTCCCACTTTCTGCCTCATTTCTTTTTTTTCTGTTCTGTTTCGCCTCTACGCCAACTCTTTTTTTTTTTTTTGTGAACTTTTAATTGCTGTTCGTGTGCGGCACAAATGTACTGAGGGAAAAAGGGGGGTTTTTGGGGCTAAACAAACAAACCCGAACAAAAAAATAAGAAATAACACCAGATGATTGGGCCTTTTGTAGTTTTGGTATATGCACGTAAATAATTGGGTCGTGTCTTTTGGTTATAATTGTTTTTGTGGTTTTGTGGCGGCTTTGTGGTGGTTCTTGTATGTACGGAGGTTTAGTCGGATATTTTGATGCACGGGTTTTATATATTAATTATACACACTAACTACTAACAAGATATCTGCTGCACTTGTTCACGGTAGAGGGTTACTGGGTTACCCTTTGAATTCAAAGATTTTTCTTTCCAAATGATCATTGCACTTAATTCTTTACCTCTATTGCAATTACTATCTAGGCCCTTTGAATATTTTTTCAAGTTCAAACCATTTCTTGCGTCATGACCATAGTAAACGATTTTTGCATCCTTTTTAGATACTTGCTTCTGTTTTGATTTCCAAATTTTTGACCAACTAATTGCGTTATCATTAGTTAAATCATCGGAAGTTTCATTATAAAAGGGACCAATATAAGCTCTCATTTCCAAGCATTCAATTGGAACTTGATCTTCTATTGATAAATCCCATCTTAAACCAGCATGAACTGCATAACCTTGTAAACTTTGTGAATTACCATTTACTTTTAATTCATTTTTACGATTAAATGAATGGAATGGAACTTGACCTAAATCTTTAATAATTGAACATTTATTTATATATTCAACATGCTTTGGTTGTAATTTCTTAGCTAATAAAAATTCGGGATCTGAATTAAAACTTTGTCTAGTATTCATTGATTGTTCAATTTTAGTAATATCATTAGGTTCATTAATGAAAAATGGTGCTTTTAATCCATGGAATGTAGCATAATTATCTAAAACATAGAGTTCATGATTACCAAATATACATTCTATATCATTTTCAATTAAGTAATCTAAAACTTTTAAAGAATCAGGTCCTTTGGTTATAAAATCTCCTAATACTAATAAATGATCAGTTTTTGAATTATATTTAATTTTTCTTAATAATTTTCGAAATTGAGTATAGTGTCCATGAATATCACCTATAAATATATATCTTTCAACATTTTTTGATTTCTTCTGTTGTTGATACTCTTCTTCTCCATCTTCTTCACTTTCGATACCTTCAATTAATGTATGTGGATTCATTCCTAACTCTATAACCCTTTCACTTGATATAGAAACTAATGTAGCATCTAATTCAGTGACTTTCACTATTCCTTCAATCTCTCTAGCCTCGGGTATAAATAGTTGAGGTAAATAAAATGCAAATAAATAAATTAATCCAAATGTAACTATTATTCCAATACCAGATAATCCATATTTAACATTTGGGCTCATAGACCACTCCTCCTCATATTGGTAATATTCCTCATCTGCAATCTGTTCTTCATCTTGAGTTTTTCTTCTTTGTTGGGATAGTAATGGTGTTCTATCAGCAGCTGTCATACTTATTTATTTGCAATAAATTCATACGTTTAGGCAAAACTGATTCTGAATATGCTGCGAAATAGTGGTTTTTAAGTGCTCGAGTCTATTCGGTAACTAGCTGCTGTAATTCTATGTTACTAGTTGATCAGTGATGGGTTTGTAAAGTATTACTCAAATATCAATGCTCTTCGTGAAAACAAAAAAAAAAATATTGGCAAAAAAAAAGGGCAAAACAAAAAAAATGGCTAAGCCTGAGTTGTAATTTGTGAGCCTATATAATCAACAATAGGTTTCCCGTCTCAATAACTCTATAACCATTATAATAAAAGTTGAGAACCTACAATTTCCCCAACTTATGTTATAGAAGTTACTTGATTATGTCTAACTTCTTTTTTGTACTGGGGATTTGATTCATGACACACCTTTTATGCGATGAGAAGCTTTTTTTGCTACACCTACTGAATTATATTGCAAAATCTTTATTATATTAAAACTAACCGAAAACATACCATACGAAGTGAAATAACCAAAACAGCAATTGAAAGAGAAAAAATCCGTTTATAATCGTAGACCAATAAATTGAAAAAGACCGATATGAAAAAAAAAGAAAAAGAAAGGGAAGAATAAAAGAGCAAAATAAGTAGTAGTTAACAAGTAGTAACATTGTAGAGCCTTTATTGTTAGACGTAAGGCAATGCTCAAGTTAACCCCCGCCAACTCCTTCAGGTCTAGGACCTTCCTTTTGAATAATAGGTTTTTTATTCAATAATTGTCTCAATTCAGGACTGATCTTGAAAACATGTTCCTTACGTTGACTTTCACCCTGTGATTCATCAGCTTGTGACGATTGATAAACATCGTCTTCAAATGACCTTAAAGTATTTTCACGATCAATTATATCAATCATTCTTCTAAACCTTAAGAATAATAATTCACTTCTAACTAATAGATCATTAAGATTCATCTTCATTGATAAATCATTCATGTATTTTAATACTTCATCAAAACGAATTAAGTTTTGTTTAATGATTCGTTCATTATCACTTAAAACTGATAATGCAAAAAATAAGTGAAATTGACCACTATAATAATCTGTCCATAAAACTTCCCATAATCTTAAAACTTGATCCCATTCAAATTCTCTTTTAAACCAAACCAATAACATTCTAAAGAAAAAAAATAAGTCTGTTGAATCACATTTTTCTAAATGTTTAAATAAATCCGGTAACATAAATTGCACTAATCCATTCAATGTCAACATTTGTTGTTTCATACCCAGTTGATCTCTGACAAAGTTTCTTTCCATTCTATCCATAAATTTACTAAAGGCCCAAAATGTAAGTGATTCGTCTTGAATTTTGATATAAAGTGGTGATAATAAATCAGTCATTCCTTGAACATAACCTAAATTTTCATTATACTCATTATATGTTAGTAAAATCTCTCTTAATTTAAATAAATGAGGATTTTTAATATTTGCAACATCAAAATCCTCCTCATCTTCGTCTTCATCTTCATCAGGGGTCTCTGGTTCCAGGTCACTGTGAGTATGATTTTCAACGACTGTTTTTGGATTTTGAAAAATTGGTAAATGACGATCAGTTCTATTAACGTCTTTTTCAATTCTATGTTTTTGATCCTTCCAAAACTCTGTTGACCTCTTGTCTTCATCTGTAACCCATTTCAACTTCAACTCTTCATAAGCAGTTTCATAGCTTTGTCTCAATACTTCACGCTCTTCTCTCGAAGAATCCCATGAATACACTTCTAATAAAAACAAATAAGCTTCTGATCTCACCGAGTCTTCCAATCCTCCATGGAAAATGCGATTCTTTACTTCATCAACTGTCAAACATAATCTTCCTGAATGATCAAAAAATCCTTGCCATTCGACTAAACTAATTTCTTTCCTTCTCGATGACTTACTAACCTCCTCTGGTGTCAAAATATCCGGGTTCTTAGAATTAACACCCAACTCTTGATTAATCTTATCATATAAGGAATCATCAATTTGGAAATTCTTCTGAGCTTGTTCCGATTCAATTTTTACCTGTGCCGCCCATTTGGCTAGGTAAACTCTTGCACTATCAAATTCATTACTGATCTTTAAAACCTCCGGTTTTCCAATCAACTGCTTAACTGGTGGTGGTGCATTTTCCTCAATAATATCAACAACTTGATTTCTGGCTTTTGCGCTAATTGTAGCAACAGTTTCTAAAACTTTCCATTTAGCATTATTCAAAAACTTGTTGACATCGGGTAACTTGAAATTTTCTATTGCATTTTTAGGAGGCTCTGGTTTCTTCTTTTGAAAAGGTGAAAAATTTCTCATGTCATCAGATCCGGGATTAATCAAATAAACAGTAGGTTCTAATGTAGATTTCTCAATATGAATTAATTTTCCAAGCACTTCGATGAAATCTTTACCACCCCAATAAATTTCTCCTTCTTCATCGAAAATTTCCATTCTTTGTTTCAAATATTTTTGGCGTTTTATAGTCGAAGGACTTTCGTCATCGTGGAAATGAACAATTGGTAATCTTTCGCCCCCCATAGTATGTATTATCAAGGACCCATTCCAAAAGTCATGAGCTGGTTTTCTAAGTTGGGTCGAATAAACATACGATAAGGGAACGCTGTAATTATATCCACTAATTGTAGAAGCCGGTGGCTTGTTAACAATATGATGAGTTGAGTTGACTGAAGTTGAACCAGTCAAAAGAGAATCATCCATATCTACTGCTTCGTAAATTTTCAACTCCTCAGGACTCAATTGTCCCTCTGGAGTGAAAGACAATAAAATATCCTTTGCTGAAGTGTTACTGGTATCACCTCTACTTAAAGAAAGGAAACCACTTATATTATCTACTTTTCGTGGAGTTGGATGAAGGTATACCTTTGATTTGACAAACAACAATTCCACCTTATTTGAAGGAATTATTTTCCTCTTGCCTTGTTGACTATCGGCTGGCATTCTTGACAACAAAATTTCGATCTTGAAGCTGCCGTTTGGTTTATGAAAAGGAATTGAATTTGAAAACTAGTGAATTAGGGGGTTCTTTAAGGATAACCTTACTTGTATGATGCGCAGCCTTTTTATCACACAGGATAAATGACTGAAGCAAATATGACTCTACGGTATTTTGCGGTAAGGGTTTCGGCCACTACAAAATATTCAAAAGAATATTATTATTTGATTGAGCTATAGTACAGAGGTTATAATATATATATATATGTGTGGGTGTGTGTGCTTATGTGTGTTATAGAATCTAAAGGTACAAGGATCCGGCAGAGACAATATCTCTATGGACCAATTCAGTAGCTTTTTCCATTTTTTCTTCCAAATCAGAATTACCAATGGTTTTAGCAGCCACAACCATTTGTTTTAACATTTCTTCTAATCTTTTGAACATTCTAATTAAGGATCCTTCGTAAACATCAGTCATTTTACAAATTTGAGTGAAACTAGCTCCTTTACACCAGGCGTGGACTACTTCCATTAACTCAGGTCTGAAGGATTCAATATATTCTTTTTCAACAATTTCGATTTTACATTCTTTGCAGATTTTAGCAATTCTATTGGCCATGTCTTGCATTGATTTCAATGGTTCTGCCAATTCAGGCTTCAATCTTGGAACTTCTTTAGCTCTTTCTTGGAATACAAAACATGATAATAGGGCAGCACATTGTTCCGCATTCAAGTCTGTGAACGTACCATTGAAAATTAATTCGGTCAATAATAATTCATCACCGGTACTGATTTCACAAGCGACTCTTCCTTTCAACTCAATGATATCTTCTTGAGTAGTAAAACCTAATCTTCTTAAAACTCTCTTTCTGTGTCTCAAATCATCCAATTGAATAACAGCTTGAGCCTCTAAGATTTTTTCTTTCAACTGTTTGATTTTTTGCTCTATTTCAACTTTTTGAGAATATTGATCAAAGGAATCTTTCAATTTAACTGAATCGTGTAATGGATTGTTTGTGATCTTATCTTCCAATACACTTATTTTCTTCAATAAAAGTTTGAAATCATTGTCTTCAATTTTCATACTGTCAACAGCATCCATTAATGGAATTCCTTTTGGCAATCTTTTTGGTAAATCCTTCATAGTTTTTAACAAAGTCCTCTTTGCGTTTGAACTCTTGATATCATCTGGAACCCTCAATCTTACACTACTAATTTTTTCGATTGAATCTAAGGTAATTGGAATGTATTCAGCTCTTGATTTTTCTCCAGCTTTGGAAGGTCTTATACCTTCGGGTAACATAGGACTAAATGGCTTGATAAGATTTACTGGAGAGTCAACAAACATTGTGTAAACGAAAACATTGACAAGGTATGACTCATGGTCAGTATATTCTTGGTTTGGATTTCTTTTGTTGGTTCTTTTAGTGAATGAAGTGACCATACCCCAACCATAGTCATATTCACCAATTTTAACTTTCACCACTCTACCTGGTTGTAAAAATGGTAATATGTGACCCGGATGCGTGATGACTTTGCGGACGTCATCTTCATAAACTTGAAGTTGTTTCTTCAAGTCATAGTACTCTTTTACATTATATTCGTCTTCAATTTTTATGGAATTCGACTGGGAAGTCAAAGCTTGGAGTTCTTGCTCCATTTTTGGGACGGAAGCAGCATTCTGGAATTGAAAAAAAGAGCTTTCCAACATAAATTCTGGTGAAATACCTTCAACTCTCATCAAGTTCAAAATCATATTATAACCTAAGTGGAATGCAGAATCCAATCTATCTGCTTGACCCTTAACCATACCCTTTGCGACTTGTGGTTCCATTTTTTCATCTATCATCATAATAACAATACCACGATCATCTAAACCTCTACGCCCGGCTCTACCAGACATTTGAATATATTCACCACCAGAGACCCAACGAAAACCTTTACCATCCCATTTTCTAACGGAAGTAAAGACAACTGTTTTAGCAGGCATATTAAGACCAATAGAGAAGGTTTCGGTAGCAAACAAAACCTTAAGCAAACCTTCTTGGAATAAAATCTCAATGATTTCTTTCAAAATTGGCAAAAGACCTGAGTGATGAATACCAATACCTCTTCTCAACAATGGCAAAATGTTTTTGATTTGAGGTAACTCTTTATCAGCTTCTGGTAATAAGTTGACTGCATTGTTGAAAATCTTTGTTAAAGCTTCTCTTTCATCGTCAGTATTGAAATCTAACTTAGACATTTTTAACGCTAAGGATTCACAATCCCTTTTTGAAAATGAGAAAACAATAACAGGATTATATCTCTTCATGTAGATCATTTTCACAATTTTATAGATGTCAGATTTACCATCATTGTTTCCTCCTTTGTATGTTTGGCCTTTCTTGCCTCGACTTTTCTCGGCGGATGCTGGATCATCACCAGCTGCATCACTTATGGATGCCATTGCCTTTTGGAAATTTTCTTCTCTAAATACTCCTTTTTCATCGACAACTAAGTGAATACCATCACCAGCAGCGGGGAACAAGTAGTGTTGCAAGGGAGTAGGACGGAAATCGGTGTATACGACATGACATGGTTGAGCATGAATTTTCACAATCCATTCAGCGAATTCCATTGCATTAGGGATAGTGGCAGAAAGGAAGACATAATGAACTTTATCTGGTAATAAGATGATAGTTTCTTCCCAGACAACCCCACGGGATTTGTCTCTCATGTAATGGACTTCATCGAAGACAACCCATGCAACTTCTCTCATAACTTCGGAACCTCTGTATAACATACTACGCAAAATTTCAGTAGTCATAACCAAACAGCCAGCATCAGGGTTTATCGTTACATCACCGGTCATTAAACCAACGTCACCAAATTCGGCTAAGAGCTCTCTGTATTTTTGATTACTCAAAGCTTTGATTGGAGAGGTATAAATGACCCTTTGTTTATCCCTTAAAGATTGAGCAATGGCATATTCTGCAACAACAGTCTTACCAGCTGAGGTATGAGCAGAAACCAAAACTGATTCGTTTCTGTCGATACAAGATATGGCTGTATCTTGAAAAGGATCAAGAGTAAAAGGATACGATCTTGCTTCGTCCTTACGTTTATGCTCAGAGATTGGGGTATATGGATAATCTGGTGGGATAGCAACTTGATGTCTAACTTGATGTCTCAACTTCAATTGACCTTGACCTTGAGGTTTTTCAGCAGAAGCCATTAAACCTTCAGATGCAGCTACTTCTCGAGATGCTTCGATTTCAACAGAATCGAACACAACGGGATTTATCTCCTTCTTTGCTTTATCTTTTGGACCTTGTTTACTTTTCTTCGTCGATGATTCTTTGCCATTCGGTTGCTTTTCTTCTGGCTCATCGGACACTTGACGTTTTTTTGAATTTGACTTTTCTTCATTTCTGCCAGTATTCGAAGGTTCTTTCTTTTCTATGGGTTCTGGTACAGCTACGGGTGCTTCACCGAACACGTCGAAAAGATCATCACCATCCATTTTGATGATTTTTAAACTTTTAAATGTGAAAGTGTAGTATAAATAAAAGTTCTTCTAACTGAAGAGTTTTAGCTTAAAAAAAAAAAAAAAAAAAACTTAATGAGATGCTTTAAAAAAAAAATCAATGTCGCGGGCTTCGTTACATGATGATTGACCCGTACCTTCATATCTGAACATTTTTTGCAATTTCCTACAGAGATTTTATCAAAAAAGAATCTGAATTAAATATTAATGAATGAGAAAATGGGTATAATGCTATATATAAATAATTATTAATTAATGCTATTGGATGGTATTCATTTGTCTCGTTTTACGCAGAATTTTCAAGTGGTAATTTCTCTTGATTTTGCAAGAGCTTAAGGGTTCTCCATTTTTCACGGTCGTACTCACCGATAACAGCACTTGGAGCCGAGCTAACCCTCGATCTGTCAGAGCTAGGAGCCGTATCAAGATCCCAGAAATCAATTGGATCATAAAGATGATCAAGATGTTCCAAGTTGTTCAACTCATTTGACGTGGATGACTGAGATGTTGGTTTCACCATTGTCATCCAAGCAGGCTTTACTGGTAATGAGAAAGATGCACTTGAAGAATGAGATTGGCGATGGCCCTTGTTCATTATTGATCTTAGTGATTTTTTGGGTGAGCTTGACTTTGAGGAGACAGCAGAAGTGACTGAATATTGATTTGAAGTAACAGATTCACTATGTTTGTGACTTGGTGCTGAAAATTTATTCAAAATGTTTAGATCTGCACTTACCCTGTTTGCTTTCTTCTTTTGGAATACATTACTCAATCGTTTGGGACTTTCCAAGTGAAATATTTTTCGAATTGGTGAGGTATTAGGTGAAGTTATAGTATTCTCCGTTGGGGTTATGCAATGCCTCAAAGTATTCTCCAGAGAGGACAAGATTGATTCTTTGTGAGAATGATTTGGAGTTGGTTTTGTAATTTCATCTGCACTTTCCATGCCAGGCCCGCTGGCTTTTGTGCTGGAGCTTCTATTGGAGACATTTCTAAAGGTGTGCAACGAAGGTGCACTGTACGATCTACTCAGGAACGAATAAGATGGACACCTTGTGGAGCCATCATTACCACTATTTATATCGCTGATATTGTCAATGTTATCAGACCTTGGATCAGCAGGTGGTAAGAGTAAATTTCCTTTGTCGTCTTTTTCGTTGAAGTTTTTTAAGTTTTGATCACTAACTAGTCTAGTTATTCCAGCGATATTTAAATTGGCACCTGATCTATTTCTTTGATCATTCCAAGCGTCCATATTTTCATGCCAATCTTGCAATGAAATGTTATTAATTGTAGATGACTTATTTTCCCTGGTATTCGCTTTAGGTAACCATGCATTTTTGGATATGGGAATTTTTTCTAGGCCATTTAAGGTGTTGGAATAATCTTCTGAAATAGAAGGGTCTTTGCAGGTTTCATAATTACAATTCACTTTGTCAAATGTTTCCTGATTTTTTGAAACCTGTTCAATTGAAGAGGCGTCTTTCATAATGACTGTTTCTTGATCAAAACCAGAAAATTCATGATCGTTTATTGGCTCATCAAACTCACCACAGCGGGGCAAGTTATGGTCAAACAGAGAAGAATCATTTCCGTCCTGAAGCAAATCTTCGTTTTCATCTTCTGTCTTGTTTTCTGCTGGTGTAAACTCAATTTCATTCTCTCCAACTGGACTTAAGAAAGGAAGTTTCTTGACTTGGTCCCTTGGAGGAGTTCCGTTGAAGCAAATAGTTGGTGGTTTGGAAAATTGTTGATGAAATTCTCCTTGAATTCTCTCATTAGCTGAAGCTGGGACAACCGCTTGAGGAAGCTTTTCCTGTTGTTGCTTTTCTTGTTGTTGTTTTTGTTGCTGTTGTTGAAGATTAAGTTCTTTTTCAAACATTTCCTGCTGCTGTTTTTTACTTTCTAAAATTGGGCTTTCTCCACTTTTGAGAACTGAAGGTAAAAGAATTTCGTTAAAATTTTGAACAAAAAGTCTCTCATCGTGAATTGACTTCCAAGTTTGCTCTCTTCTTTTCATACGTTTCGTATTATCCTTGATGTAGCTTGCTGATTTTGACCTCTTGACGGTGGTTTGTGAATTATCTTTGATCGAAGGTTTTTCTTCAATATCATTCAACTGCATTGCATCGAGAGGCATTGAGTTTCTATTTGACTGAATAATTGATACTCTTCTATTATTATTGTTATTGAGGGTTGTTTCACTTTCACTTGATTTCATATTTGAGGCATCAGTAAAAATTGTTGAAAGAGAAGCTTTTGAGACGCTGCCAATCATCATTTTTGAAATTCTTTGATTATTGATGACATTGCTACTTGAATTCAAGTTTGGGCTTGAGTTATTATAAGGGTCGCTGAAATTCAGAATTGTAGGACTGTTAAAGAAAAGGTTGGAAGTGGAATTGAAAAGAGTTGAATTTCTCTCGATGAATTTGTCTTTGAAATCGTTAAATCTTGAGTTTGTAGGACTTCTAGAGCTTAAGAAAGTTGGTGATTTCCATAATGTTGGCAGGCTCTTTGAATACTTCAAATATGAATCATGGGAAGAATCTCTTTGATGATTTCTGCTGAAAGCTTCATTTGATAACTTGGACGATGAACCAAAAATCGAATTGAAAGCTGCTTTCTTTGATTTGTTAGTTGGAGAGTCACTTGGACCGTCAGCAATATTATCATTAGAATCCAAGTGGTTTAATTTTAAGGAATGAAGTCTTGTATTCGAATCCATCCAATTATTTTTGTTATAATCAAGGTATTCTTCAGAATTTGAATCGTTTTTCATATCCATAGAATTTTTAATAATATAATCAAGAACATTTGCTTCATCGGTTATAGGATCAGGAATATTTAGTTGGGTTTGTTTATTGTCATTCCCAAAGGAAGGGGGGGTGTTTTTTGACTCTTGGTCTATAATATTTGAGGGAGATAATCCATTATCTTGTTCCGCTAATGTTTTATCAGACAACTGTTTTGCTGGATGATTATAATGCAATGAAGGGTTTTGGTTCTGTAGCAAAATGTTATTGTGATCTCTAACAGAAAGTTGAGATTCCAAATCATATGAATCTTTGAAATTATCTAATTGTTCCATTTTTTCTTTTTGATCATTAGCAAAAAATTCATCATTAGAACAACTTATGGCGGTTATTATACTGATTATTAAGAGGAATGTTGAAACCCCCATTATAAGGACTGAAAATATGAATAAGACTGGTATTACGATTCCACAGTGTCTTGGATTAACAGATTTGAAGTTTAAGTTACCTTGAATAAGTTCAACTATCAAATAAGCACCCATTACTGTATGGAATATATAAGTGGGTATAAATAATGAAGAATCTATTATATCTCTTCCAATAGTACGAGTTTTTGTAAATGCAGTTACTGTAAACAGTAATAAGGTGAGAAATGATATTATGAATCCACTTATTACAAATAGTAGTAGTACTATATCATTCTTAGAACTTGAATATATGATGATTGATAACGTGGAAGTTATGATACAGCAAGCAAGTAAAACCAACTGTACTGGGAAGTATATTGGATGCATAGCTTCAAAAAAAATGCATAAAAAGTAACGGTATGTATTCTATTGGAGTTGAAGGCTAGACCTTTTTCAGGTTTGACAGTTGAGATATGATTTACTCCAGAAAATAAATTCTAATTTAATGAAAAGAATTTGGAATGTAATGTAGGTACCTTTCAAATGAATAAGTATTGAATAGGAAACAGACAGGAGAATTTGGAATGTATTAATGGGAGAAGTAAAAGGGTAATTCTAAAGAATACCAATTGAACTTGCAGAACGGGTTAATTTTTTATCTTTCCCTGTAATTATAATAGCAAATACTATGGGCCAGCTTTTTTAAATTTTGGAATCTTCACTTCAATATCCCATTAAGTAAATGTGAAGTATAATGCAGAGTTTATGCTGGTTGGTAAGTCCAGAAAAAGATTTGAAGGGAGCTCGAGCTAGTTGTGATGGGATTCAAATGAAATTCCTTAACTGAGAAATAACTGGTAGTTGGAAATGAATGGTTAGGTCGAAATGACAATCAACAAGTCCAGCTGTAATATTGGAAACAAAACGTAGGACAAAATCAAGCTCTGATAGAACAAAATTATGTACGAGAGATACCTTGATTAGACCAGAACTCAGTCAAATTAGAATAACGGAATGGAGTATCGAACTGAAGGTAAAGAGATGATGGTAGGATAAAGGTTGAAAGTTGGGTAATCAAAACAGTTGAAAAAAAAAAAAAATTATATGTATAAAAAAGGGAAATCAATCAAAATATTAATCTCAAATCAGCTGCTTTACAAAACAAAAAAAAATGAAATTTTCAATCTGCAAGGAGAAAGAAAGCACTACAGATAAAATACAAAATGAGCTATTTTACCCTAAGCAATTGCTTGAGTTGCATATGTTAGCTTCAATTCATAATTGAAGTAATTACTTGTATGGATTGAAGTCTTCCTCTCTATACTCAAGACAAATACTTTTGCTAAATACTCAATAATAGACCAATATACAAAATAATGGAAGTCATTGAACTTCTCTTTGCAACGGGTTCTTCGTTACACTGTCTAGCAATAACAGTACAATCATATTTAAGTATACCAATACAAATAATCATAATAACAACAATAACAATAATAATAACAAAACTACATTAAAATATAAACAAGCACCCTAAGGTTATGTCACCACCCTCTTTCTTTCTTTCTAAGCAAGAAAAACCCTACATGAAGCCTTTATTAATGAAGTAAAAGGCTCTTGTTCTTGATTGAGCATCCCAAGTATTTCCAAATAGAAAGAAGTAATTAAGCCAAAACAAAAACAATTACTGCTAAAATTTGCGTACTTTTCTCATTTTTCGCTCGTTTCTTAAGAAATGTCAACAATTTTTATATAGTGCTGTTTTTTTTTGTTCCAAATTTGGAAATGGTTCCAAACGAAACTAACAAAACAAAAAAAAAAAAAAAAGAATTACAATAGAAAAATAAAGAGAAAATTGGTTACAGTATCAAACTAACTTGCATCTTTCGATTTCACAAAAGATATATACATGTAGAGCAAGATTTGAAACCGATGTTGGAGACTAATTCTCAGTGGCCGAACGGGAGGAATGACCAGGTGGTTAAGGATGAAAGTTTGAAATCCAAATGCATACTGAAATTCAAATGGATATGAAATAGAGTTTTCCATTAAAACATTCAATTTGAAATTTGAATCGATTCTCGTCTTGTATATTTTCAATTCGATGCCAGAGGTAAACAAATTTGTAGTCGACAATTGCAACTAGAAGCTCTCTCGAGTAATAAAGTTTGCTGCATATTGTAATCTTTCTGTTGTTCCCTGCAGTGTAACTTCGTGATTGAATTTTCCGTTAGGCGAGTCTCACTACTTTCTACATGGGTGATGAAGTATCGTTAGACATATATTTGTAAAGTAAACTAGGCTTATCAACACTCACTGAGGTCTTGTAGCCATGAAGTAGTAAAAAAAAAAGAAAATGGAAAAGCTTCGAATGAAGAAGAAAATCAACTAGTGAGTCAAATCACCGACTTAATTATTGAAAGTCGTAATTACCACCAATCCATCTATTGACCATATCCAAAGCATTTTCTGGTTGATCATAAGGAACCATATGACCACCACCAAATACTCTCAAGAAGGTGAAATGTTTGTAATTCTTAACTTCACCAGCTGGTGTTTTACCAACTTTCCAGTCTTTGATTTCTTCCTTTTCAAAATCAGCTTGATGAGCCCAAGGTAAGACATTAGTCCAGGCTTGGTTACCCAACCAATTACAAATGAAATCTTTATCACCAGCATAAATTAAAACTGGTAATTTTTCTTCTAATAAATCAGTAACTGCTTTATAATAAGGTTTCATCCAATCACCAGCTAATAAAAAGTTTCTATTGATATCAAAGTTACAAGATTCATATTCATCAACTTCAGCACCTAAAGCTTCTTTAACTTCTGGTAAGTTCAAGTAATCACTGATATAATCTAAACTCTTATAACATAAGCTTGAACCTTCACACATGGTACGAATATCATAAACATTTCTACCAGTTCTTTGATATGGTCCCATTTGTCCATTGTTACAATAAATGGTAGCAGGAACACAAGACCAAATAGAATTTGATTCATAACATGAATTAATCAATGATAAACATCTTGGAATAGCATCTTCCATTGATTGACAAGCTTCTGGTTCCAAAACTGATGGTTCACCACCTTCACCACAAGCCATTGGTTCATAATACTTATATTGAGTTAAAGGATCAGTTAAACCATTACCAATCAAAACTGAGGTTAAATTGAAATGACGATCTTCATGTTTTAAAATTTCCAGAGCAAAAGCTGGAATATAATGACCAGCATAAGATTCACCAGCAATATGGAATGGTAAATTATTATATTCTGGGAATTGTTTAAAGAATAATTCTAAAAATGCATAAACATCTTTACCAGCAGCAATAGTAGAAGAAACAGATTCAGAAGAATAAGAATAACCAACATTAACTGGTTGATCTAAAAAGATGACAGTTGCATTATTATTCCAACTATAAGGATTATAAATTGGTTTCAAATCTTCACCAATTGATGAAGGACCCAATTCAAAAAATAATCCAGTTAATGAAGAACAACCTGGACCACCATTTAACCATAAAATAACTGGGTCATTTTTTGGATCATTTCTTGATTCAAAAACGTAATAAAAGAAATGTTTATCTTCATCAACAACATCTAAATAACCACTATATTGTTTAACAGAGTCAATACCCAAACTTTTTGGAGTTTTCTTAACTCTTAATTTATGATTTGGATGTTTAACATCAGAAACATGGAAATCAAATTTACTCTTCAATTTATTACCCAATTTCTTTGGTTTTGATTTAAAATTCATTGTACTAAGAGTATCTGGAAATTTCATCATCATTTCCAGCCATAATTCCTTAGTTTCCATTGGAATATATTCCTTTGGTTGATTTAAATATTTAGCAATATTCTCCAAGACATTGTTTTCACCAAAATCAAAAGAATTAACAACTTCATGATATTGAGATGTAATTCGATCAAAATCAAATCCTAATCTTTGTTGAACATTATCAACATAAGAACCAAAATTTGGAATACGTAATGCTTCAATTGATGAAATACTTGAAGCAAGTGTTACTGCAGCAATAACTGATAACTTCATCTTTTGTAATTGTCCTAATTAAAAAAGCTGAAAGTTAACCGAAATGTAATAAAAGATTTTGAAAAATAAGCCAAAAAACAAGATTTATTGCCACTCAATTACTTTATATACTATCAAGAATTAGAAAGAATTTAAAAAAAGACTTAGCACTTTATAATAGAGTTATGTAATATAATCCCCCTATCAGTCTTTATATACCAGCATAACTTTTCTATTTGGGGATGAGAATGTGACTTTTATGGAGTGAGTGTGCGGTGCACTACCTGGTGTGACCCTACCCGATAAGCCGTTTCCAATTCCATTGCTAAATTGTATTGGTAACCTAAAAGGTAGTGTAGTATCACCGTAAATGCCTACTATAATTACTGCCATTTAAACAAATGGGCTCATAGATTTGGTCCCAATTTTTGCAGTTTGTTGGAGGGCTTTTGTCAGTTTAGGTGGAATTTGTCTTTATATGCCGTAATCCGCTTTTGCTGTACACTGTAATTTTTTTTTTTTTTTTTTTCGTTGGCTCGACTTGGTTGGTTGGCTCGATGGAGGTTGGTGTTAGTAGCAAATAAGTCACGTAGATGGGTCTACTAAATCGAATAAAACATCACCATGATACTTCAAGTAGTAATACCGAATTGAGGTTTTCCAAACATGATATCAAGTTGAAAAAATTGGGGGAAGGAATATCTGGATCAGTTGAGTTATACCAACTGAAACTGACAAAAAATGGACAATTTACTTACGTTGTCAAAACATATCATTGTAAAGAACTGTATGAATCAAATAAGGAATATCAAAGCAGAGTACTTCATGAATATAGAATTTTGAATCAGGTTGATAATATTAACTTTATAAAAGTTTTCAAATATTCTATATCTCTTAATGGACTAAATGTTAAGATTTTTATGCAAACTGGTAGTGATAACTTGTTCAATATATTAAGAAGAAAAAAGATTGATGATACAGAGAATTTATGCTTTTGGAAACAAATTTGTAATGGTATAAATTATCTTCACCATAATGAATTATGCCATCGAGATTTAAAACTAGAAAATATCGTTATTGACTCAGATACTGGTTTTATTAAAATAATCGATTTGGCTACTTGTTCATCTACAATCGAGAAGTCAATAGGTATAGTAGGCTCAGATCACTATATTTCTCCAGAAACTATTACTCTGATTTCCTATGATGGTGATAAATCAGACATTTGGTCAATTGGTATTATATTATACTATCAACTAAATCATAAATTTCCTTGGAAATCAGCCAGATTATCTGATCCAAATTATATCGCATTTAAGGAAAATATTCATTTCTTAGATACTTGTAACTTACCTGATCCAATTTTAAATAATGACAGTTTAGAAATTGGTATTGGATCAGTCTTGAGACATTTACCTCGAAATTCAGTGTCTCTATTCAGTCATGTTTACCAAATTAATCCTACAAATAGATGTAATATTGATTTTTTTTATAAAGATGATTGGTTTAATAGCATTGATTATTGTGATGAATCACACAAGTGTGGCTACGTTCATACTCGACTTGCAATGTCATAAATTATAGTTGTAAAACCCTGTAAATAGTAATTTTGCATTAATATAGGTTTTTTCGCATTTATTCATTTTTTGTAAGATTTTTGTCCAAATTAGAGTAATTCCTCATAAAATTTGATACAGTTTTTGCAGCTTTGTCATTAAATGTTTCAAATCTTGAATATTATAAATAATACTTTTTTTTTGTTACCTAGATATTGTCATGTATACGGTGGACTTACATTAATTAAGCTTTTGAGTAGCTCGGGTATATTTCTGCTCTAAAGTTGGGGACACTCCTCTTATGAATAGTTTAAGTTAATGCTTTCCACAATCCACTTAGAATAATTTAAGTTAAAGCTTGTGAATAAGTATAAACGATAGATAACGCTCCTCAAAGCAACTTTGAGACATGAAAAACTATTAATTAATCGAAAAGAAACCTTGAAAAGAAAGAATTGACAAAAGCCCTTGAGAGTATAAAAAAGCATCTAAATACTTAAAAGCATAAAAGATACGCAACTACAAATCCAAAGATATCTCGGAAAACGAACTTTTCCAACTCAATGCCTTACTGATTCTCTAATTACTTTGAATACTCTTACTTAAGACTCTAAAGATTCGTTATTCTAGGTTTTGTGATATTCCCCGATGAATTAAATTGACCAATTAAAGCCATCCTTCCAATGAGTCATGCTTGAGTACTTCTGCCCTAGTGGGAATCTATCCCAAATACCCCAAAAAATTTAAGGAAACTCAACCATGTTATTTTAAAGCATATTAGCATATTTGAAACATTCCGTCTTCACAACTCTTCTCCCCTTTTAAGATAAGCAGCTTAGGGGTACAATTGACTCGGTAAACAAACAAAATGGAGACTCGGATCAGTCTCTCATACAAAGTACATGACTCGGAGCGACTCTGTTTGACCGGTGGTCGAAAGTACGCATTTTAGTGCTGTCATATCACGTGCTCTCACCCCTCGGACGACGCATCTCGAGGAAGTTTTGACATTTTTTTTTTTTCAACTTTTTCTGGCGCATAGAAATGCTTGAACTTGATCTTATTCAACTATTTCTTTTATAATAGTATTCATAAATTCCAACACTAGCTCGTTAAATATGCTTTCCAACACCTTGCGTTCATTAAGGCATCAATCCAGAAGAGTTCCAGTAGCTTCTACTTTAAATGGGGCCAGAAACTATGCATTATCTGCCAATGCTCAAGCCTTAATCTCCAAATCAGTTCAAGATGTTGATCCTGAAATGGCTAGTATTTTAAAGCAAGAACAACAAAGACAAAAGAATTCTATTACCTTAATTCCTTCTGAAAATTTTACTTCAAAAGCTGTTATGGACTTATTAGGTTCAGCAATGCAAAACAAGTACTCTGAAGGTTATCCAGGTGAAAGATATTATGGAGGTAATGAAATTATTGATAAAGCTGAATCATTATGTCAAAAGAGGGCTTTAGAAGCTTTTGATTTAAATTCCGAACAATGGGGTGTTAATGTTCAACCATTATCAGGTGCTCCTGCCAATTTATATGCTTATTCTGCAGTTTTAGAAATTGGTGATAGAATTATGGGTTTAGATTTACCTCATGGTGGTCATTTATCTCATGGATATCAAACCCCAAGTACTAAAATCTCTTATATCTCAAAATACTTCCAAACCATGCCTTACAGATTGAATGAAGAAACTGGTTTAATCGATTACGATACTTTAGAAGCCAACGCAATTCTTTTCAGACCAAAAGTAATTGTCGCTGGTGCTTCCGCTTATTCAAGAGTCATCGATTATAAAAGAATGAGAGCTATTGCCGATAAGGTTGGAGCTTACTTATTATCTGATATGGCTCATATTTCTGGTTTGGTTTCTGCTGGTGTCACCGAATCTCCTTTCCCTTACTCAGATATTGTTACTACTACTACTCACAAATCTTTAAGAGGTCCAAGAGGTGCTATGATTTTCTTTAGAAAAGGTATTAGAAAGGTTACCAAAAAAGGTAAAGAAATTCCTTATGAATTAGAAAAGAAAATTAACTTTTCTGTTTTCCCAGCTCATCAAGGTGGTCCTCACAATCATACCATTTCTGCTTTAGCAGTTGCCTTAAAACAAACTCAAGAACCTGAATACAAAGAATATCAACAGAATGTCGTTGATAATGCCAAAAGCTTTGCTGACGCTTTGGAATCAAAAGGTTTCCAATTAGTCTCTGGTGGTACCGATACTCATTTGATTCTTGTTGATTTAAGATCAAAAAACATTGATGGTGCTAGAGTTGAAGCCGTCTTAGAAAGAGCCAATATAGCTGCCAATAAGAATACCGTCCCAGGTGATAAATCTGCTTTATTCCCATCTGGTTTAAGAGTCGGTACTCCTGCTATGACTACTAGAGGTTTTGGCTCCGAAGAATTTTCTAAAGTCGCCGAATATTTCCAAAGAGCAGTCGATATCTCAATCGCCTTAAAAGCTAAAGAAGAAGGTAAAGTACCAAAGGAATTATTGGCTTCTTTCAAATCTTTAGCTGATAGAGATGAACAAGTTAAACAATTAGCTAAAGAAGTTTCTGAATGGGCTTCCTCTTACCCTGTTCCAGGTGATTTGTAATTCTGATTCTACTAATCTAGAAGCTGTGTACATTATTGAATGAACGTTTAAAACTATAACCTTAAGAATTGTAAGTAGAAAGTCTAGCCAGGGCCTTAGTAATACGCGTAGAGATTCAGAAATAGTGAACCGAAAAAAAAAAAGAGAAAAAGGTGAGACAAAAAGACCAAAAAAAAAAATAAAGTCAAAATTGTGAGGAATGAAAAATGAAGAAAGTTACTAATGGTATAAAACTCCCAATTGACAGTCCGTACCATCTTATATCGAAAATGGTGTCAAAGGAATTGCCTTCTGGTTCAGGAAGACCGAGTGCCCCTCTATCAGAACTTTCTATTGGACCGAGCAAAGAAAATGCTAATAGCATAACCTGGTCTAAGAATGGATTCATTGCCTACATGGCCCCCAGCTATAATTCAAAACATAATTTATTTCTAACATATCTTGAAAATATCGACGGAAGTTCATGGCAATTAGCTAAGCCACAGGGTTTGAGCTTGAAGCCTAACGAAGATGGTGAGTTACCCAAGCTATCTTTAATTTCCTGGAGTAATCTTAGTACAGATTTGGCAGTTTGTGATGATCATGGGAACTTTTATATATTGCTAGCAGGTGTCGGTCTATTGGGCCAAAATGTAGAAAATGGTTCAGCTGAAATTGCAAATGGTAACGGGAAAAATCCCTCACCCAATGGTAGCTTTCCAAGTTATGAACTAACATCTTATAATCATACTGAAATGATATATCGTGACATAATCAGCCATGATTTAACAGGAAACTTTGATACTCGTTCTAAATTTGTTGCATTCAAGTGGCTCAATATCGAAAAAACTCAAATTATCAATAAACCAGCAACATTTGTGAAAACTGATGCTCAACCGCAACAATCTCAAACGCCTCTTGCGTACACCTATGGAGTAACGCAATATCAACCTTATGGGGCGTCTCATCCCATTTCAACAAAACAAGCATGTGTTGCATTACGACAAAATGGGGAATTTATACTATATTTTCAAGGGGAACATAAGGTAGAGTACCATAAGGTTTCAGCACCAGTATTAAACAAAAAAGTTGTTTCCTTCACTCATGCCTCAATTGGATTTGACTCAAAAAGAATAATCGCAACGGCATATGATTCAATACTGGATAATATATTCTCATTTCTGGTTGATATAGAATGGGGCTTTTTAATTGAGTCAAGTAAAAAGCAGAAAGTTGATCCTCATTATTACACTCCAGCAGAATTACAGACTCCTCCCAAGTTGAATTTGAGAGTTTTCCACCAAATGAGACCTAAACCACTGCTCGAAATTGAAACTGAGGGAGCTAAAAATGAAGATGCAATGGAAGTTGATGATAATGACAGCAATAATAAAGAAACAAAAGTAACTTTTAGTAAACTCTCTTCGATTGATACAATCTCAACTAATTTCGATCAAGAATGTAAATTCATGGTCTTCATTAGTTACGAAGCTTATGATGAAATAACTCAACAAAAACTGACAACCATCTATAGGTATTCAATAACGAAAGCGCTGGACTTGATTTCAAGTGCATTTATTGATTTGGGTTTGCGTAAAAATATATCAAAACCAAATGGTGCAGCTACTTATGAATTATCTTTAGAAGGTAAGATGTCCAGACCAAACTTTATTCAATCAATTGATACGGCAGTAGCTGAAACTTTCATTATAATAACGTATGAAGATGGTAAGATTGATTTGATGGATAGGAAAAAGTTATCCCTCGTCACAAACCAAGAAGTGGAAAAAAATATTACTCCCCCTACAATAACAACACTTTTTGATGTCGGGTTCAAATTTCCTGAAATCGAAAGGAAAAGCAATAATCCTTTGAGAGTCAGTGTTTCCCCCAACTTGACATCTCTTGTTTATACCGAAGTTAATAATGAATCTCAACAGTTGATCCTAAAAGTTCTTGAAAAAAGACGAGATAGTGAAATATCGCCAAAAGAATTGTTCGTAACATCAGTTGGTTTTGCATTTCGCCATGCTTATTCATGCTATACCAATACATGCGCTGATGATTTAGTTGCCTTAATCCAAACCGAAATTAAGCGAATCGGAAATTCTCTTGCAAAGGCAGTTTCGACTCGAGAGTCTAATTTAGAGCTAATACTTAATCGTTTCATAGAGTCAATCATTTGTGAATCTCATAAAGCCATCAATTTTCAATTGGATGCTTTCGGTAAAGATTCAGTAGATAAACTTTTGTCTAATCCACCGTTGCAAAAGCTTTTATCCTTACAATTAGTATTGGGTGAGCTACAGCAAAATTCGAATCATGTCATAAGTGATCTTGCATGGATAGTATTGAACTTGAGAAGCACCAGTTTTGGTATCATGTTTTCTTTATCAAGTATTTACCGTCAAATCTCCAAAAAGAAACCCGCAGAAGATAGTATGCAAGACTCAATAACCAGAGCTGAATGTATCATGTCTTTGGTTGGTAACGTCAAGTGGTTGATTGACTTAATGATTTATTTGAATCAAGAACTATTACAGTTGGCGTTTGTGAAGAACACCAACAATACAGATACTAAGCTTCACTATAAAAACTCTGTGGTATTGCCTATAATATTGAGTAAGGTCCCACGCTTGTTTCTTATGTATGCTTGGTCATCCATTGGAAAAACTCATGAAATTTTGAAAAAATTGCATAAAGATCTTTCGGAAAGCAATAAACTTTTCACCCCAATGAAAGAAGCTTTGAACCGTTACTTTACTGTTTGCAACACATCTCCATTAAACCTTAGCATATCAGAAAACTTTTTGAGGGAGTGTGATGCTTACGTTTCTAAAGAAATTGCTTCAAGAGCCGCAAATAAAGATAGAGGTTACGCATTAAAAATTGAACAGAAACTTGTTTGCCAGGGTGAATTATCAGATGATATGGTCCAAATAGCCAAACTATTGATTGAAAGACATTCAATTAACATTAGTAGAGATATTAAAGTTTCTGAACTTTTCTTCTATGATGTTAATTGGATTGATGTAGGAATTATCAAAAAGCCTGTTCCGGGCGTTGAAAACCAGGATTTTTTCAGAAGCAAAAAACCAGTAATCCATACTGACCCGGATGACCAGAGGACTACAATCCCACGTCTTCAATATAATAAAAATGAATGTATTGATGCTTTGAGAAAAGTGGTGATAAAAGTTGGCGATAAATTGAATCCTTATCCGGCCTCTACTGTCATTCCTAAAAAGAGCAACAATAATAAATTAGCTAAGCTTAGAAAATGTACTAGGTGCAGATCTGTGTCTTCAGTAACAGATCCTTTAGTATTTGATATCCCTTCTAATGTTGGATTATGGACAATGGTATTCCAAAGAACATGTATATGCGGAAGTGCTTGGGTCAATTGCGAAAAATGAGATTTACTACATGTTGTATTTTCAAAGCATTATTTATGTATAAAGTTTTCAATAAACGTTATTTGCATGTCATTACATATATTAATTTGCATCCGTTTTATCGTTTGATTTTTTCTGATGACTATTGTCATCTACACTTTGTTCAGCAGATACTTCGTGAGAAGTATCCCCTTGTATTGACTTCTCCTGTGATGCTTCATCCGGAGCGGCTTCGTTCCTGGCAGCTTTCTCTTCTGCAGCTTTCTCCTCGGCAGCCTTTTTCTTCTTCCCAATCCTTGTCATTATGATAACCATAATGATAGTTGATATGATAATCCATGCAATCAATATACCGATATTTCGACCCATATGGCCTTTGTATGCATTGAAATACGGAACGTGCATCAACTCATAGGAATTATGAATTGGCATAGCGTACCCATATCTGTAAAATGTAGGACATAGTACAATGGGAGACACTGTTGGTGCTAAATTAATAACAACCATAAAGACGATAAGGAATCCAATTAATTGAGGCTTAAGCATAAAAATCACCAAGGCAAGTGCTTCCATCAAAGCGCCCAAGCTTGCCATTGTCAAATAAGCGAAAGCCCAAACGACTAAAAAGCCCAGATATCCAAATGTGGTTGTGAACGTGATACCGAACGCAGCATTCAATACCACATAAGCCAAAGATAACACGACATATGATGCATGAGATGCAGAAATTCTGTAAAGCAAATATTTGAAGCCTTTAATTTTTTGAGCAATAAGTGTATGTATTTGAATCAGAAAGACGAATTGAAAGAAAGAGAACAACATTAAATAAACAAGACCAATTTGAAATGGAGCTTGTACAACTGGATTGTTTATCGGAAGTCTGTCAACATTAACAAAGGAAGGATTAGTAGTAACTAAATTAGGCGCTTTAGTTAAAACATTTTCAATTTCGGTTGAAGTTAATAGACCCAATAAACTTTTCAAATATGTAGTCTGTGTTACATAAGAGTCAAATGCCAATTTGGTTCTTCCAACTAAACTCTTCACATAATTATTAACTGCATTGTAGTCTCTTCCAGTTTCATACACTACTTCCATAAAGCTCTCTGCTGGATTCACCAGGCTAGAGGCAGTTCTGAGCGCTTCATACATTCTCAAAGTGGAGTTTTCCTTAACGTAATAAGCTCCCCAATATTTTTGAATATGAACTTGATGATATATTTCATCGGTGATTGAATGGTTGTGATCGGAGGCCGCCTTACTAATAGTATCATAATCTATTATATCGAAAGTTCCCAAAGCTTGAATCTGAGTAACATTTACAAAGAAATATTCGACAACTTCCCCTATAGCACCCGGTAAGTCTCCAACCTGTCTATCAGCATTGAATACAGCAAAGTGAAGATCGTGAAACCTAGAAGTTCGTTCAAAAAAACTTCCCCAGTATATACATAATGTGATTACCAAACCTAAAATTAAGAATGCATAGTTCTTCAAATATATTATCGCAATATTAATACGATGCTGATGGAAATCTTTGTCCCAAAAGCCCAATTTTTTGGTAACATTTTGGATGGTCGAAGCAATTGTATTTCTTCTAGTTAATCTTGATTGCTGACGATCTATTTCTTCTTCCATGTACGAACTTTCACGTCTTTTAGCATTACCTTCATAGATTTGAGGAAAGTCTTCCATAGTGCCTTGTCCATCGCTAGCTTGGGAGTCGAAAGACTTTATATCTTCCTCTTCGTCGGGAATTCTTGAAAAGGATTTACTAATATGATTATGTCCGAAGAGAAAGTCCGAATCCAATTCATCATAATAAACGTTCATAGGGTCATTATCGCGGGAAGTCATTCTTCTTGTTCTGGAATTCCTCGACAGACTAATCAGGTTGGTTCTATTCCTACCCGATTGGTTATCACCGAAGTAGTTTGATGCTGTAGACGATATTCTTCTAACCAAGGACTGTTTCTGGGGAGGTTGTACATTGGTTTCATCAAGCTGTACTGGTCCCGAATTTGCATCTTCACTATCGAGTGATGAATTCAAAGAGCTAACATCCAAAGAATTGCGTCGACTCATCTTTATGAGTTGTGTAAAAGTATTAATTACAAGAAGTAGTTATCTCTTCTATGAATTCAACAGTTTCATAAACCCAATTCCGCTTTCAGCTTTTTATTTTGCTTCATATTGTATTTATTTTTCTTCTGGTTCATTTTTTTTTAGACTCCGCTGCACTTTTTCTCAACTTGTTTCCCCAATGAAAGAGCTTAACTAATAAGTTTCATTAAATATAATTGTTTTACGGGCTCTATTCTATTCTCTAAGGAGTCTCTATATACAGCTCATCAATAAAAGAATTAGTGATGAGGGAAAGAACGGAATCTATTGATCCTTTAGATGAATCTAGAAATTTCAACGATGAACCAGCCGCACGCCAATCGAACCAATTAGTACAAGCTTTTGACCAAAGAAACCCTAGACCTGGTCCCTCTGGGACTTATATTGGGGAGTTTATATCGGGTGCCAATGTTGGTGGAGAGGCAGTGGGATCTGACAATGGTCAATCAATACAGAATAGGAATAAAAGTAGAATCACCTACGAAGACAATCAGGGTTCATCCACTGACTCACAAGAGGTTGATAAGAAGCAACAGCTTGATACAAATGAAAAATTGAATAAATCAGAAGAGAATGAAGTTACAAAAAGTAGAAAGTGGCGTGGAATTTTTGGGGTCGGACTCAAGTTCTTAAAAGTATATTTATTTTTATTTATATTTTTCATTTCCATCTGTTCATTTTATTGGGGAACATACTTTCATAGATTTGGTCGATTTAAAAATTTAGGAATTTTAGTTGTGTCTGATGATGTTCTGTTTACTAGCAGTAACGGAACTGAGGTTGGGCCCTTAATTTACGATTCATTGAGGGACATGTTCGAAAATAATAAAACTATCAACAGCTTAGCGCATTGGCAATATATGAAAAACAGTGAATTAAGCGATTTAGCATCAAAGCATAATAGCTCTAACTTTGAAGAAGTTGTTAGACAAGTACATCATCAAAAGTATTGGGCAGCATTTTATATCGCACCAAATGCTACACAGTTAATTTATGAGAGTATGATCAATCAAAATACTTCATTGATTGAATCGGAAGAGATTGATCAGTTGATTACATGTGTTTACGAAAGTGGGCGTCATTATTCTGCATTGAGTCAATATGTTACGAAAAATTTGTACTTAATACTGGATACTTGGACAAGTTATTTTGGAGGGCCGAAAGCGTACAATCCATTAATAAGTCAAATATTAACTACAAATGAAAGATTAGAATTAATTCGAAATCAGAATGGTACTAGTATCATCAATACCAAACCAATGATTAAACTTTATGATAATAGACCATCTACTTCACCATCGATATTAGGACCATCAGAATTGGGCTTAATTTATGCACAAATGTTTTCATTTCATCAATTCAATTTAAGTGTTGAAGTTTATAGTTTTTTGAGGAAAAACTTAAAGTATAAACATTTTGTCATATGGAGGATTATCGCAGCACATGTTAATTGTTTTATTCTCGCATTAGTTTACTGCTTAATTACAATTGCATTCAAAACTCCAATAGACGTAGCATTTGGAAAATCTGGATTTTTAGTGCTTTGGATGTTTATGTATCTATTTATAGTGGCCAGTGCTTCGATCAATGAATTGGTTGGTACATTGATAATGTTTTCTGGTCAAAAGCAATTGATACCGGTGTGGTTGGTTTCATATTTGATATTTAATATATCAGTAACATTTTCCCCACTAGAATTATCACCAAGATTTTATCGATATGGGTACATTATGCCAATGTTTAATGGTTATGAAGCATTGAAGGTTGTTTTTTTCGATACTTGGAAAGGTCATTTAGGTAGAAATATAGGAGTGTTAATTATATGGATTGTTGTTATGTCAATTTTAATGAGTGTGATTGCAATTTATATTGATAAAAAAGTGAAAAAGGCAGCAGCAGCAGAAGCAGAAGCAAAGGCGGAAGCGGAAGCGGGAGCATCATCATCAGCACCACAAACAACTAAATAGTATCACTTGCAATATCAACTTGAGGATTAATTGATTTAACATTTTGACCATTCTTCATCAACAGATAAGTTTTCTTTAAATCCACCAGCCAAATTTTCAAATCAATTTCAGAATTGAATAATAGGTTTTCCAAGCAAGACAATTTCAAATTCCAAATTTCATTATTGATGATTTCAAAGGGAGAGTTGATGAGATAATCAGTGATGATTGTTGGTAAATTATCAATCAAATAAATGATTGAATGATTATATTTTGAAATTTGTAGAATGATATAATAAATTTGATCAATTGAAAGTTTTGAAATTTTTTCAAAACTGAAATAGTTAACTGCACTATTTTTAATGAGATTGAATAAATGTTTTGATTTGATTAAGTTCAAGAAGATAGTAAAGAATTTTTTACTGAATAATGAAAGTTTAATCAAATTATCATTATAAAAATCCTGACAGAATTCATAATCAAAAATTTGATAATTAATTTTACTTAATAACAAAATGTCTGAATCATTATCAAGATATAAATTATAAGATTTGAATAAACCATTTTTGATAATACATTGGGCAATGAAAGATTGACATTGTAATAAGGAAGAATAAGAAAGGGTTTCAATCAATTCGATAATTTGAGTAACATAAAAGGATTCAATCATTTGATTTGAAACTCTTGATAAATAGAATTGGACAATATCATCTAATGGAGTTTTAATTAAATTGAAAAGATCATTTTGATCTTGTTGAAGATGATTTAAATTTTTAATGAAATTTGTATAAAATTGTATAATCAACAATGGATAGAATGGATCTTCTAAATCATTCAAATCTTTTTTAGTAAAGATATAAATTGCGGGATCCAAATTAGAAGTTTTCCAATAGGGTAAAAGAATAATCAAATAATCTAATAATCTTGTAATTAAGATTGAATTTTGAGAAAATCGAGTTTTTAAGTAAAGTTGATAAGATTCATTACTAAAGAATTTTGATTCAATTAAAATTGAAATTTTATAATCAACAACACTTGAAATAAGTTTTTCAATATTATTTATCACAGAAAGTGGTAAATAATCATTATTATCAATTGAAAGATAATTTTTAATCAAAGTATTTAAAATATTTGAATCTTTTAAAAATTCAATCAAATTTATATCATTCAACTTAATAATTAATATATTTATAATAAGATTTGTAGCATTGGGGGAATTAGATTCAATACTTGCAATAATGAATTCTTTTGAATAAAAATAAGTTATTTGATTAAATGATAAATAAGATAGTATTGAATTTAATAATTCACTAATTGCAATTTCTGATGTTTGATTAATTGGGAAATTCAATAATTTTGTAAGTAATGGAATAAAATTAATTAAAAATTGATTTTCATTAAGTTTAACACTTGGATTCCTAAATATAATCGATTTATCATTCAATAAGATTCTGGTAAAGTTATTTAAAAGTGAATCATCCACATCTGCATCACCAATTCCTGCATCAAATTGATGTTGAACCTCCTTCAAATGATAAAGAACCTTGAGCGATGTCTGATCCAACTCCGTCAAATTGATTTGATTCATTGGTTGGGTACTATGCAAACCTTATTCTTCTTATTATTCCTTCTTGTTTCTGTATGTTCATTTTGCCGCTACAAACCATTTGATCTCATGTAGGGTAGGATAAATGTCGTGCGAGCCGCGATGTCGCAGTGTCGTTTTACTCTTTTTAAAGAAATGTACGGGTGTTTGCCTTTGGTTAATTGATGTCGCTCACTTTTCCCAAAGCGGATATATTCCAGGTACGGGAACGTGATTGTGCATAAATAGGTTAAATATGTAAAAATTGCAAAACTGAGATTGCACACTACAAAACGTTTTGATGCCCATCTATTGTTACAACTAAAAGGATATCGGGTAGATCAATAGGAATTGATAAACTAGGTGTTATATATCGGAATTGTTACACGAGAAGTCATCAGAAAGTATAAACACGGCGAAATAATACAGTTGAATAGCAAGACATCACAAAATTAAAGTTAAACGAATAGAAAAAGTATGTATGTAAACATAAAAGTAATCAGGTAAACATTTAAACAATTAAGTAAAAAAAAAAAGATGAGAAAGATGATGATAAAAAGATAATTTAACGATTAGATGGGGTACTTTTAAATTAGGACAACATCAATTGTCAACATTCTTACTTAATTGTTAAAGATTTTACTCAATTGAAAAAGCAACGTATGCAAGGCACACCCTTAGTAAAAACGTCTACCAAGTGATGTATTCTTAACCCGATTGTCAATTCCTAACTTAGATAGAGACACCCAACTTAGAACAAAAAAGAAAGACACCCAACTTAGAACAAAAAAGAAAGACACCCAACTTAGAACAAAAAAGAAAGACACCATTCTACATAAGATGGGCAACTCGAAACAAGAACCACACTTACAGCAAAATTAACCAAAAAGAAAAAGGCAAATAAAAAAACAAAAAGCATTAAAAGAGATACAGGATTAATAATAAAAGAACCTTTCTAACTTAAACGAATATCTAACTTGCCGTTCCCCAAAACCAAATTTCGCCTTATTTTGAATAATTATTTAGTTTTAAAATTAAATGTACTTCTTCTCCCCTTATTGTAAGTAAGAGGGTTCGTCTCAGGAGGTCAGGAGGTTCCCATCATTCACCCCTGGAACTAAGCAAAACATTCTTATCTTTACTCGAAAACTTAAGATATTGTTACTCTTATGTCAAATTTTTGAAAATGTATGTAATATAACTAATTTCTTTCTTTTTATTTCCTTTTTGAAAAAAGCCTTTTGAGTTATCAAAGAATTTGAGTTAACTTTTAGACTACGTAAAATTTATATACTACTCTTTATTTAAAGTGCACCATCTAATTTTATCCTAGAAAGAACCTACTAGTTTTGAACACTTTGGTATATCTTTCTCTTGTTTATTTGTATGAAAAATTTCTTTTATAATTTTACTCTTTGATTTTTTTTTTTTTTTTTTTTTGTTTTTTTTAGCTTTTTTAGCGCTTTTAACCTCAATAATATTACAAAAACCTCTTTCTTTATTATCTTTTCCTGTCTAGTATGTAATGCTGTATACTGTTTCTGTTTCTTTTTTGTTTTATTCGTTCTACTTCTTTATTATCATAAGATTTTAAACAATTGAATTGTCCAACCTTGTTTTTTCTTTCTTTTTCTCTTTCACTTTTTTCTTTTTTCTTTTTTTTTTTTTTGTTTTTTTCGTTTCTTTCGGTTCTGCTATTTTTTTTCTTCTTGACTACTAAACTACTATAACTTTCAATTTGATTCCCAATTTCAATTACAACTCCTTCTTCTTTTTGCTTTTTTTTTGTCTTTTTTTTTACTTTTAGATTGTATATCTTCTTTTCTTCTTCTTGATTCAACATCAATTCCTTCCCAACTACTCCATTGCCTGTTTTCTTTCCAATTAGTAGTTGAATTGTCAATCATCACCCGCTCACTACTACAACTAGGCTAACTTTTTTTTTTTTTTTTTTTTTTTTTTTTTTTTTTTTTTTTTTTTTTTTTTTTTTTTTTTTTTTTTTTTTTTTTTTTTTTTTTTTTTTTTTTTTTTTT
>JAJMKE010000033.1:49065-71788 GCA_030569195.1 Hyphopichia khmerensis | reverse complement strand
TGTCTTTTGTTAAGAAGAACTAGTTGATATCCAATTGAATGGTTTGAAGTTTGAACTTGATTCTCACATACCCTGACACGCTCAAGATCGAGATCAACAGAAAAATAAACACAATACCAAAAAGAACGAAAAAAAAGAAAGGTATTCTGATTTCCAGTTATCAATTTCAACGGGAAACTTATTATTCTATCTCTGAGCTCCCAGATATACTACAATCAGTGATTAGCATTGAAATCAAAAAGCTTCTGCCGTAAGTCTAATTGCCTCGAGCTTTTTTTTTTTTTTTTTTCACTTTTCTTTTTTTCCCCCGTCTTTCCTACTTTCAATTTTTCCCCTTTTGTTCAGCCGGTCCTTTTACGTGTTAGAATATTAAGATGGCTGAAAATAAATCGGGCCATACTAAAACAGATGGTATAGCATCCTCGGTAGCCACTGCAGCTGCAGTGGCAGCTACTTCCAAAGTTAATGGTAATTCTAAAGATGAATCAACTACTGCTAATCAATCAGATACAATTGAATCTTCTCAATTATTATCGAATAAAACCACTCCACCACTGACTCCTCCATCTCCATCTGCTGATGAAGGTAATAATCTTAGTAAATTCGATACACCTCCTTTATCCACTCCTGATGTCAGTGAGGAGATAATTGGGAAAGGTGAAACTGAGAATACTAAATCAGATACAAAGTCAGAATCAGATAATAAATCAGATAATAAATCAGATAATAAATCAGATAATAAATCAGATACTAAACCAGAAAATAAATCAGATACTAAATTAGATTCTAAATCAGAAACTCCTGAAACTAATACAGAATCAAAAACTAAAAAATCAAACCCTTTAACTATTGATACTACTCTTAACCCTGGTCCAACTAGTATGTTGGATGTTAATACTCCTCTTTCTGCTACTCCAAATAAAATTGTGGGATCTTCAAATACTCAACCAAATAGTACTGCAACTTCAACTAATAATAGCTTTGAAAATCTTGAACAAACGGTTTCTGCTGATCAAGAATATAAAGATATTGCTTTAAAATTATTCAATGAAGAATTTGTTTCAATTCAACCAGAAGAATATACTCAATTTTTAGCTGCTAGTGATAATGAAAGTTCAAGAATTAGAGAATATTATATGGATTTATTTAAATGGGATTCAAATTTATTAAAATCAACTAGAACTTTATGTCTTAAATTATACTTAAAAGGTGAATCTCAAGAAATTGATAGAATTCTTTCTTCTTTTACAAAATCTTATATTAAACAACATCCAGTTAATGTTTTTTGTACTAGAAATTTTGAAAAAATTTATATCGTTTTATACAGTTTAATCTTATTGAATACTGCTTTACATAATTCTGAAGTTAGCAAAAAATCTAAAATTAGTCAAACTGATTATATTAGAAATACTTTCACTACTTTTATTCAACAAAATCCAAAATCTCTGAAAAAATTATCAATTAAACAAAGAATTATAATTGAAAGAGAATTAAGTAATTATTATGAAGATTTATCAAAAAATGAATTACATTTGAAAAAATCTGATGATTTTAATAATGGTGCTGATTTTAATTTAGCTTCAGCTACAAGAAATAATTCAACTAAACTGAAAAGAATGTCTGTCGCTGAAACTATTAGATCAACTTCTTCAAATACTCAATCTTCTCAACCTTCTACAAATAATTCTTCAAATGCCGCTGCTGTTTCAGCAATTTCTTCAAATCCTCCAAATCATCAATTCGGTTCTGATAATAATTCATTCGCTAATCTGCTGCCTCAAACTATTAATGCCCCTCCTTCAGCTCAGGCTATTAACCCAGATGTCAGTACTCCAACCGAGTCTGAATTTCCAACTTTAACTAGACAACTCTCAGATACTTCAATCTGGTCAACTGATACTAACAATAACCGTCGCTCATCACTCGCTATGAAACGCATGTCTAGTGCTACTTCAAATGTTTCTCAATATACCGCAGTTAATACAAATAATTCAACTGCTAGTGGAAGAACTCATAGAGTCGGTTTTACAAGAGCTTTGGCTTCTGATAATAAATTTTATAATAATCCAAATGCTTCAAGAGCTTCAAGTGTTAATGGTACTCCTTATTCATTAAGAAATAGACATTCTTTAGATCAATTACGTGGCATGCCAAGTTATCAAAGTAATAACTATAATCATACCCCAACCCAAAATGGCAACGCTGCTAATAGCACCTTAAATAGAAGATCCTCCCGTGCTTCAGTTATTAGTAAGGAATCCGTTAACTCCATCAATAATGATGATTCCGTTAGTGTGTTATCTTTTGATACCGTTCATATCAATAACTTTGATATTGAAGGATTGGATGATAATAGAAATAAAGAGCCTGAAGTTCAACAACCATTAGAAGATTTCAATGTTGAAGATTATCAAGATCATTATGATCTCACTTTAGAATTACAAGGTTCTCCTTATTTGAAAGAAGGTTTATTGAAATTGAAAATTTTGAATAATGATCAACAAGATTCTAATGTTAGCGAAGTTGCACCTCCTCCTTCTTCTGCTGCTTCAACTGCTTCGGGTGCTGGTGGTGCAAGAGGTTTTTTCTCATTTTTCACCAACAGATTAGGATCATCAAATAATCATAAACAAGATGCAAATGCCACCTCTGCTGCTGCTGCTGCTGCCGCTGCAAATGCTGCAACTTCAACCCATACTGGTACCAACTCTTCTTCATTACTTCCAAATAAATTCAATGAAAGCTTTGTTGTTGTTTCAAAAGGTGAATTGGCATTATATTCATTTGATCCAAAAGTCATTAAGAAACATCAACAGAAGATCAGAAAATTAAAACAAAAACAAATTGTTCAAATGTTAGAAGAAGAAGAAGAGGAAGATGGTGTTATTGGTGATGGTAACTGGCTCAAGAATGCCGCTAATATTGGTTCATACAATTTGTGTTCAACTTATGCTCAATTAGAAAGACTGAATGGCAGCCCCAATGCCAATTCTTTCGCTAAAAAGTCTATTTGTTGGTCATTGACATTTCCAAAAGTTAGTAAAAAGCATCCTAAGAAATTTATTTTCGAAGCTGGTACCAAAGAAATTGCTTTGGAATTCATCAATACTTGTAACTTTTGGGCTTCTAAAATAACTGCTATTCCAACATTGGAAGAAAGTATTTCATCAATTGAATATGGTTGGACCAATTTGGATGGTTTAATTCATAGAAAAGATCAATTCAAAAAGGCCAAATATATTCACAAATGGGAACCTTTAGCAAGGGGTGTCTATTTAAGTAATTATATCGTTGCTAATAGTTCATTGGATAATGAAGCTAATCATTTGGGTATGATGAAACAATTTGTTAAAACTTTAAAATATTATAATAATTTGAAAAAGTTATATAATGATTTTAATCATACTAAGGTTAAATTCTTAAGAAATTTCAAACATTTTGCTAATACATCTAACTATAAAATAATAGTTACTAATTATGAAAATAAGATTGTTGAATACAAAGCTGAATTAAATAAGTATAAAACTTATTTGATTATATTAGGATTTGGATTACAATTAAGATTTGACTTGGAACAACAAGATAGAGAGGCTGCTATACTAGACCAATTAGAAAATGATCCAACTTTAAAAGAAGAAGGTAAAGATATCAATGAAGAAGCTACCAAATTATTTGTTGCTCAATATGAACAAGATTCTGAATTAACTCAATTAGTTAAATTTGAGATTAGAAAGTTATTTACTAGTATGAAAGATGTTAGTAAAGTTATTCCAACTTTCCAATCTAGTAGATCAATCAATAATTTAATTGAATTGACTAAACAACAACAACAACAATACGCCTATTATCCAAGTTATCATCCTCATCAACATCCTGCAAATTCTGATATGGATGAACAAAATAAAGGATTTTCCTTGGTTAAATCACCCAAAACATTTACTTTATCGCATTATAACGATAATGAAAGTCCAATAACTCAATTATTACAAACTATTGATAGTAGTAATCATTTCCATTCAGGAGAAAAGAATGATTTAATGCATAGTTTCAGCACCAATACCATTAAGGAAGAAGATGAACCCGAAGAATCTGATGATACCAAAACCGCTACACCAAATGATGCTGTTTTCTCAAATAAAAACAATAATCCATCTGGTGAAACTTTACAACCTTCTCATGTTTTAAAATAAATGATAAAATTTCATTGTGTGAATAATTATGAACCATTTAATACTATTTTCAAAATTTATAATATGATATTTCAAAGCAATTGCTTATTTTCTTTTCTTTCTTGATCTTTTTTTTTTTCTTTTACTTTTACTTTTCTTCTCGTTTGTCTTTCAATCTTTCATTTATTCATTCAAATCATGATATGAATCAATTTTTCAAATTATCTTTTTATTTTCGTTTCTTTCACTGCTCGTTTGTTACTAATTTTCTTTATTGTTTCATTTCTTACTGTGTTCTTTTCTTTGTAATTAGATCATTACTGATGTTCTAAATTCTATGATAAAACTCATAAAAAAAATACTCTACAAAACTGTTCCCTTTTATGTGTTAGACATATCTATATATATATATTAATACCAATTGTTTCAAAATCTGTTTTTGTATTGCAGCCAAAATCGTGTCAAAAAAAAAAAAAAGGTAAAAAAAAAAAGTTCACGGAACACGACCCCAAACACCCAAACACCAGAATAACGAGAAAAAACCGCCACCAAAGATTAAAAGTGAGGGCGAAATACATGCTTTAGAGCATATAATCATTGACATCAACCAAAGTTTTAATTCAATTCTAGCAATCTTTCAAGATTTTTCATTGGCCATACCATCAAACTCAATTGGCATTTAAATTCTGATTCCAGGAATATACACATTGTTTCAACCGAAAAGTTTCAATAACATTCAAGTCATAATAAGTACATAAAAAGATGTCAGATCCAAGTTCAATTAACGGTATGTATACGATTTAAAGAATGGGAATTGATTTGAATTCTTTAGATGAATAAGAAAGAAGAAATACTAACAATTCAAAAGGTGGGTCCGCCGTTGCCATGGTTGGTAAAGAATGTATAGCCATAGCTTGTGATTTACGTTTAGGTAATCAATCATTAGGTTTAGCAAATAATTTTGAAAAAATTTTCCAATATGGAGATAAAACCTTTTTAGGATTAACTGGATTAGCAACAGATGTTATTACATTATCTGAAAGTTTTAGATTTAAAAACAATTTATATAAATTAAGAGAAGAAAGACAAATTGAACCAAAAACTTTAGCAAATTTAGTTAGTTCATCATTATATGAAAGAAGATTTGGACCATATTTTGTTGGACCAATTGTTGCTGGATTAGAACTGAAAACCAATAAACCATTTATTTGTGGATTTGATTTAATTGGATGTATTGATTTTGCAAAAGATTTTATAGTTAGTGGTACTGCAACTGATCAATTATATGGTATGTGTGAATCACTTTATGAACCAAATTTAGAACCAGAAGATTTATTTGAAACTATAAGTCAAGCACTTTTAAATGCTGTTGATAGAGATGCATTATCTGGTTGGGGTGCTGTAGTTTATATTGTTACTAAGGATAAAGTGGTTAAAAGAGTTTTGAAAACTCGTCAAGATTAGTACATATATTAATAATATACTCATGTTTATTAGAAATAAAAAACTTTTAATGCTATATACAAGTAATCCGTAATTCATGAAAAGAAGATGAAATAATAGAAGAAGATGAAGAAGAACTAGAAGAGCTAGATGAAATATAATTAATGTTGTTTTTTACTTGCTTCTTCAATAACTTTCTTTAAATAGGCATTTTTCCCATATTCTTCTTCCTCCCTTTGTTGTTGCCTTAATTTCTGTAATCTTTGCTTTTCTCTAGATTGTCTAATTCTTTCTTTAGCATCTTCATTTCTAGTATGATGTAAGCATTTAACTAATTCATTTTTTTCAAAATTACACATTCCTAATGCTTGTTTCAAAAATTCTTGACGATGACATTCCTCTAATGCATCCATGAGCTGGGAGCAAGTGTCAAATCTATTTCTATCTAATTGTGGATGCATCTCTTCTGATTTACACTGGTGGTCTTACAGTTGGATGATGATCTAATTTTTTTTTCGTCTTTTTGATTAGACAGTTTCAGTCTTTTTAAATTGGCAGGAGGTACGGGTTCATATATTTAAAATAGTCAAAACGTCCAACACAATAGTAGAACAGAGTGAAGCTTATGAAGAAGAAAGAATGGATAGATTAAAGACTTAAAGACTAGAGTAGTTGTAGTTATATATCAACTGTGAGGAATAGTTCTTTAGAATTGAATGTTAATGATGAAACAGGGAACTGCGCTGATTTCAAATGGGAACTTTTTTTTTTTTTTGTTTATATATAAATATATATATATATAGATTTTTTTTTTTTTGATCGTCTGGAAGTTGTAGCTAACAAGTTCATTAGACAATCAATCATGGCACCACCAAAGAAGCAACAAGATACGGATGATGTATTAGATTTTATCAATTCCTTACCAGATTCCAAGTCAGGGACTCCCAAACCACAAGAGGAAGGAGAGAATAAGGAGGAGTTATTAGAATTTTTAGATGAATTAACCGCTCATGAACGATCCAATACACCAAGTCAAACCAGTAAAGGGAAATTTGAACCCAAGAATAAAAAGGCAAAAGAGGAGGTAGAAGTGAAAGAGGAGGTTAAGGAAGAAGATAAGAAGGAAGAAGAGGAATTAAAGCAAGAACTTAATGCTAATGAAGAATTAGAAATCAATCCAATTGGATCAATTTCAAGTTGGTGGAATAAAGAAGGATCTAATAAGGTTAGTTCAATATGGGGGTCAATTACATCTAATGCAGCAACGATTAGTGAAACGACATTTCAGATTGCAAGTAATACCAGTAATCAAATTAGTCAACAACGACAAAAATTTTTAAAAGAGAATTTAGGGGTAACTGATATAATTAATAATGATGAATTAATTAATATAAGTAATCGATTAAATTCGATATTATTAAATATGTCACAACAAATTAAGGAAGGATTAATTAGTGATGATGATGAATTATTAAATATATTAATAATTTATGATTTTAATAATATGAATAATTTAGATCAATTATGTTATGAAAAATTTAATAAAGTTATGAATCAAGTTGAAGGAGGAATTAAGGTTAGTGTTAATAATTTTAATAATAAGAATGAAATTAAGAATGATAAAATTAATTTAAATATGTTTTTTGGACAAAAAATTGATGGAGAAAAATTATGCTTTGCAAATTTAGATGGATCAATTAAAGATTATATGAAGATGATAAAATTAGAAGAAGAACTGAAAAAAATTGGTAAAGAAGAAGAAATTAAAGAAGAAGAAGAATCAATTAATCAAATTAATAAATCTAATATATTTATATCAATTCAACCAATTAGTATTAATAATCAAGTTAAAAGTGAAGATTTTGAAGGACCAATTATTATTGAATCTAATAATAATGAATCATTTGTATTTACAATGATTTTAAAAGATATTACTAATAATATTACCATTATAAATAAATCTCAACCATTCCCATTAAAATGGTCAAGATGGTTACAAGGAGAACATGAAGAATTTAATCAAATCTTTGATAAACCCACTGAAGAAGAAGAAAAAGAACAAGATGGAATTGAACCAGGTGAATGGGTTAAAGAATGGATTAATGATGGATTAGGATTAAGTTTTGCAGTTTTAGCTCAAGAATATGTTTCAAAAAGAATGGGAGTATAACTAAACTACAAACAAACAAACAAATTTTATAATCTATAAAATAAAAATTATCATTAAAAATAGGTAAATTAGTAGAAGTAAAAAGTTTAAAACAAAGTTTAAAACAAATCGGCATATTCAGCAACATGAGGATGTACTATACGATGACCATATTTATTAGTTAAATCATCATTATAATAATGAATTGGTTTAGCATCATCATGAATATCCTTCAGATTTTGAATTCCACAAGTAGTATAATTAGCCATTATACGATCTAAATCTTCATCATTCATTGCCAATAAACTATTTGAATAATCAATCACCAAAGGAGATTGAAATTGAAATGCCTTCATTCTTTCATTATAATCTTGTTTAGTGAGTAATTCCATATCATTAATTCTCAGGGATATATTATACAATTGTGAATATATTTTTTTAAAAATGGTTCCATTATTTGGATGAATTTGTAAACATTGTAAATGTAAGTATTTATAATCTTCAAAACTTGGTATTTCATTCACTTTATATTCAACATTAAATTTATTTTGATAATATTTCAATTTTTTAGCTAAATGATGTGAAAGTGTTGAATTAGTATTATGATAAAATTTAATCTTTGGTTTTTCATTAATATTAATACTTGATGATGAAAATGCTGATAATGGTATTGAAGTACTAGCTTTTAATGTAGTAATTGAAGTTGATGGACTTGAATTAACAAAACGTAAAATTGATTTAAACATTCCTTTGTATATTTGATCAATAACTAATTAATGATTATCTTGAAATGAATTGAAATGAAATGAAATGAAATCAAATGATTATCTTAATCAAATACAAGTGAGTTGAAAAGCTTTATATACATTTTTCAATCTCATCCCTCGCCTACTCCCCTCTTTCTTGTATTGGGCTCAGATTATGGCAGTGATTTTTGGCAGTAATTCGCACTTTGCTGTGCAGGCTGATAAGACCAACAATCCATCTCCTCCATCACCCAATTAACACTACTACAATACTACTCACTGCAATTACTCACTGCAATTACTATTTGTATAAGCATACCAAGCATACTAGTAAGCATAATAAATATACTAAATATATTAAATATATTAAATATATTAAATATATTAAGTATATTAAGTATATTAACTTTATTAAGTATATTAAGTATATTAAGTAGTGTAGTAGTATAGTCTAGATCTGTGATAAGATTTGCCACGTTATCAGACCGTTAATAATAGCAAAAGAGGGGATTGACAGGGCGAGGGGATCCAACAAAAAGCAAGTACACAAATAAGACCCAACCCGCCTTTCAAAGTTAATCCGTCCCCACCCAATTAATCCGGTCCCCTCCTTTTCCAAAAGGGGCAAAAACATTGAGTGGATGCACGGGTGTGTTTGGATTGACTGGATGCACGGGCGTGTTTAAAAAGGATAGGCGAGTTAAGTATTTTGTTTAATAAACGAGCGAGCTACTCGATATTATAGCTAGATATATACTTTGCAACCGTAATCCACGTATTCAAGTTGGTACAAAGATAAAAATTCTTATAGCAACGATTGTATAGGTAATGTGGATATGGTTCATTACTTGAAGTTCGGTCCGACTTTACTCTAATAGAATTATTGTACAATGTTGGAAATTTCTACTCTTCTATCTCTTTAACTATGAATCTCACTTTTATTTGTTTTAACTTATATGATTAACATAAGAGGCTAGAATGTTAATTTCTTCTTTTTCTCTAATCTATTCTTATCTTATTCAGCTCGTATATTATTACTTAGTATACACCTTTATATTCAAATATTGCAGCTAAATTACTTGGTACGCACACGGCACATAAATGTACGGATGTATTTGTGGAATAGTTATATACCTATATACCTTCATATACATCAAGTCTACGGTGGTCAAACACTGGTAAATTTTTACGAACTTGAAGGAGGTAATCATGATCTAAATCAGCAGTGATTAATTCATAGTAATCACCATCATTATCAGGGGATAAGATATCGTTATATTTATTAGCTTTAGCCAAGATGTTACCCCAAGGATCAATGATGAGAGATTGACCATAACTAATTCTTTTATTAGTAGCATTATTTTGATGTTCACCACATTGAGCAGCCATAATAATATAACATTGACTATCAATTGCTCTTGATTTACCTAATTCTAACCAATGAGCTTCACCAGTTTTAACGGTAAAAGCCAGAGGATAAGTAATTAAATTAGCACCTAATTGACGTAATTTTAAAGTTAATTCAATAAATCTAATATCATAACAAATTGTAAAACCAATATTCCAATTATTATTAATTTTAAAAGGTGATAAAATTTTATTACCAGGTTCAACTGAATCCAGTTCTTTTAAATTTGGACCATTTGGTAAATTAATATCAAATAAATGAATTTTTGTATATTTTTGTTCAATTATACCCATTTCATTAATCCAAATTTGAATATTTCGAACTTTTTCATTTAAATATTTTGAACTTGGTTCATGAATTCCAATTGCTAATTTTAATTTAGTTTTATTAATTTCATTAATTTTTTTCAATTCATTTTGAATTGGTTTTAAAAATTCATTATATGTTTTTGATGCTAATTCAATCAGTTGTTTTGCATCTTTCAGTATATAATCAGTTGCTTCTGGTAAGAATAATATTTCAACTTTTGATAATATACTTTGTTTAATTAGTTTAATAACAATATTGGAATTTTTCAGTAAATTTGACAGTGAACATAATTGTCCACATGCAATCTTCATTTCTAATACTTGATTACTTACTTGATTACTTACTTGATTATACCAATTGATTATACCAATTGAGTATACTTACTTGATTATATCAATTGATAAAAGGGGATTTGATATCGTTGGGTACGGCACGTATCCTCAATAAAAAAGTAAAATGGTTATCAATCGCGCAATTACTACAAGACAATGTAATCATAATTCGTTATATTAACTATATGTATATATGTACGGGTTACAAGTTAAGCTTTATTTACTGGACCAGCAGTATGAATCTCTTCTGATGAAAATATAGTTGGTTCAAATATCTCTTCAGTTGAACTTGCTTGAATTCCTTCATCACTTGGTAATACTCCATCATTTGAAACAAAATGTGCATCTTTAATATTATTAAAATTAATACATCTTTGTTTTGATGAAAAATAACGTAAATTATTATTAGTAGATGCTTTAATACTTTGATTAATTGGTAACCAACATTTACTAACAGTCTTAAAAGATGATATATTTAAAATTTGACCAGACATTTGTGTATTGCTAATATATTTATATTTATATTGATATATTTATATTGATATGAACAAATAAAATTGTAAAAATCATGGAATTAATCAAATATTTATATCGTTTATTTCATTTAATATATTTCACATATTAAATCTTAATGAATGATTCATAATTGCATAGTTTTTACCCCGGATACTAGGAATAATTTCAGTTTTCGGTGCTTCGGACCTTGTCATTTGTGCGACAATTGAAAAAAAAAAAAAAAATATTCTTATAATTGAGTCATGTCAAAATCAAGGGGACATCCTTCGGAGCAATGGGTGTTTCATGAGCCTTAGACATTCCTCGGATCTATATCCCTTAGATTCTTATCATCAGTTGTTATTCCATTAATTGTATTCTCTTATAAATTGTTATTCTCTTTGGTTATTCTGTTATAATTGTATCAATTGTTCTTTGGTTATTCTCTTATACATTATATTCAATACCTTGGCCATAAGTTGACCCCTTTCAACTTATTCGTTTAGGTATTCCGTGTCCTATTATCAGATAACTATAAATACTGTAACTATTAAACAACTAATCAAACAACTAATCAAACAACTAATCAATAAACAAAGCATCCACATGGGCGGGCCAACCGTTTATTCCTGTCAAACTTGGCAGTGGCAGTAACTGATGGGTACGGGCGTGGGCCGAAGATTGTCCCAGTCGATATAAATCTCTTAAGCCATCGCCGTCTGCCCGAAAAAAATTGAACACCTTGGTATTGTAGTGCTTATGTAATAGCCATATAGTCAATACTCATAGTCATACTCATACTCATAGTAATACAATAGTAATACTCATAGTAATACAATCATACAAAAAACACATGCACTGTTGGTGAGACCAGACACAGACACAGAACAGAGAACAGACACAGACACAAGGCAGACACAGACATAAGGCAGACAAGACCCACACACCAGGTTGGAAAAATCAGCAAATCTGGGGAAAAGCCAGTACTAAACCAAAAAAGAACAAAAAAAATGGGTAGTGGTATTGGAATACAATCAATACAATTTATACGAAAGAGTCTAATACCAATAAATTTAAATAAAATTATTGAAAAATTGATTAGGAAAAATCAAGAATATTTTAAAATTGGAAATTTTGAACTGGATTCAAATTATTTAGATATTGATAAAATGGGGACTGGATGGGAATTTACAAAAACTTTAAGGAATAAAATTTATAAATATGCTAATTATCAACAAACTTCAGTATCATTAAGACAAATGGTTCAATTTGGACCAAATCCATCACCAGGATCAATATTTCTTGCTTCTCAATTTATTGTTGAAGAATTACCAATTAGATTAGCACTAAAAGTTAAAGATTTAGAAAATGCTCCACTTGGATTATCAAATACTCCATCAACAATTAAAGTTAAAAATTGGTATGCACAATCATTTCAAGAATTAACTGATTTACCAAAACCAACAATTGATGAAAATTTATCAAAATTATTATATAATTCATCATCAAATGATGAAAATTTTCAAAATGATGAAAATTTTCAAAATCTGGAAAAAATTAATCCTGCTTCTGGTGAATTAAATGATGTTGCTTTAAATAATGCTTTTAGTGATGATGGGATTGTTGTTCGTCTGCATCATCATAGTTATTTTAATACAAAACAAATATCTCAACAACAACATCAAGATTCTCCAACTTTTGGTAAAAAATATTTTACTCCTTGTCCAATAAATATAATTTGGCCAAAAGAAGTTTATGATTATAATAAATTAGTTTATGATACTTTAACTAAAATTAAAAAAAGACATGATGCAACAGTTGCAACAATGGCTCAAGGTGTTCAAGAATGGAAAGTTGAAAATAAAACGGTTCGAGTTAATTCAAGTGTTCAAACTTTTTTAGATCGTTTTTATATGTCAAGAATTGGTATTAGAATGTTAATTGGTCAACATATTGCTCTTAATATGTCTCAAGCTTCTCCAACTAAATCTCGTATAAATAATTTCTTAAATGGTTCAAAAAATGTTTCAAATTCTTTATCAAATTCAAAAAATAATTATGTTGGTGTTATTTGTACTCAATGTAATGTTGGTGAAATTGCTGAAGATGCTATTGAAACTGCTAAATATATTTGTGAAGAATATTATGGTTTATTTGAAAGCCCTAAAATTCAATTAATTGCTCCTCAAAATCCAATTAGTTTTATGTATGTTCCTGGTCATTTAATTCATATGTTATTTGAAACTTTAAAAAATTCTTTAAGAGCAACAATTGAATTTCATACTCCAAGATTAAAACAACAATTTATTGAAAATAGTAATAAAAAAAATTTAAAACCTGATGATGTTGATTTAAATGATTTAAAATTTCCTCCAATTAAAGTTATCATCTCTGAAGGTACTGAAGATATCGCAATTAAAATTAGTGATGAAGGTGGTGGTATCCCAAGAAGTGAAGTCCCTCTTATTTGGACTTATCTTTATACTACCGTTAGTCAAACCCCTGTATTAGAACCAGAATATAATCAATCCAGTTTTAAAGCTCCAATGGCTGGTTTCGGTTATGGTTTACCAATTTCAAGATTATACTCTCAATATTTTGGTGGTGATCTAAAATTAATCTCAATGGAAGGTTACGGTACTGACGTTTATCTTCACTTAAATAGATTAAGTAGTTCTAGTGAACCTCTTCCTTAATTCTTAATGCTTTCTGTCCCTTTCATTCATTCCTTTAACTTTCAATTTGTAGTAGACTGCCTTTTTTTGCAGTTTCCTCTGGTGAGGTGCACGGGTGTACATCAATTCTCCCCCACCTCTTTTTATACCGAGGTGATTTCACATGAGCAAACCCTGATGCTCTTCTTTTCTTATACTCGTTCTCTTTTCTTTTGTCAACATCAAAACTGGTTTCAAATTCTTCATTACAGTATATTCTTTTTGCTATATTTCATTTGAATCAACTATTTCTAGTATATTACAGGCTCTAATAGCTTAACTAATTACTGAATTATCAGCTCAATTACAAATTCGTGCAAATTGACAAAAGATCAAACGGAAAATTGAGAATAAAAAAAGAAAAAGAACCAAAAAAAAAAAATTGAAAAAGCTGGAGTTGACCGTTGTTATCGCCATTCTTCTTAGTTATAGCATATAAAACATGTCAGTTCCAAGAACAAAACCCTGGGAGGTATCTTCAGGGACCTCAGCAGCCACGGCTAGTGGCGGTGATGCTTCAACCAGTACGGTTCCAGCACCATCAGCAGCAGCAACGACATCATCAAATACTAATAATACATCCATACCTGATCGACCAACTAGTTTAACTAGTGATTTCAATAATTCATCATCACTCAATAGTAGATATGGATCAAGTGGCTATGGATCAAGTGGGTATGGATCAAGTGGGTATGGATCAAGTGGATATGGATCAAGCGGGTATGGTTCAGGACTTGGCTCGTCGATGTATGGATCCTCGGGATATGGTAGTGGGATGTATGGTGGAGGTTATGGTAGTGGGATGTATGGAAGTGGATTAGGATCTTCGATGTATGGAGGTGGATTAGGATCTTCTATGTATGGAGGTGGTTATGGAGGTTATGGAAGTGGAATGTACGGTGGAGGATATGGAATGGGAGGAGGATATGGAATGAATGGTATGGGAATGAATGGTGCAGGTGGAATGATGGGACCTGGTGGATTAGGTGAAGGAACTCAAGCAACTTTTCAACTTATTGAATCAATAATAGGAGCAGTTGGTGGATTTGCTCAAATGTTGGAAGCTACTTATATGGCTACTCATTCATCATTTTTCACTATGGTTTCATTAGCTGAACAATTTGGTAATTTAAAAAATGCCCTTGGTTCATTATTGGGAATATTTGCATTAATTAATTTTTGTAAAAAAATTTTTTATAAATTGACTGGTAAAAATTATAATAATGGTTTAAATTTTAAAGAATTTGGAAAATTTGAAAATAAACAAAAAAAATTAGAAGATAATTTACGTAAACAACAATCATCATCAATAAATGGTTCTCCTAAATCAAGAATATCATTTAAACCATTATTATTATTTTTAGCTGCATCAATTGGATTTCCTTATTTATTAAATAAAGCTATTCAAAAATTAAATCAACAAAATCAACAACGTCGTTTAAATGATCAACAATTACACCAACAACAACAAAATTTACTGAATTCAAATGGTGGGAATTTAATTGATCCATCTAATTTAGAATTTGCTAAATCTTTGTATGAATTTAATCCAGAAAATCCAAATATTGAAATTGAATTGAAACCAAATGAATTGGTTGCTATATTATCAAAATTAGATCCTCTTGGTAATGAAAGTAAATGGTGGAAAGTTAGATCAAGGTCAGGTAAAGTTGGTTATGTACCACTGAATTATCTTTCAGTAATTGAAAGAAAATTACCAGCAATTGAATCAAAAGATTCTAAATCTTCACCACAACCATCATTTCAACAAAATAACTTTGATAACTCTCAACCTCAGCAGGTTCCTGATGTTGAAAAATCAAAAATTGATGTTAATGAATTTCAAAAATTTCAACAATAACTTTTATTTATTAGCGATTATATCCTCTTTTCCATTCTTTGTAAATTATTCAAAAAATTTATTTCTTCAGATTTAAATATATACTACGTCTACATTTTGTACCTTTAATAGTCTAAATATGTAATCATATATTCGTTAAATTAAATAAGGAATAACTAGAATAATTTTGGTTCGGTCCTTTATACGGCATCATCAGGACGGTTTTGTTCAGTCTCAACATTACTTCCCTTATGTTGCAAACCTTCATATCCTTTAGTATTTTCATGAACCTTCTTCTTAGCATCAGCCTTAGTGGCAGTTGGAACATAATGTTCAGCTTTTTCCATTCCATCAGCCAAAACTTCACCAGTTTTCTTATTAGCTTTGGCAGCAGCATCTCCAACACTTTCAACATTTGGAGTCTTTTGTTCAACCTTCTCCATACCATCAGCTAAAACTTCACCAGTCTTTTTATTAACCTTTGAAGCAGCGTCTCCTACACTTGATGCATTTGGAGTTTTATCTTCAGCTTTTTCCATACCATCAGCTAAAACTTCACCAGTTTTCTTATTGACCTTCTGTAAAGTTTCTTTGGCAGCCCCAAGAATTGAGTAATTTGGAATAGACGAGCTCAAGTATCTAACTTGAGTAGATCTTAAAACTTGTGATTGACGTAAAGCTAATTGACGAAACATTTTGAATTTTGTTATTGGCTATAATGTTATATTATTAAAACTATGAATAGTACTAAGAATAACTGAAACAACTTAAATTTAACCGGATAATATTGTATTTATATTTCTAATTCAATATTTCTTGCCAGTGTTGGACCATAACCCCTTTTCATGGTACATTACAGCATGAGCTTATGATAGCAATTCACCTAATAAAATAGGTTGCTATTTTGCAAGCATTCAAATGATGTGCATTCCTTTTTTTTTTTTTTTTTTTTTTTTTTGCGGTTACTGCGAAATTATTGTCTTAGAAAATTCTATGAACTGTTTCATTCACGCGAAAAATTATAAATGATTTTTGTAAGGAATGTTACTTGCTGTTGCACATCCTTTCAGCCAAATTTAGCTTTATCGAAAATGCTAATTGATGTAATACTTATATTGGTATTGCTTATATTGGCAATGCTTCTATTGGTGTTGCTTTTCAATCATTACATGATGTTTGTGTTAATGACTCTCCACACTAATCTTTTCCCCGGAATAACCAGCATTTAGGTTAAACCTTGGTCCTTATTGGGACCAATAGAGAAAACCCCTACGAGAGTGACTGCTATTGAAGGTCAATTGTGAGCAGAGCTTCGAACTATGTAGACAGAATAACTTAAGCTTACAAATCACTGAAAGATCTTGAGTAAAGTCTATTAAATAATTATTGCGATCAAATTTCGCTCATGTAACCGATGTAGAAGAATTGGTGAATAAAGGAGCAACAAGAGAGATTAAAGAAAGTTCACGGTTATTATGTGGTTATCCGACGAATGAATTTTGCAGCCGGGTCCTTCAAAAAGTAATTTTTAATCCTGCATTTGAAGTAGCCAGGAACTAGATGTCTTTGAATACCTGAATTTCAAGATCGAGTACCTTTTGAGTCCCATCTATTCTCAATTATCTTATGATGTACTTTAGCATGGTAAGGACTAATTGAAGCAGAAGAAAGAAACGAAAGTTAATCTAATTTAAAGCTTGGTTTGAGGCTGCTTTTGTTGTTTTCTTGGTTTTTTGCTTTCCCTTTATTTTACTTTATTTTAAGTTTCAGAGAGACCTTTTATTAGTAGTACATAGAGAGTTTCAGAGTGATCAAGTTTCATATAGCATCAAGAACTTAGAATGAATAAACTTTCAAGAAGTGAAGCTACATTGAAAGAAAGACCAATGGAGCAGGCGAAGAATGTGTGATTTGTAAATGACTCGAGAAACTAAACTTTGAAAGCAAAATAGAGTAGAAGAGACTAGCTGAACTTTGTTCTTTTTGGTAGCCAAGTTCTAATCGTCCCTACGAAGAGGTTATTGTGATAAAGTTTTCCTTCTTTCCTTTTTTTAAAGAAAAGAAAAGACTAACACCAAATTTAAAACACTGAAAGCATATACACAAATTTACTTTACTCCAGGCCAAAAGGCAATGTCTTTCAAGCCAACAGATCAACTTTATTACTCAGATAAGTTGGCATTGATTCAGATTTTAATTTGCAGTTGTTTCATTTTTCAGTTTTTCACTATTAATTTTTTCTAAAACTAACATTTTGAAGTCATATTATATACTCAAAAGACCTGCAGTGATACCTTGCGGCTTTAAAGTGAAGAAACAAAGATTTCGGGGCAGGTATAAACACAAAACATACATTGGAATGTCGTCAGTGTAAAGGACCGGCAAAATATTCTGTCAACGAAATGGTTTTGTGGTCTAGTTGGTTATGGCATCTGCTTAACACGCAGAACGTCCCCAGTTCGATCCTGGGCAAAATCATTAGTTTATTTTTTTTTCAAATTGTTTTTGCTAATTAAGCTCTTTACTTTAGATACTTTGTATCGAGATATATTACATTTTTAGAATTGTTTATAAGTGTGTGGATTCGTAACGACATAAAATACTAGCTAAGAATTAAGTTTTTGGTTTTTTTTTAATAATTGAACCATTCAAATTATTAACACTTGGCTCTTTTCTCTTGATTGAACCATTTAAATCATTAACTGAAGTATCCTTCTTCTTTTTAATGAAACTATTCAAATTGTTAACTTTTGCTGACGAAGAATTTTTCAAATCATTTGAATTCTTAGTGCCTTTGATTGTAATATAAGGAGTTGAAGTAAATTTTTTTAAGCTGATTGGAATTTGATCTTTAACAAGAGACTTGATATCGTCTCTTATATTAAAATTTTCACCTTTTATAATGGAAATCAAATTTTTATAAGCTAGAAATGGAATTTTTAACTGGGTTGAAATAGGTGACGATTTTTCCAAAGGAATATTTGAATTTATTTGACAACCAATGATTCCAACCACATTACCTAATCTAAATTCTTGTCTAAAACCCAATTCTTCCCAAAATTGAGAAGTTTTAATTGATTTATATCTATTTTCAACTACTAAATGTTCCAAGAATCTTCCCTTTGGATCATCAGGGAAAACTGGAATTTGATTTATTGCCAATTCATTTAACCCTGAAAATAATGAACCAACAGACCAATTATTTGTATTTTTAAGATTGAGGAGATACTTTTCAGTTGATTTAATATCAGATCCAGGTATGATTATTTTATTTTCCCAATTGGAAGAAGTAATATTATCAATAATTCTAATCCACCAAGCAAAAAGTTTATTTCCATCAATCAAATGTTTATTGGGATTTTTATGAGACACTGGGAATAAGTATTCATTTGCAGCCCTTGTGAAAAGTGAAAGTTTAGTTGAAGTACTAAAAGAAGTAATGTTATCTATTGGGAATGACAAATCATCATTATTAATGATGTTTGAAGTTGAAGTTGAATAAAATGGAATCGTTTTATAATAAGACGCGTCATTCTTTAACTTATGAATAATTTTGAAAAGCTTTGAAATAGTTTCATTTTCAAAATTCCTTTCAACTTCCTCTTCGGTTATTGACTTATCATTTCGTTTCAATTGAACATTACTAAAATAAACACTTGGGTTTAAATTCACTAAATATTTGATAAATTGACTTACTATATCACCAATTTTAACGGAATTTTCATTGAATCCAGAAGTATCTGCTTTTGAAATAAAAATATGATGATCCACATGATTCCGAGAATCAAAGAATGTTAAATACACATAAACTTCAACCCCAAATATAATTAACTCGGTTGTTTTATCAATAAGTAGTAACAAATGCTTGACTTTCAAAGTTCTTGATGGTTTGTTCCCTTTTGGGTGTATCAAAAGATGTTTACACTCGTATGCATTGGTTTGCACGTGCAAAACATCAAATTTCTTATCAAATGGAAGAAAGGGTTGCAATTGTGGAATATAGCTCATACTTTACCCTCTTCCTTTTCCTTTGCCTTTCAAGTCTTAAACCATCGTAATGCTCTGACTCCACCAGTTAGAAATTTTTCATTTCCCAAAATGCCTTGTGCGCGTACCCTACTGAACAAAACACCCGTGCACCGCACATCCAATACTCCAATTCTCACATCCATTTGCAACGCTTTTTCATTTGCACAAGACAAGAATAACCCCAACTAAATTAGTAGTTCCTGCCTTTCGCTTGATATTAGGCAGCTTGGCGGCAAGATGAGACTTGTGGAGAACAAGAAAAGAATCTATATTATATTTTTTTTTAAAAAGACTGATTTGAAAGCCCATTGAAAAAGAATATCAGTAGAATTCCGTCTAATTTTGCCTATCAACCATAATTTTAATTAGCTGGATCCTGCACATGGCTTATCTCTGGCACGAATTACCAAATGAGGCATCTAAGATTAGCGGCCATCAAGCCAAAAAGAAAAAATTATCACCAAAGAAAAAAAGATATCTGATAATTTTCACAGATTGCAAGATCATCGGGGACGATGATCGTATTTATACTTGGAACAATAGTCAGAAGTTAGCCTCTATTTCAAAATTTGTTTTTTTTTTTTTTTGGTTCTCTTATTCATTTAAACTTGTTGCTTTCCAAATTTGAGATTTGATATTTCAATTTAGTTGGTTATTAGTTGGATTCTGATTCAGAAGAAACAAAGTCTATCTAATACAGCATGTCAGTTAAATCACCAATACTATCAGCAACTGAATCCAAGGGAGGATCTGGAATCCATCCTATTAAGTCTAGGGTTCATGTTGATGATATGAATATTCAATCAATAATTTCAAATCAAGATATTACTATTAATGTTGATCATGAAATTAATCAAGATGAAGCAATGATTTTAGCACTTGGATATAAACAAGAATTTAAAAGAGAATTTTCATTATGGTCAGTTTTTGCAGTATCATTTTCAGTATTAGGATTATTACCATCTATTGCATCAACTTTTGATTATCAACAATTAGTTATTGGAATGAGTCCAATTCCATGGTTAATTGCTATTATGTTTATTACATCAGTTGCTTTAAGTATGGCCGAAGTTGCATCAGCATTTCCAACATCATCTGGAACCCCATATGCAGTTTCTCAATTAAGTCCACCAAAATATTCTGCTTTACTTACATGGTTAACATGTTTTTCAAATTGGTTATGTCAAATAACTGCTGCACCATCAGTTAATTATTCTGGAGCAAGTATGATTTTAGCTTTAGCAAGTTATAATTCAAAAAATGGATATACTCCAACTACTGGACAAACTTATGGATTAGCTACTGCAATTCAAGTAACTCATGGTATTATAAGTTCAATGCCAACAAAATGGTTAGCATGGTTTAATGGAGTTGGTACTGGTGCAAATATGTTATTTTTAGTAATTGTATTTATAATTATTCTTGCAGGTAATGATAGAGTTGAAATAAGTAAAGATTTAGTTAAAGATTTAACTAAATTTAATGATAATTCAACTGCATGGTCATTATATAATCAAACTGAATTTCCAACTGGTATTGCAATGTTATGTTCATTTTTAGGAGTTATTTGGGCAATGTCTGGTTATGATAGTCCATTTCATTTATCAGAAGAATGTAGTAATGCAAGTGTTGCAGCACCTCGTGCAATTGTTATGACTTCAACATTTGGAGGATTAATTGGATGGTTATTTATGTTGGCAATTGCATATACAACTGTTGATTTAGATGAAATTGCAGCTGATCCTCAAGGTTTAGGACAACCATTTGTTAGTTATTTAGCACAAATTTTAAAATCAAAATTACTTAATGCTGCAATTGCTTTAACAATTATAAGTTCATATTTTATGGGAGAATCATGTATGTTAGCAGCAAGTAGAGTTACTTATGCATATAGTCGTGATAATTTATTCCCATTATCAAAATTTTGGAAAAAAGTTAATCCAATTACTCAAACTCCAGTTAATGCAGTTTGGATTAATTTATTTTTAGGTCAATTATTACTTTTATTAATGTTTGCAGGTGATACTGCAATTGGTGCAATTTTTTCAGTTGGTGGTATTAGTGGATTTGTTTCATTTACAATGCCAACTTTATTAAAAATTACTTATGCTAGATCTTTTTTTAAACCTGGTCCTTGGAATTTAGGTCGTTGGTCTCAACCAATTGGTTTTATTTCTGTTGCCTTTGTAACAGTTATGATTCCAATTCTTTGTTTCCCAACTGTAACTGGTAAAGATTTAACTCCAACTGAAATGAATTGGACAGTTTTAGTTTATTTTGGTCCAATGTTAATGGCTTTAATTTGGTTTTTGGTTGATGCTCATAAATGGTATAAAGGTCCAAAAAGTAATTTGGACTCTGAAAATTTACAAATTGGTGCTTCTGTTGATGATGATGTAAAATATGATGTTATCCTTGGAGTATCAAGTGAAAATGAAAAGAGTAAAAGTTCTGAGAAATCTTAATTCTAATGTATAATTCTAATGTGTACTATCAATATATATCTATAATCTATGATTGCAAATTAATTAATTATAACCCTTTTTGCAACCCTTCCTTGGCAATTGATTAATATGATAACCTCATATGTAAACCCGAACCCAGATTACCTCAATGACAACAACTACCGAAGGCTCAAAGTGTTACCGTGTAAAGTACCCCCCAAAATAGCCGAGCCAACAACTACAAATCAATAACAATCGTCATTACAAACTAAAGTACCTTTTTCAATATAAATCCAACCTTATTCCTATTATCCAATTACCAAGACGAGAATTTGTCCATTGTGCCATTTGCAACTGGTTCGAAATCCGTACATTTCCCCCATTGAGGATCTCATCGAGTATTCTCTGGCACTTTACTTTTTTTTTGCTGTTCAAAGTATTTTTGCTGTTTCGTCAGGGGACCCACGAGGTTCCTTTTAATTTTTAATTAATGATCACACTACAACAAAGGGATCAATTTCAAATCAGGAATTTCCTTTAAAGATCAATACAAATTTGTATTGTTTTAATTGTAGTATTATTAGTTGTATTATTTGTATTATTATTAAGTTGTATTAGTTTTATTATTAGTTGTATATTAAGCTC
>JAJMKE010000033.1:0-48965 GCA_030569195.1 Hyphopichia khmerensis | reverse complement strand
GATATAAACATTTCCAATAATTCCAAGAGATTAAAATTTAAAGAATTGCAAAGTTTAAAGGAGAAGGAATGATACAGTTTCAATATATGGCACCATGGGTGCCATCGTTTAAGAGTTCTATAGATGCCGAGTTAGCAGCCAATAATAATCAACCACCATTTATTACATTTCAATTTGCAACTGTTGATAAGGAAGGATATCCACATAATCGAACCTTAGTTTATAGAGGATTTTTATTTGATGATAAGAGTAATAATGTTATTACATTTACAACTGATAAAAGAATGGAGAAATATGAAGAATTAAAGAATAATGATAAATTTGAAGCGGTATTTTATTTTGGTAAATTGAAAAAACAATTTAGATTAAGAGGTAAAGCAAGAATTATTGATGATTGTTATAAACCAATGATTGATTTATCAAATATACAACCAAAGAATATATTACAAAATAATATAAATAGTGGGAGTAGTAGTGATAGTGATAGTGAAGAAGATGATGAAGAGGAGGAAGATGAAGAAGATAAAGAAGATGAATTATCAATTAAAGTATCAGCATCAACATCAAGATCATCAACTGATTTATTTAAAGATGTTGAAATTCAAAAACAACCAATTAATTATCCATTAATTCTGCCAACTTTAGCATTACAAATTCAACAAGATAATCATAATTTACAAATATCATATACTAATTTACAAGATTTATCAAATATTGATTATAAACCACCTTCAATTCAAGAATGGGATCAAGAAATTAAAAGACAATGGTTTAATTTATCAAAAAATTTAAAAAATAGTTTTAGAAAACCAACTCCAAAAACTAAAATGACTAATGATAATCAAAAATTAATTGATAAAATTAGTAGAGGTGTTGATGGTAAAAAGGAAGAAAATGGTTTAATCAATTTTTCCTTATGTGGTTTATTCATTGATTACGTTGATTTTGTTGAAATTGAAAAGGATAGAAGGTATATCTATAAAAAAGATGCTAATCACTACTGGAGTGAAGATGAAGTTTGTCCATAACCTTGTATATAGATATGTTATGAATCTTACGTCTACATTATGTCTTGTATTATGTCTTGTATGTATTTCATATATGTATATCATATATGTATATCATATATGTATATATATATATATATATATGGTCAAAGATGTGTACTCATTTTTACACCCGCCGGAGTATATCCGTTCCTCCCCTTTCTCTGCCCGTCTGTCAAACCCCTCCTAAGCTCCCCGTATTAACTTCCCGCCCGTGCACCGCGCATTAACCGTAATCTTTGCAAAATAACTGCGAATTAAACTTAAAAATTCTTTGCATCCAACGCAAATTACCATACAAAACGAAAAAAAGAGCCAAAAAAGCCAAAAAAAAAAAAAAAAAAAGAAAAATCGCACTACAGGAAAAACCACTCATCAAAATCAAAACAAACAAAACTACCAAAAAAAAAGGGTGATTATAAAAATTACTTATATTCCCTCCCCCCATTTTTTCAAAATTTGTTGTGGTTTTTTCCTCTTCTTCTTTTAATTGATATACTGCTTTATCAACAACATCTTATTAAACATAATTGATATTCACAATGGCTCCTAAAACTAAATCCCCATCCACTGCTGCCAAATCAACTGGTCCAGCCAAGTTAACTTATAAAGGTATGTTTTGATTTTTGTATAAGTATATTCATATGTATATGTATATGTATATTGATATATATATATATATATATATATATATATAGCTTGTTCTTTACTAACACCATATTAGATATGATTAAATCAGCCATTGTTACTTTGAAAGAAAGAAATGGTTCAAGTCGTCAAGCTTTGAAAAAATACGTTCAATCTAATTATGATATCAAAGCGGCTAATTTTGACGCTTTGTTTAATGCTGCTTTAAGAAAAGGTGTTGAAACTGGTGATTTCTCTCAACCAAAAGGTCCTTCTGGTCCAACAAAAGTTGCTAAAAAGGAAAAACCTGCTCCTCCTGCTAAAGTTTCTAAACCTGCTAAAGTTACTAAACCAACTCCAAAAGCTAAAAAGACAACCACTCCAAAGAAATCAACCACCACCACCACCAAGAAAGCTGCTGCTCCAAAGAAAGCCGCTGCTAAAAAAACTGCCGCCCCAAAGAAAACTACCACTACTAAGAAAACTACCACCACCAAGAAGACTGCTGCTCCAAAGAAAGCTGCCGCTCCAAAGAAGGTAACTAAAAAGGCTGCTCCAAAGAAAGCTGCTGCTAAGAAATAATCCTCGCGTTAAACATTCTTCTTCCTTTCCCTCTTCCTTTCCTTTATTCTTTTTTTTTTTTTTTTAATTTCACTTCTGTTTTTTTGTTGTTACTTTGAAAAGATTCTTGTTTCTGTATATTAGTCAAAGGTTTATACTCATAAAACTTTTTATTCTTTCCTTTTCATTATTCTTTCTATATATATCCCTCTACTTCTTTGTTCTGAGATTATCCCCCCTTTTTCCTTTTATATATAATCCCTAAGGCTATGTATTTTTAGTGTATACTGTTTTATTGATTTACTTTTGTATGACTTTTCACAACTATTCTTTGTTTTTTTATGATTGGCTGTGGTGCACGGGTGTCCCTCGTTTTGCAGCAATCCAACTCCATCGCTTGTAACACGTATTTCCTGCTCAATATATTTTAACAGGTGGATCCGAGACCCATTATGCAGTGGAACTCAATTTCAACTGGGTTTACTTATTAACATTTCTCTCCAGGCTTATTTTTGTATTTGTATTAAGATATCTATATCAAAAAGTGGAATCACGTGATAGGTCGCCGCTTAGAAAATGTACGGGTGTTTACGCGTCTTGATTGATTCTTTTTTTTTTTTTTTTTTGAATGCCAAACAAATATCAATTGAGTATAACCATTGACTACTGCAGTTGAGTATTACAGTTGTTATACGATTGACTATTAAAGGTATTAAGGACAATAAGCTCAAGATGACTAGCATTACCAAGCCTAACCCACCGTTGGTAATGATTGTTGCCGCTTTGGTTCCCAAATTGGGAATTGGATACCAAGGTAACTTACCCTGGCGTTTAAAACAGGAAATTAAATATTTTAAAAATGTTACTACCAATTCACCTGCCAATAAGATTAATGCAGTTATAATGGGTAGAAAAACTTGGGAATCAATACCTACAAAATTTAGACCTTTACCAAATCGTTTAAATATTATTTTAAGTAGAAGTTATACTAACACTTTTGATGAAAGTAAAGGAATCTTTTATTATAATGATTTAGATCAATTTCTACTTGATATAAATAATGAAAAATATAAATTAGTTAAACCAATTAATAAATATTTTATTATTGGTGGTGCTCAATTATATAATTCATTAATAAATCAAGTTAATGATATACTTCTTACTAAAGTTGAATATACCGGTAATGAAAATTGTAATATTGATACTTGGTTAAATTGGAATTTAAATAATAATTGGATTGAAAAATCATCAAATGATTTATCTTCCTTTATAAATCAAGGTGAAAATAATATTGATATTACTGATAATTTCATTCAAGAAGGTGATTTTAAATATAAATATACTTATTATGCTAGAATTTAATTATGATTAAGTGAAAGAAAAGCAAAAAATAAAATAAAAATAAAATATAAATAAAATAAAATAAAATAAAAACTTACTATGTATAGATAAATAGTTCATACCAGTATGAACAGTTTTTTGTTCCTTTTGTACAAAAATCTAATGAATATAATGACTATTTAATTTATGAATTTCATGACATAAACTTGCCCAACAATACTTTCTCTTCATATCTTGATTCTTTCTTCTTCTCAAGTATTCATCATATAAATATAATTCATAAAATACTCGTAAATTGGGTTGAACAATAATATTAAATCTTCGTATTCTAACAAACATATAGGCTTGCAAAATATCCTTCTTCAAATACTTCATCACTGATGCCATCACCAATGTGGCTGATCTTGATACTCCAATCTTACAATGAATCAATGTTTGATATCCATCCTTGGGACTAACCAACACCTTTCTTTGAATCATTTCAGGACATCCAACCAATATTGGCATCAAACTATCCCTTCCATCATCCTTAACATTATGAATATATATAATACTCTTCAATTGTGGTAACTTCTTTGGTGGTTCACAATCACATTTATTATCATACCCCAATTTAACCTCATAAATATGAGCTTCAGAATTACCATTGAAAAATGAATATATTGGTTTAATAACCTTCTTCTTCCTTTGTTGAAATGTCACCTCAACATCAAAAACAATGTTCAATTCATTAAACCAAATTGGCTTTTCTCCCATTGATATCACCTTATTAACATCATATGTATTTAATATGGTTGATGATGATGCATGACATAATGATCCCAAATATAAATTTTTATAGATTTGGGCTGGGAAATTATTATCACATTCCCAATCAAACCAATCTCCCCCGTGTCCACCTCCATTAACTTCATTAACTACATTAAATTCATTCTTTAATCTGGTAGATATCAATTTATAATAAAGTGAATCAATCTCTTCATACTTTAAATCATCAACAATTTGATTGGATAAACTTTCATCATGCAAATGTTTGACTTTAAACCAGTATAAAAATTTTTCAAATCTCTTTAAAAATATAACATCATTCTTAAAAAAATACAATTTAATTTCACTTCTCTTCATTACTCGAACAACAACATCTTCAAAAAAATCACCATCAAATAATGAACCCAAAGCCAAAGTTAATAATGATAATCCGGTAAAACCATCAAAGCAAAATAAAAACACGTCATGATTCAAAACATGAACATATTTATAAATAACCTTCAAAGTATTAATAAAACTCAAAGTTTCATGCCAAGTTATAGTATCACAATTTATTGAACCAGCAGATGGAAATTCCAACAATATTTCTCGATTCTTTAATTTACCATTATCAATACTCTTCAATAATTCCTCCAATATTTTAATATTTGGAAATTTAGCATTTTCATGGCAATTGATATATAATTTGAAATCATGACCAGCATGTTTATCCCGTTTCAAATTACTATTGGTCAAATAACTAAAATCAATCAAGTTCCCAATATAAGTCTTGGGGAAAACTTTTCTTAAACTATGAGTTTTCCAGATCATATTTTGTTCCATCTTCAATAATTTACAAGTAAAAGGTTTATTATTAATTGAACTAATTGGTTGATTCAACAAATCACCTTGTGGTTCAACAAAATATTTCAACTCATCACTTTTACCAAAATTTTTCAATAATTTAGAGTCAACAATATAAATGTATTGACCTCTTGAAGGATTAAGCAAATGATATAAAGTTTTAGCAGTTGACATGGTAGTTGAATCATCATGTTTCAAATCTGAATCATAGATCAAAAAATGTGATAATGGAGCCATCAACTTGATTTGATTTTCAAAATTACGATTATTCAATTGAAATTGTAATCGATTCACTTTATTGATTGAATCCAATGGTTCATATTCAATATATTCAATGTGATCATCATTGGCTTCATCAGCAACTTCAAAATGATTAGATTCACCTTCATTACGTGGAGTTAAAAGACAGTCAAAAGATATTGAATTAGTCAACTTGACTCGATCTTCACTCGAATTCCAATCATCAAAATCATTACAACAATCAATCGTCAACAAGTTAAAAAATGACATCTTTGGTAATTCAGCATATTCATTTTGAAATGGTAAAGGACAACTAATAGTGGGTTGATCATAGTCAAGCTTATCAATGAAAAATGAGCGTTGTCTCACATTATTCAATCCATGCAAGTATGGGAAAACGTCATCACTCGAGGGTAATGGATTAAGATAGTCATTATAAGTAAAATTCAACAAAGTCTTCAATTGATTCAAAGTATTAATTTTAAAAATTTTAGAATTACTAGTAATGGAATCATCATATACCTCCAATTCCTTATTAAAAACATTAATCAATAATTCAGAAGCTTGACGACGACAAATATCCTCCTCTTCTTTAGTCAATTTTTTCGGATTCGCCGAATGGTGATCTAGACTGACTTCTTCTTCACTGCAGGTAACATATTCCTTTTCAAAAGTTTGCACCTCGGGGGTTGAATTGCTCCTTGGCTTCAAATGATTGGCTGGAGGTGGTACAACCAATCTCGAGCCAATCTTGGTACCTTCCACAACTGCCGAATCTTCATTATTCAACAAGCTTCTTGGAACAACAGCTGGCTCGTCATTAACTTGGTTGGTAGACAGAGACTTCTTCGTATAATCATGTGAATGGTTAACCACGTATTCCATAAACCCTTGACTCATGTCTTACTAAACAAAAAAAAAAAAATAATAATAATAATAATCAAGGGACAACACAAAAAAATAGGTGCAAATATTGCGGGATTTTAGTTTTTGACAGCTTTTTTTCAATAAAAAGAAATACTTTTACGGCTGGTGCACGGGTGTACGATAAGAGACTGGCAACACGGACAAAAATAATCTCTTCCCTCAGTTTAATACTTGGATCACCAATTGATTAAACACAGTTATTCAAATAGTTGAGTGGTGTAAAGGCACAGTTGTTTAGGTAGAGTTTGTGTGTGTGTGTGTGTGTGTGTGCTAATGGAGTGTCAATGGGAAATACAGAACAGCTCGACGATAAGTACTAGTTGTTAAACCAGGACAACGGGTACTAAATGCAAAGGTATATATATATATATGTAGATGACAGTGTCAACTAATAAATAAATGAAGACAAAGCAACCAAGTGGATAATAGAAGGTGTCAAAATTAAAGTAATGAAAAAAATCAAAAAATTGAAAATCAAAAAGAGAAAAGTCTGGGAATGTTCAAAGTATTTATTAAAAAGTCAAAGGTTATAACTGAATGCAACAAAACAGAAATAAATTTCAGCCATATATCTGGGGTTTGTAAATATATATATGTAAGTAATCAAGAGTTAGCGCACGACACATCCCGATAAACCTTATGAGCAAAACAAGGACTTAACATACAGGGGACTACATACTTGGAGATACATTACGGTGGTCTAGTCGTTGTTCTTGATAAATAATAAATAATAATAAACAACCACAACAACAACAAAAAAGGGGGTTCCAGACAAGTTGAAACATTAAAGTCTTTTCTTTTACTTAATTTTATCTTATTTTTTTTTTTCTTTTTCAATTAGAATGCTAGAATGGAAATATTCAACTACTATTGGAAATATCCATTTCAAATGCTTACATCAACAACAACTAGTTTGTTTGGTGTAACAACAATGTAAACTACACAAGTTACTAAATTACTATTATTCCCACAGGCATCACGTATTCTCAATAATAACAACCCTACTTAAACAATGTTTTTTTTTAGTCTAAAGGGTTTGAGGCGAGAAACGACTAACAAAGACAACAAAGACACTACAAGAGAACAACCAAATAAATATAGAAAAAGAAAAAAAACACAACAACAAAAGAAAAGAAAAGAAGATAATAGCTTTACAGCCACTCTAGTATGAGCATTTAGAATGAATAAAACCAAAAAGACAAAAAAAAAGCCTAAAAAAAGCCTAAAAAAAAAAAAAAAAAAAAAATGGGTGAATGGGTAAAAGGGTAAATGGGTCCAGAAACATATTTAATGAAGCAATGCTTATAATTTTTTTTCTTTTTTGTTTGTTACTTCTTGTTCCTTTTCGATTTTAGCAAGGCACACGGTTGTAGTTGCTGTTAAATCATTTTTTAAACCAAGGTTATTGTGCGGGAACCCATCGTGTAAGTATGCCGTAAACAGGGTGTTAACATGCTGTAAGCAGTGACAGTAAGCTTGCAGTAAATAAGTTGTAAGCTCGTTGAGAACAGGGCATGCTTACAGCATGCTGTAAGCAGGACGTAAGCAGGACGTACTGTAGGTTAATAATGAATTACCTTAAATTACTTGATTCAATCATGAATTTCCATAGATGAATGCTGAGAGCCTGTCAAGTCAACGGAAAAAAGACCCTTATAGAATACCAGATATGAAAGTTTCAGTTTAAATTGCAGAGCCATTAGGAATGTTTCAATTGACCGATAACCTTGATGAACTGCCATACTGTCTCATCCCGCCTCGTCAACCCTCTCTTTACCGAATACTGTTAATTTTTACCTCAGTTTAAACTTGGGTAAAAAATTCAACTTCTAAAAAAAAAAAAATTAACTCAATTGAACGATTTTGTTCCTAACGGTTGGCCAGCAGCACATGGGGTTGTGTTTGTGATGCCCTGCAAGAGAAGGGGCCTTGTCTATTGACGGTATACTATCTTTATATTTTTTATTCATACTTGATTTTTTAGCACTCGTCATACCAGGAACTAAATCTCTTGGGCCTTGGGATCGGTACTTGGTTGCTTACTTAACTGGCAATTTCTCTAGATACCTGATGTTGCGTTGAACTACATTGATTTTCAACCGGTAGGCTAGATCTTTTTCATGTGCCTTGCTGGTTGTCAATTTAAAAAAAAACAAAAAACAAAAAACAAAAATTAATAGCCTACTTGATTGCAAACGATTCAAACTTGAAATTGGTGCAAAAAAATTTAAACGGGAAATATCAAAATACAAATGTATTTTAAAAGACGAATGTATTTACTCTATTTCTTGTATCTTTCTTTGTAATAATCTTTTTCTTTCATTAAATTCCTTTTTCATTTGTTTGATTTCACGGAAATCATTCAGCATTTCCAGAAACTTTGTAATTGACTCCAAATAACTTTGATTTAGTTGCCCCTATACCAATTTGGCTATACAATAAGCATTCTTTCTGATTCCATGCTTTTTTCGCAGAGTCGAGTCAATTAGACTCCACATTCATATCATATTGTTTTTCAATTCTATACAGTTTTCGCTACCTATCAACTCTCTCCTCTTGGAAAGTCTTAAAAGGGTCCCTCTATTCCTTTTCTTTATTCCTTTTTAACCATCTATTATATTCTTCTTAGCCCTCTATTATACTCTGTTTAACCCTCTATTGTATTTGTTATACAAAGGATTATGTAATCAGTCAAAATTTTTTTTTTTTTTTTTTTTTTTTTTTTTTGGAAATACAAAAAGCTAACACCAATGAAAAATTGGAGATATCTTCGTCATACTCTCTCTTTATCCCCCGTCAAATAACAATAAACAAAGATTAATAATGTTTAGAAATGCTAATCTTTTCAAACAATCCATAGGCTTGGTTCCCCGTTCTTATGTTGCTAAAAGATTTCAATCAACTAGCGTGTATAATGAGACTATGAATCTTTTAAAACAAGATTTGAAACAAGCAATGATTAAAAAGGAAAATTTAACTAAAACAACAATTCGTTCAATAATGTCTGATATTAAAAATAGTGAAATTGATGGTGGTCAACAAAATGAATTCAATTTATATAAAGTGTTGAGTAAAATGATTAAACAACGTAATCAATCTTCAATTGAATATTCAAATCAAGGACGTAAAGATTTAGCAGAAAATGAAATTAAAGAAATTCAAGTAATTGAAAAATTCATTAAAAGTCTTAATATTGCATCAAATGATGAAATCATTGAAAAATTATCTTCCTTCTTGAATGATTTAAAATCAAAAGATGATAATTTACATATGTCAAAAATTTTCCCTCTAATTCTGCATGATTTGGCTAAACTGTGGAATACTTCAGTTGATTTAATCAAACCTTTGGTTCCTCAAGTTTATAAGCAAATTTTTGCTAAAAAGTAACCCCTTTATCGTACTTGTAGTTAGTTCTTGTCTTGTAAATAAATATATCCTTTTGAAAAATTTATATCTTAACTATAGGTGTATGGGTGTACTCCCACCACCATGTAATTGTGTTTAAAGTTGCAAAAAAAACAAAAAATGGGAAAATTGGCAAAAAAGAGAAAAGGTCACTTTCACAGAGCCCCATTATATTATAGTCCGGTAAAAGTATGCGGTTTGGGCAGGCAGTGGTGCTGGCTTCATGGTTGCTTGGAACCACTCTTTGTTTCAGCCCTGATGAAATTGTTATCATCAAAACAATTACTGAAACCATTAGGGTAAACGATTCGTTGAATTTCAGTACTCAATGGTCTAATAAAACTATTGGTGAATCCATTTTGAACTCAAGTTTATCACTCACCTCTACTGCTGGGCCTGTGTATACTCCTCCATTGACCCTACAGCCATTTCCAACTAAAAAGTACGGTTTAGAATTCGATAATGATGGTCATTTGAGAATAGGCAAAGAAATTGATACTTTTATCCCAACCATTCCTTCTACCTCTTTGGAAGAACCAAGTATTCCAGCTTCTGATTATACATCCAAGACTCTTGAATCGAGCTCTAGTCATTCAACTCGTTCAATTGAAGATAGTGCGATTATCACCTCTCTTACTGAAACGTCAACGACTCATGGGTCCACAAGCAGCTTTATACCCAGTGAATCTCTATTTTTACAGCCTACAATGCGAACAATACTGTCCCATTTGAGCTCATCTTCTCAGGCCCCCCTGACCATCACTTGGAGCCCTTCCTTGGTGAAGACAACTTCACCTAGGAAAAGTTCCTCAGTAACCTCCTCAGTTACTTCCTCATTCTCAAAAAGGAACAAATCCCATAAGTCACTTACAACCTTTCATTCACACGGAAAGACACATCAAACTAGAAACCATACATCATCATCTAAAAACAAAAAATCATCGTATTCTACCCTGAGTCATAAATCTAAAAAGTCAACTGGAGCTTCAAAAAGCAGCACAGCACCAACAAGTTCAATGCCAAATCACCCACTAAACTTATCGCGATTAAACCCAAATCTCTTCCACAATAATCGTACCATCTCTTATAAGAACTCAAGTTACCAATACCACTATCAATTCTACTCTACTTTCATTGGAATTCTTCTAATATCATGTCTAATCTCTTGAATCAGCCATTGAAAATGGCAGCAACCTGTAAAAAACTTGTTCCCAAACTGTAATCACAAAGAATAACCGGCACAAAAAAACCAGAAAAAAAAAAATGAGGAAAAAAAAAATAGGCAACAAATAATTAACAATTATTTCTCAATGCTTTGAGACAGACTGGGATTGGGATAACAATACTGGAAAGATATTAGTTTAACACAATTAAGTGAATATATAATAAGTACATTGTACTGAATCTAGTAGTATCTATATAAAAGGAAAAGAATAATCATATACAAGATGGCAGAGGTATGTTTTTTGGGTCATTTGATTAGTTGTATCTTTCTAAGATGAATTCAAGCATTAGTATCAACTTCAGTTTGTCGATTGATATGAAGAAATGGGAATCTATTGTGGGGAGACTAGGAGTAGACACAGAAGGATTGAATGGAAAAAATTCAAAAAGAACTTGAATACTAACTCAATTTAGGTCCAAAGAACTATTAGAATCACTACTGAACAGCATATTATGAAGGATGTTCCACCAGTGGAAAATTATCCTATGAGACAGTGGTCTATTGAAATTTCTATGTTAAATGAACAAGGTCAAGAGATACCTGCTAATATTATAGATAAAGTAACTTATACTTTACATCCAACTTTTGCCAATCCAATAAGAAGTCTTAAACAAAAACCTTTTAGAGTTGAAGAGCAAGGTTGGGGTGAATTTGATATTCCAATTTCAATACATTTAGTTGGATTGAATGGTAAACAAGGTGAAAGAAAGTTTAATCATGATTTAAATTTCTTACAAGAAAAATATATCGTTGATAAACCAATTAGTATTCCTACAAGAAATCCTCAATTAAATAAATTATTGGCTGAGAGTGGTTCATTACCAAATTTAGCCAATGATTCAAATGAAAATAAACGTAAAACTGATAATGATTTAAATACTTCAAAATTGAAAAAACTGAAGAGTTCAAATGGTAGTGCTACAAAAGGTAATATTGATTTAGAAAAATTGGCTAATGGTTTAACTAAATTAAGTGAAGATGATTTGATTGTTATCGTTCAAATGGTTACCGATAATAAAACAAGTGAAATGAATATTAAGAATGATTTCGAAAATGGTGAATTCACAATGGATTTATATACCTTACCTGAACCTTTATTAAAAGCTTTATGGGATTATGTTAAAAAGCGTACTAATGAAGCATAATCTTGAATCTCTTCCTCTTGTTATATCATCATTGTATTTTTGAAAAGCAAAAAATTTTGAAAAAAACCAAAAAAAAAAGACATAGAGCTTCATCTCTCTAAAAATCTTATCATTTCTGTGTATTAATAAAGTAAATTTCGAAACAAATCGAACATTAATTGTATTATAAGACTATGTAATAATTTTTTTTTTTTTTCAAAGGCATAAGAATATTAGACTGACCAAACTTTAATGGTTGAGTCCCAAGATGATGTACATAATCCAATTCCATCAGGACTTATTTTAACTTGGTTTATGATATTTGAATGATTATCAGCACCAATTGTACTGACAATTTCATTTTTCAATGTATCCCAAACAATACACCCATAATTGGAATAACATGAATAAATTAATCTCCCCGATTTACTACAATCGATTGAAATAACCCCTGGAGTATTATAAACTGATTCAATGCTGTTTGAAATTACACTTGCATTCGAACCACTGAAACTATTGGGCGATGACAAAGGAGGAGAAATTGACGAAGCTTGATATGAATTATTCTTAACGAACTTTCTTGCTTTTAATTGAGCCTGTAAACTATAGCTGTTCAACTCACAATCTGATCTTAAATCAAATAATCGTATCAAACCATCATCAGATCCGGTGACAAATGAGTTACCATCACATAATTGTTTGACACAATTAATATCACTATTTGAAATTGAAAAATTTTGGGCAGGTAACTTATTTCTCGAATCCCAAATTTTAACATAGCCATCTGATGCTCCACTAATAAAAATGTTTGGGTTAGAATTATAATGCAGTTGTGAAGGATTAACCGAAATTGTTAATACATCTCCTAAATGATCAATAAAATCTCTAATTTTTTTGCCTTGATTAATATCCCATAAGCTACAAGTCATATCACCACTTGCAGATATTATACTATTATCATTCAAAAAATCACAATCTGAAATATAAGCAGAATGTGATTTAAAAATTGCTTTCAATGAATGTTCAAAATTCCCATACATTTGATAACTTCCTTGATTCTTATAATTTAATTCAGATCCATCACTGGTATTTGCTGAGTATTCCATAAATGGATCCTGCTTAACTTGATGCACCGTAACAATATTGTCTAATCCACCACTTGCTATATAATTACCACTTGGTGAGATTGCACAAGTTAGTACCCAACTATTGTCAAGGCTTATTGCTTGCTTCTTCAATCCAGTAACTGGATCCCAAATTATCATAAATCCATCCTGACTTGCCGACAAAACCTTGGAAGAATCTGATGACCACTTAATTTGAGCAACTTTATCCTGATGGCCCTTCAATGTATTATACAATTTGATATCATCATTACTAGGTATATGACTAATTTTCTTAGACATCTCGTACAATGTAGTATCTTGGATGGTTCTGCGAACATTATCAACTTCATTGAATAACATTCTAGCTTCTTGCTTGGCTAGCTGAATCTTTTGTTGTAGGATATTGGAATTTGAGCCATTAATCCGTTCGTATCCACTACTTGATAGCATCATGGTTGAATTTCATATATTTTGCAGACTTCAATCTGAAAAATGGAAATTTATGAAGATGAAAAACTCTAACTTCGAACCTAAAATCTGATTTTTTTTGCAACTCTATCAATCTCTTCTGAGCTCTAATTAGTATTAAAGCAGTTTTAACTCAGTTTAAAGTAAATTCTATTGAACTAATCATGTAATTGAAGTAATAAGGTAACGTTGGTATAACTCGGGATCTGATGTGGTATGTGGTATGGGTCTTTTGTATGTGCCGTGTCTTTACCCTTTTTGGCCGAATTCGAACAATAAGATTTTCGTACTTTTTGCAGTTGTTTTTTTATTTTTTATGTTATTTTTTTATGTGGGTGTGTCCTGGTAAATACACGATAGATAAGCATCTGGTAAAACAATCTTACAAATTACAGTGATTAGACTTCATTATATTTTCTACTAGTATTGCAGAGATATATCTTCAAGCATCTAAGAGTAGCATTTACGATGATGAAGCAAAAAAAAAAAAAAGGAGTAAAAAAAGAAAAAAAAAAAAATTATCTCTATCATGAAATTGTAATGAGACTTTTGAGTACTGTGACAACTCAATTATTAGATGCTCTGAGGTCATGATCAGAACTCATGGTATTGATATCATCATTGGGGGCTGTTTCTTTATCTGGTACATTTTTGTCATTCATTGAATCGGAAACTCCGGTTTCATTTGAAGTACTTTTCTTACCTTTACGAGCTGGATTAGGCACTGGTGCTGCAGCGGTTTTTTTACTTCTACTTATTCTAGCTCTCAGTCTATCATCTCTTTCTAAATCACCAGTAACTTTTTGTAGATAAGTTGGCACTGGTAATCCTGATTTTAAGAAAAACATTTTCCAATTTCTTGCTTTATCTTTTAATTGAACTTGAGTCCTATTTTTAAGAGCTTCAGATATTTTTCCGCCTGCCCCAAATAATTCTAAAATAACAGACCATGCAGGACCTTTTAGTTCTAGAGCATGTCTTAAGGCTTTTTCTTCTTCTCTGGACCAAGGTCTTCTATGTAAACTTTTGACGTTAGTACTTGGATTAATACGAATATGGATTTGTTGTTCTTGAATTTCAGATGGTAATAATGCACTTGTGAGATCCTTGATTTGTCTGTTTCTATTTGGATCTTTATCGTCAATTTCAAGGAGTTTATTGGCAGTACTATTGGAAGTATTATTGGCATTATCAGTGGTTATATCATCATTATTGATATTATCAGGGTTTTTACTGGAGTCTAGTATTTCTGCACTATGAGGAGCATTGTGTTTATTGGCCTTATCGTTATTATTTGATAATGCAGGAATGTTCGGCGTACTGGTTGATACCTTATAATTTGAGCCTGTAGTTGTGAACTTGAAATTACCCCTACCTTTCTTACCCCAGATTAAAAATCCCATGTTTTTTCCAACATAGTCAAATAAATTATTTAAAAATGTAAACCATTCATATTCTTCACCCAAACTCCTATCCATTGGATAGCTCAATAAGGTTTGTTTTCTTATTTTACAACGATCAATGAAGTCTAGTTCAACTGGACTTAAGCTTTTGGAATTTCTTCTTGTTTGTAAATAAGCTTCTAAATCAGATGGGAAAATATCTTCTAAAATCTCCTCGTTAGATCTTTCACCTGCTTCTATTGCTGATATATATGCTTGAGTCTTTAAATCTAGATATAAAACTGCTTGAGGTTTTAGTAATTTCCCGACAGTTTCACCAATTGTTGCATTCATTGCTTGTAAGCTCGAATTATTATATGCCATATTCGATAATGCATTATCAGGATCTAAGTTATTGATTGGACAGAAAACATCCAAGAATGACTCATTCAAATAGAAGAACCCAACTTCAATAGTACCTAATGTTGCTGCTAAGAATGTTGCTAGATTAACTTTTCTTAAGGTAGATTCAATACTCTGTTCTCTATTTCTAAACATCTCAGGAGTTTTATCACCTTCCTTCCACATACCTGGTGCAACGTGTTCAACTGTTAAAAATGGATCTTCTTCATTATACAATTTTTTAGTGAATTCAAAAAGTGAAGTTAAATCTCGATAAGTTGCACCTGCTGGAGTACTTGGGTTCGAAGCCAAGTCAATAATTTTTTGATATGGACCTATTGCAACGATTCTTAATAATTGAGTAGCTAAATTATCTAGAGTTGGCAATGTATTAATCAATAGTTGAATACGTGGTGGTAAATAATCTGGTGCAACAATTGGTAATGGTAGTAAGGTTAACTGAGCATTTGACAATGCAGCTAAAGGTGGTAATTGACTTGATAATTCATTGTAGGCAACAAATGCAGCATTTGTTTTGAAAAGCTCTGAGTCGGCTGGGATATAGGAGTGTCTTGATTTATCCTGGTCAAAAGTTTCACCTTCATTTGGTTGGATAGAATTTTCATTCATGCTTGATTTGGAAGCGTCATTCAACTTACCCTCAGGTACTTCTTCTTCTTCATCTTGATCATCTTGTTGATCATCAGATTTTTTTGATGTTGTGGCTTGTTCAAGCTGGTTAGCAATCATTTGAAGATCTTCCTTTTCATTTACTACTAGATTATTCTCACTTTCCTTATCTTGTTTATTATTCGTCATAGGAGCCTCATGGTGTTGTTGAATAGCTTTTTCAAATTCCATATCTAGATCCTGATTTCCCCTACTTTCACTATTCTTGATTCTTTTATTTGGGTCTTCATTTGACGCTATTCTTGTCTGGTCAATCGACCTTTTTCTTGACTCGTAATCTGATTGGTGAACTGTCTCACTGAAAATTCTTTCTATATCATCCATGGTAACCTCTTGGTTATTGTTAGTTGTTTCTTTGTTAATGGCTCCTTCAGTAGATTTATTTAATGTAGAAGACGTTTGATCTGGTTTTTGTATTTGATGCTCTTGATTAGATATGTCGGAACTGTTATGTTGTGAGTTATCCACTTGTGATGGTATTTCAGATTTTGATCTTTCTGATTGAGCTGAATGTTGGTCCACCTGTTCTTCTTGTGGTAACGCCTGCTGCTGTTCGTCGGATTGTGCTATTGGTGGCTCTTGCAGTTGCTGCTCTGGTTGATGCTCTGATTCTTCTAATCGTTGGTCTTGTTGATATTCTTGTTGCTGTTCTGGATGCTGTTCAGTTGGTTGTTCTGGTTCCTGTTCTGATTGTTGATCTGTTGGTTGCTCTGACGGTTGTTCTGATGGTTCTTCTGGCTGTTGTTCTGATGGTTCTTCCGGTTGTTGTTCTGATGGTTCTTCCGGTTGTTGTTCTGATGGTTCTTCTGGTTGTTGTTCTGATTGGTCCAGATGTATATGCTCTTTAAATTGATCTTCTAACTTGATACCCCGTAATTGTGGCTCTGATTTATCAGCCCCTTGATCCGACTGTAGTCTTGAATTTTCAACATCTTCACTTGACATGTTGTTATAAGTCTTTTATTTACAAAAATTACGGGTAGTCAATGGGCGGTTAATACTTAAAGTTAACGGTTGAAAAGCAAAATTAAAAAAGAAACTAAAGATTTTCACTCAATTTCACTAAAATGTGTGGATACGTAGCTACCAGTGTTTTGTGAGTTGGCATCAATCTGCTCGTGTATCCTAGGAAGTATTCTTTTTATTAGATTGATTAATTTTTCTTTTTGAGATGATGTTTTTGTTTATGTTCTTTTTTTTTTGTTCTTTATTTTATTTTCTTTTCTTTTTTTTTCTGTTAAAATTTGGTGTACGGGTGTTTTTGTTTATGAAAGACCCGTACATATATTTTTATGGGGAAAAATAAATTGGCGGATAGCCATTTCCAGGTTGGCCTGTATATAGTCTGGTTTTCCCATTTAGCGCTAAATGGATCCGTTAGCCGCTAAGCAAATCATTGAATGGGCTCATCATTAGCTAAACTATATAAACTAGTTAAACTCTTCTTTTTCAAAAGGAACATTAACTTGAAAGAAAACACGTTGAAAAATCATTAAGGATGTCCATTTGTGAAAAATATTTCCCACAAGAACCAAAACAACCAGAAGTTAAAACTTCCAAGTTTCCAGGTCCTAAATCAGTTGAAGGTCTTGAAACTTTAGGTAAAGTATTCGATACTAGACCAGCATATTTCGTTGCTGATTATGAAAAATCCAATGGTAACTATATTGTTGATGCTGATGGTAATACCTTCTTGGATGTTTATGCCCAAATTGCATCAATTCCTTTAGGTTATAATAATCCTGCTTTAATTGAAACTGCTAAATCTGATAAAATGGTTAGAGCTATTGTTGATCGTCCAGCTTTAGGTAATTTCCCAGGTAAAGACAGTGAAGAAATCATTGAAAGTTTATTAAAAATTGCTCCAAAAGGTCAAAATCAAATTTGGTCTGGTTTATCAGGTGCTGATGCTAATGAATTAGCTTTTAAAGCTGCATTTATGTGGTATCAAGCTAAAAAGAGACAAGCTGCTGCTTTTTCAAATGAAGAAAATGAATCTGTTATGAAAAATGAAGCTCCTGGTTCTCCAGAATTGGCTATTTTATCATTCCAAAGAGCATTCCACGGTAGATTATTTGCTTCTGCTTCAACTACTTGTTCAAAACCAATTCATAAATTGGATTTACCAGCTTTTAAATGGCCAAAAGCTGAATTCCCTTCTTATAAATATCCTTTAGATAAATACGAATCTGAAAATAAAAAAGAAGATGAACGTTGTTTAAAAATTGTTGATGACATTTATACTAATTGGTCAGTCCCAATTGCTGCTTTATTAATCGAACCAATTCAATCTGAAGGTGGTGATAATCATGCTTCTGCTTCATTCTTCCAAGGTTTAAGAGATATCACTTTAAAACATGGTTCTCTTTTAATTATTGATGAAGTTCAAACTGGTGTTGGTGCTACTGGTTCCTTCTGGGCTCATGAACATTTCAATATCTCCCCAGCCCCTGATATGGTTACTTTCTCTAAGAAATTCCAATCAGCAGGTTATTACTTCCATGACCCAGAAATCGTTCCAAATGTTGCTTACAGACAATTCAACACTTGGTGTGGTGATCCAGCTAGAATGCTCTTAGCTGGTTCAATCGGTCAAGAAATTGTTAAAAACAACTTGGTTCAAAATGCTGCCAAAGTTGGTGAATACTTATATGGAAAATTAGAAAAATTGGCTGAAAAATATCCAAATTACATTAAAGATTTAAGAGGTAAAAATCGTGCTACCTTCATTGCCTGGTCTTTCGAAGATGGTGCTACCAGAAATAAATTCTTATCTGATATGAAATCTGTCGGTATCAATATCGGTGGTTGTGCTGAAGATTCTGTTAGATTAAGACCTACTTTAGTTTTTGAAGAAAAACACGCTGACATTTTAGTCGCTGGTATTGAAAAAGTTTTATCCGGTTATTAGTTTATGTTTATGATCGTAAATAGTAAATTTAGCAAAAGTTTCTACGAAGTAGAAAGGGGAAGTACCCCAATGCATGTATTATAGACTTATCCTTATATTGGAAATAGAAATACCGTTTAATGTAGACCTACTCGTTTTTCTATATATATTATTCTCAAGATTCTGCTCTCTTCTACGTGTCTTTCTGTTAGTCTTGATGACAGCCAATCCCTTGGTGTCTCTTGCTGTTTGTTCGTTTGCCTTAAAACTAGATTATGCTCTTTTTTTTTGCATCTGTGGCTTTCTCATACTCTTTTTTTTTTTTGCAATCATTAATTCTTTTGTATTTGAGGATTGAGCTTGGAACCCTATATAAAGCACAAGATCCAGTTTCCCTAAAGCAACTTTCTTTTCCCTTTTCTCTTCTTTCTTTGGGGAAACCATTGAAAGAAATGGTTTCCCCTCATTTCAACCACTCTATAATGCTGATACCAATATATCTATGCACATAGTATAAACTTATCAATATATTCATCATCTAACGAATCAATTTTGAAAGAAGTACCTATTTTTCTTTTTATGCACTCGACCAAAAGTAGCTTGTATATACCAAACTCTTTCCTTGTATATAAAAGAAGACTCTCCTACGTCATATTACTCCCCATAAAGAAACAACCCGAATTCGATTTTCATTTATGTCAAATACCCAACGAATATGAAGTTATATCTTTCAAATTATGATTTGGTTCAGATGCCATAGTTGTGTTGAAGTTTCAAAACACCATTTCAGAATTCAGAAACTTTCCTTCACTCTCTTTTCCATCTTCAATTCATCATAATTATTCATATGTCTGAAATGCCAGTGTTTTGCTTACTTTCATTACTTTTGTTTACATTGTTCAGTTTTTCTTTTTGATGAAGATTTACAGCTTGATTCGGATTTTAACCATTATCCAATGCATCTTGTTTATATAGACTATCTCTATATTGGATTATCAACTATGAACTCGCTATTTTGTCTAATTATATATATATCCAAGTCTCTCTTGGTCAGGAGTTGAAACACTTTTCTCAGCTACCTAAAATCAATAAATATGCTTTCTGATTATTGCTGTTTCTTTTTTGCAGTCTTTTGTAGTTTCGGATTTAATGTTCGTCTTTTTTTTTTCTGTTTTGTCAACTCATTTTTTTTTTTTTTTTCCTCTTTTTTGGCCAGGTTAATCTTTTGTACCTGGGAGAAGTATTGAACTCTAGGTCAATTCATTCACTCGATTCCATATTCAAGTTGGTAAAAGCACATCATCAATGGTGTTAAGTTATTTGAAATCCTATGTGAACAATACTGTTCCACAGAAACCAGTACCCTTTGTAAACAAACATGACCAAAGTGTAGCTGGAATACCGGAGATAATAAAGAAATCAATTAAAGAGCTTGATGAAGGATACTCTTACTGGCTGTACCCTCTTTTATCATCGGGACATTTGCAGACAGCTTACACAGCAGTTAGGAAGTTTGAGAATAGGGACCAAGTACATTATAAAAGAAGAGTAATTCAAGTTGAAGATATTAGATATGAGGTTAATGGCGATAAACTTCCTTATGATCGTTGGGAAGGAAAGAGTACCTTTACAATTGATTATGCTGTGCCACCTGGTAGTGAGGATAAAGAGCATGAAAGATTCAAACCAGAATCACAGGTAATTGAATTGCCACCAAGAACCGAATATTTAGATCCATCAAAGGAACAATCATTACTTGATGATGATTCAAAACCTTTGGTAATTGCATTACATGGATTATCTGGAGGATCATTCGAATCATATCTTAGAGCCTTTGTACATAAAATCACTCAAGAACCTTATGGATTTGATGCATTGGTTCTCAATTCAAGGGGTTGTGCTAATCATACAATCACTTCACCTCAATTGTTTTGTGGGTTATGGACCAATGATTTAAGATATTTAATAAATGAACATATATTGAAAAAGTGGCCCAATAAAAGAATTTATCTCATAGGGTTTTCATTAGGTGGTGCTATAATTGCCAATTACCTTGGTCAAGAATATAAAGATGTTTCAGAGAATATAAAGGCTAGTGTAATTGTTTCATCCCCTTGGTCATTTCCAGATTCAAGTTATAGGTTACAAGAGTCTTTATTGGGTAATAGGTTATACTCACCAGTAATGTGTCAAAATTTATTAAAACTTTTGAAAAATCATTATGAAGGTCATTTGAAATATGATAATGTAGTTGATGATTATCATAAAAATCCTGAATCTTATAAAGTTGAGAAATTAAGAGATTTTGATGATAATTTCACTTCAAGACTATTTGGTTTTAATTGTGCAGACGAATATTATAGACATGCATCCCCTTCAAATAGAGTTTCTAAAATAAGAGTGCCAACAATCCTACTTAATTCCCAAGATGACCCAATCGCAAGTTATAAAAGTTTACCGGAAACTGAAATTACATTGAATCCATATACTATGTTGATTGGTACTTCAATTGGTGGACATCTTGGTTGGTTTGATTATAAAGGTGATAGATGGTATGCTGAACCAACCTCTAATTTGTTTAAAGAATTGGATAAGAATTGGCAAATCAATAAAGAAGCTTTAAAACCAGATGATCTACCATTGGTTGAACCTACATGGAAGCATGACCGTATTGTGTCTTAAATATTTATATTTATTTTATAAAACTACTAGAATTTGATAATTTCTCACAAATTTGTAAAAAATTTGTTTAAAACTACCAAAAATTAGAAGCAACGAAGTAATATCCAAAGAATTCGATAAAGACCAAACCACTTCAGATTTAATTCTGTCAAAAGATTAACTAATTGTTTAATCAAAATACAAAAAGCCTAAAATTGAATTGTTTGTGTATATTTTGCATTTGTAAAATTCAATTGCTGCGAAATTTTTTTGAACATGAACAAAAAAGTATGAATATTCTCTAACATCAGTAGTATTGACAATTAAGGAATATGCAGAATTTTGGTCATAGAGATTTCCTAATATACTTATTAATAAGCTTTTATTTGATTATTTATGATTATGGTACTTCTGCATTTTTGATTTGGCTCGTGGAAAATGCGTACTTCATTTTAATTGAGTTACCGTATAATTACTTAGCCTATAGAAGACTCCTACCCTTTCCATACCAAACCAATTTCTCCCAACGAGCTACTGACTTTGAATTTATTATAGTTGAAATCTTGAAGCATCATTTCAAGTATTTAAGAGATCAACGACTGGTCGGTTCAGTATTCTTCGATGGTAGATCATTCAAAGCATTGAACAGGATCAGAAGATTAAGGGAATACAATGATGGATTGGGTGACACCTCCGTTGAAGATATTTGTATAGACAAGGAATTAGACTCTTTTGGGACTTGGATCTATTCTAAGAGTAGGGTTTCATCAAAACCCCATGATATACTAGTTTTTTATATTCATGGTGGTAATGGATTTGGCGTGGGTTCAGGCCATTTATATAGTGAATACCTATCTATTTTCTTAATAAATTTATTGGAACAAGGTTTTGATAACCCAGGAATCTTAATGCCAACATTCTCCAAAAAAATCGAGAAATACCCGACTCAAATGATGCAAATTTTAGCAAGTTATCAATACTTACTTGAAAAGAAAAATGAAAACACTCATATTATTTTAATGTCAGATAGTACTGGTGGCACGTTAGCCATTTCCTTGCTTTTGAATTTGAGACTGCCTTCTAGTAAAATTTTAAACGTTAATGACGAAGTCATTAATTTTGAAAATTTAACAAAACCTCATGCTGCAATTTTCATTTCCCCCATAACGAATCTTTTTAATTCCTATTCCAAAACTGAATTAAAGCAAACCGAGAGAAAAGACGATTACCTCAATATCAAAACGATCCAAAATTGGGCTGCAAACTATATAGATAAAGCTATCATTGGAACCAGTGAAATGGCTCATATAGATCCTTTTTCAATCAAAGATACTCAGATTTGGCGAGAATGTATGCCTAAACACGGAGTAGTGATCAGCTACGGAGAAGCTGAATGCATTCAACAAGATATAGAAGTCTTTATTAATACTTTACGTGAGAGTGGTATCAAATTAAAAATTGATAAACAAGTTGCACAAGTCCATAATTGGAGTATTCTTGGATTCTACACCGAGAGATTGATTGACCATAGAGAAGCAAGTCTACAGATATATTCAGGTATACTCTCGCGGATGTTTCTATGGAATACTCCTGCTTACATTCATGGATTCACCAAAGAGCCAACCAACATAATAACCATTGATGAAGATTATACTTAGCTAATTCTAAAGTTGTTGAGCTGCCAAAGTATTGTTTCCCCCGCCATTTTGGGGTGCAACCAAATTGCTTTTTCTGTTGACAGGCACAGAAATAAAATAGAAGGAACAAAAAAAAAACAAAACCAAACGAAAAAAAATGAGATCGACATCAAAAAAATCATAAGTACAATCAGCTCGGTTAAATCCAAAGTTGAATATAGTTTCTTCGTATGTAATATCGATGGAATTGAATTTTCAAAGCAATTAGTTGATAATTTTCTTTATAAGATTTGTATAAGTCTAGCTCCTGGACTTTCCATAGCACTAGAAATAAAAGCAATAATTCAAAAAACTGACTAACCGTTACCGAGAACGGTCCGAATTTATAAATAACTTTGGATAATAGAAGACTACTTCACGATTTGTAAACATGTCAGATATACTGGGTACTATCAAAACAGGGGAGAATACAAGAGGGTTTGAAAATATTAAACTGTTTATAAAAAAAGAATCGAATTCATCATTTATATCTGGAGGTATTGCAGGAGCGGTATCGAGAACAGTAGTTTCACCATTTGAAAGAGCCAAAATATTACTACAATTACAAGGCCCAGGACAACAACATGCATATCAAGGAATGCTCCCTACAATTGTGAAAATGTATAAAGATGAAGGTTGGAAAGGATTATTCAGGGGTAATACATTAAATTGTATAAGGATTTTCCCATATTCAGCCGTTCAATTTATGGTATTTGAAGAATGTAAAGAATTTTTCATATCCAGGAAACCTGCCAATAATAAAGAATTACATGCATCAGAAAGATTAATTTCAGGTTCAATTGGAGGTATTATATCTGTTTTAGTTACTTATCCATTAGATTTAATTAGAGCTCGTATTACAATTCAAACTGCATCATTAAAGAAATTAAATAAGGGAAGAATGGTGAAAGCGCCGGGAGTATGGGAAACTTTTATGACAGTATACCAAACTGAAGGTGGTTTACTAGCATTATATAGAGGTATTATACCAACCACAATGGGGGTTGCACCATACGTGGCGATAAATTTTGCATTATATGAAAAATTAAGAGATTATATGGATCAATCTACTAAAGATTTCTCCAATCCAATTTGGAAATTACTGGCAGGAGCTTTTAGTAGTTTTATTGGTGGTGTACTTATTTATCCCTTGGATTTATTAAGAAAAAGATATCAAGTTGCTAGTATGGCAGGTGGTGAATTAGGGTTCCGTTATAGGTCAGTATCACATGCATTGGTTCTGATTTTCACTAGTGAAGGTTTTTTCGGTGCTTATAAAGGCTTAACTGCTAATTTATATAAAATCGTGCCTTCAATGGCTGTTAGTTGGTTATGCTATGACAGTTTGAAAGATCTCATTTCCAAATGGTAATAAAAGTCAACCTTATTTTCCCTTCTCTCCCCATTAAGTAGCTCACTTAGATACATCTCATTTTAGATTTCTTTAGAATACAATTTATTCAATTTCCCTCTGGCTTAGCTAAACTTATTACTGCAAAATTATATAAAGTATTGCTAATGAAACTGTACGGATGTTGTATACACCGCCAATCACGTGACTTGCACTACATGCAGTACCACTCCCACACTGTGTTTCCCCAGCCAACCAAATTAAAGATATGTCAGGTTTGAGACCAAAAGACACGACCAGGATTTCTATGTATTTTTTTTTTTTTTTTTTTTTGTTTAATGATTTTTCTCATCTTCAAAATTTATGATACGATAATATTGAAAATTAAAAGTTGAAAACGATATTCAATTAGCTTTGATTATATCATTAGAAACAAGATTGACATAGAAAATGAGAGCCTCCCGTGTTTTATTCAACGCTGCTAAGAAGAGCACTGCACCAAAGATCCAAGTTCCAGTTGAAATGTACCCATTATTTGCTGCTGTTGGTGTTGCAGTTGCTTCTGGTTGTTTCTTCACTTATAGACATTTTGCTCATGACAAACACTTAAGATTATGGAAAAATCCAGATTTATCATCATTAGATGAAGTTTTGAATGAAGCTGCAAGAAAAGAACAAGAAAGTGGTAAAGCACCTTCCCAAGTTAATGCTGAAGCTGCTGAAGCTGAAGCTAATTAAGATTTCTTTTTGATTATCTTTAAGAAACTTAACAATTATTCAATTCTATAATCCTATCCTGTTTTTTGTTTTTCTTTCTTTCCCTACCAATTGAAGTCTTGAATTAAGTTGGATTTCAATAAAAAGTATATTCAATCATATTCATTTATTATAAAAGTATTTTGCGAGCGAGAAGAATAAGATGATCCACTGAATTTCCTCTTTTCCTTATTGCATTCTCCAAGGATTGTCTTATCTTGAATCTTGCTTTTCTTGACTTTTGTAATGATCTAATATCTTTCAATTTCCTTTCCATATATTGGGGTGTTATATATTCTATGTATTAACATGTCAACATTAAAACGCCAAAAAAAAACTAAAAAAGACCAAAAAAATTACATATTTTTAAGTAGTAAGCTTTTCTAGCTAGTTTATTTATCTTTATTGTCATTAATATTACGTACGTTTCGATAATACAACTTGAATCATTGTAAATGTATATATTCTCTTTTTTTTTTTGCTATGTACAATTTCGAAAACTTTTAATTTATACAAGTAAAGAAGTAATGATAATGCAGAATTGAATAAATAATTGATTTCCTTTTCAGGTTAATCGTCGTCTTTAATGTTTGTATAATAATTGGTAACTTCGGGTACATCATCCAATTTCACTATAGTTTTTTGAAGATTTGAGATTGAATCTTCTTCAATCAGAACTTGATTATCAGTTTCTGCAATATACGAGATTTGAGAATCCTTTAATTTGAATCCATTTTCTGATAATTTATTTGATATTTGAGTAACTTCTGATGGATCAGTTATAATTCTAAATAATTTTTCTCCATTATATTCATTTTCATGATCTTTATATTCCTCAACATCTTCAGCCCCAATGTCAATAGCAACTTCTAAAATATCATCAACTGTTTCTTCAGGTGTTTTTGGTTCGAATACAATCTCTCCTTTTCTACCAAACATAAACAAACATGGACTTAAAGATGCACGAAATTGTGACATGGCATTCTTAACAAGTCCAATAGTTCTATTCTTATTATCAGTAGATGCTTCAATAATAAATGCTATGCCACCTGGCCCCATGAATTCATAAGTTACATCTTCTGTTGGATTACTAGAATCTCCAGTTACTTCCCCAGTTCCTCTCTTAACTGCATTATCAACAATTTTTTTAGAAACATTTAATTTTTTAGCTTTATCCATTAATGTCAATAATTGAGCATTACCTTGTGCTCCTCCACTCCTAACACTCGCTTCAATACTCTTGGCCATTGCATATGCTTCTTTGGATTTTTTGGCATCATTTTTAGCCTTATCATGCCTGATATTTGCCCATTTCGAATGCCCTGCTAAACTGACATTGCCAGTATGGAACTTGGAAACATTTTGACGGAAAACAGAATGAGCCCTATTTGGTCTAAGTATTCTACCAATCATTTTTGTAATATTGGCAGTGAAAGGAATCAGATCGAATTTTACCATATACAATTTTTTTTTTTTTTTTTTTTTTTCACTTGGGTAAGTGCGTGGCTCAATATGAAAAGATAAACCAGGAGGAGGAAAAAAATGAACAAGAACGATCGAAATTAAGTGTATTATATGAATAAGACTTCAATCAATTGAATATACAAGATGAGTGAAGCAATGTCAAAGCGCTCTTTGTTAGCGGTCATTGCTGACGAAGACTCAGTCACCGGCTTGTTATTAGCAGGTGTTGGTCAAGTCTCAACTGAAAGTGGTAAAGAAACCAATTTTTTAACTGTTGTTCCAGGTAAAACCTCTGTTGAAGAGATTGAAAAGGCATTTGAAAATTTCACCACCGAAAGAGATGATATTGCTATTTTGCTTATTAATCAACATTTGGCTGATTTGATAAGACATAGAGTTGACAATTATACTAATGCATTTCCAGCCATTTTAGAAATTCCTTCAAAAGATCATCCTTACGATCCTTCTAAAGATTCTATCTTAAAGAAAGTAAGAAGATTATTTGGGGAATAATCACCTAGAGATACGTTATCGAAAACAAAATTACTTTACTTCTTTTCTTAATTTCATTTATGCTCATCTATTTGAGTGATTGGTCTGGCAACCGTGATTATAGCTGTTCATTATACTTTCAACATCTAACGATTATTTTTCTTTGTTATACTCAACCTTCTTTTTAAATATATAGCCAAAATTCTAACAATATAGACATTCTACAGGTTTAACAATTAGTTCAATAAGAAATCTAACAAAATTTTTTAAAACTTTAAAATGTACAGAAGAATCAAAATTTCACAAGCTATTCAATAGTTTATTTTTTTCCTTTTTTCTTATTATTCTTTTTCTTGTTTTTTGGTTTACTATTACCACCATTATTAGAAGCTGGAGTCGATGGAACAGATCCATCGGTCTTGGATTCATCAGTTTCTTCTTGGTCGTCCTCCACAACATCATTCGTTCCATTTTCTTCAAGAGTAGCAACTGGGTCATTTGATTTTATATTACCGGTAACGATATCATTATCCAGTTCGATTTGAGAATCTTCAGGAGCTTTATCTTGAATATCATTATTACTTGAACCACCTGGTGAAAGAAGCTCACTTTGTTCAGCTTCTTTCAAAGCCCTATCGGATACTGAATTAGATTCCTCGACAGCTTTTGCTTTTGAGCTCTCCAAGACTGGGGATAATGCTTCCTGTTTAGTATCTTCGGTTATCGCCTTTATCTTTTCAGCTAAGTCTTGAGGATTATCAAATTGAGCAGTAGATTGGGGGTCTTGACCAGTAGATTCTGTTTGTTCTACATTAGCTGGTTCATCAATGGTGACATCTTCAAACGGTTCGCCCTTGATCGGTTCGTCATCTTGGAGTGTATTGGGTAATATTTTATCCTCGAGCTTGTCAGCGGTTAATTTCGAAGGCGATTCAATTGGTTCACTTGATGATTCTTCAGTCGTTTTTTGAGTTGGTTCCTCGTTTGTTTCTTCTTGTTTTGGATCTTCAGCAGTCTCGGCTGGATCTTCAGTAGATTCTTGAGCAGGTTCTGGAGCAGGTTCTGGAGCAGGTTCTTCAGTAGATTCTTGAGTAGGTTCTTCAGTAGATTTTTGAGTAGGTTCTTCAGTAGGGGTTTGAACAGATTCTTCAGTAGGTGCTTGAGCAGGTTCATTCTCTGGTTTTGGTTCTTCAGTAGAATCTTCGGTGGGGACTTCAATTCGTGGGATAGTAGGTTCCTCTGATTGCGGATCATTCTCGTTCAGATTTGAAGCAGGCTCAACTTCAATAGCAGGAGTAGACGCTGAAGTATCAGAATCTTTATTCCAATAATTCTTAGCGAATATATCAGGTAGGACACAATCTTTGACGTAGAAATCACGAACACCAACAATTCTTCTCTCTCTTTCACAAGCCTTTAACCATTCAGGTCTAATTATTGGAATATTCATATCTGAAGCCTTCAAGTACTCCGTATCCTGTTTACTTTCTCTAGTACATATGAAATGAGTTGTATCAACTTTTACTGAACTTTGAGCAGGATAGTGAGCTCCCATATTTTTCAAGGTTTCTTGTATATCATCCGTGGTGAATGGATCGTTTGGTGCAATTTCACCAAGGCAAACAGTGATACCGGACAAGTCAGTCATTTTATGAGTTGTGACTTCAATTGTATCGGACAGATAGACACCTGCAGTTGTGTCCAATCTCAATTGAAATTGAAAGGTTTTATCAATTGGTAAACCTGATAATTTAGTTGTCTTATTGGTTAAAGGTTGAGGAATAACACCCAATTTTTTCCCATCTTTGAATAATATTAAATTTTTCAAATTTGCTGTTCCTAATTCTAATTGATCCCATTCTAAAACACAGGATGTTTGAGTAACATTTTTAATTTTCAAAACTGGAGATTTTGGTAAGTTTTTACCAAATGTTGATAATATTTCGTCTTGAATTTCTTGAAATTTCTTTTGTTCTTCCTTTTCGGTTTCAAAATCTTGATCACATTTGATTTTAATTATAGATCCTGCCCTAACTCCATTTGGTAATAATATGGTTGGAAATTCTATTAAATGATGATCTTTTGTTAAAAGCAAGGCTAAGGAAGCATCAAGCTTTCCCACTGTCAATGACACTTCAACCATTTGTTTTATATGTATGATGATATATATAAGAAATGTCAATTGACTTAAGTATCAAGTTATTCTATTATGATCTCTACCAGACAAGAAGTTGTTTTGATAAAATTCAACACTTGATACTAAGTCACTTACTCGCACATTTTTTGGTTTTTTTTTTTTTTTTAATGGTTTACGTATTTTTTTCTTAGTAAACGTTGGTCGTGTACAGAAACTAACAGTTAATCTATAGTTAATTTACAGGAGTATTGATATATTACAATATACAAATAGAAGGAAATTAATGATATGAAAGTTATGAATAGTTATGCTGTATGGTTTTGGCGGAAATAAACATTAGTCAGTGAGAAGGTGAGTTAGTGGGAGAATTACAGGAGTGAAATTATATTGGGATTCCCATTGCACGAAGATCTTTATCTACTTCATCTTGAGAGGCTTTGCGTAAGAGTAGTTCATTAACGGAAGATGGATTCTCATCCGAGAGGCTGGAGCTAACGGCCGAAGGAAATCCATGGAATTGAAGTAAACCATTGAGGATACCCAATTGATGATTAACATTATTGCGTTGTTGGACCAATTCTATTAAGGTATTTTGTTTGATTGCCTTCTTGGTTAAAGGTACTTGATGGGCTAATTGATTTTCTTGCAATTCAGTATTATATTGTGATTGTTGAAGTTGTTGTTCATAAGGTAATTGATTATGAGGTTTTGATGATCCATTCAGGAAACCATTCTTAATTCCGTTACTATGCGATAAAGGTATCAGATCTTCTTGATGATTGGCTGCAACAGTGACATTAGGTATCACTGGAATAGCGCTGAAATTATAATCAGATACTATTTGATCCATTTGATTACGTTCCTTATTAATCTTATACCATAAGGAAGTAGTATCAGTAATCATGTCATTCTTAGTGTCCATTAATTGTTTCAAATAATCTTGATGAATTGAAGTCCTAGTGGCAATGGTTTGGGTGTTAATACATTTCAAGTTATAAGATAAATTTGCATTTGCCAATTTAATATTGTCCTGATAGAATTCATTAATCTTGAAATAAATATTCGATAATTCTGGATGGGAACCTTCTAGACATAATTGTAATTCATGTTCCAACAAACTTAATTTATCTTGATATAATTTATCTCTTAATTGAGCGAATGATGATTCGATTGAAATTAATTCTTCAATGGCTAATTTTCTTTGTTCATCCATATCAATATCTTCTTGGGTTACATCTTCATTTTTTTCCTTGGTGGTTGTTTCATCATCTTCAGCATCTTCTTCATCATCATCGGCTTCAACCTCTTCATGATTATCTTCAACTTCAGCTTCATGAGTATCTTCAACTTCAGCTTCATGATCAGCCTCAATCTCATCATCATCTTTTGAATCTGCCTTTAGTTTTTGGGCTTTATCTACCGATAAGCCATTATTAGTAGAGCTTTTATCATCATCGATTTCATTAGATTTTTCTTTATCTTCAACCTTATTGTCAGAATTTTTTTCAGGGTCTTCATCATTGTCATCATCATTTTCATGATCTTGTTCTTCATTTACTTCATTTTCCAATTCATCATTGGTTTCATTTGCAATTTCTTTATTAGCCTTGTTAAAGGATTCAAGATCCTTTTTCGGTTCATTAGATTCATTAGAGGAATCAATACTGTCAATATTTTCTTTAGTACCTTTCGGTATATCAAGATCGACATCTTGATCGATATCAGAATTATTTGACTCAAGTTTTTGTTTCTTTTGAGTACTTTCTTCCAATTTTTCCTCTTCAATCTCATCTTCATGTTTATGCGATGCGGTTGATAATGAGCGTTTAACAGAAGTAGAATTAATGCCTGTTGAACCAGCAACTTCATTTTTAATTTGATCAATATGTTTTGAAATTTCTTCTTCAGCTTCTTTATTTTCTTTTGGATTAATTGATGCCTGATCTAGGTCATCAAGATCATCATCAACTTCATCCTTTACGCCGTTTGAATCGGTATTAGTTTCGTCTTTATTTCCAGTTTCATTATTTTCATCATTATTTAAAGGAGATTTGAAATTTTCATTATCAATATCTGAATCATCATCTGAGTCAACTTCTTTTAAACGTGCCAATTCACTTAATTCAGATAATGCTTTCAAGTCAGAAACTTTATCACCATTTGGAGTATGATCATCATCCAAAAAATCCATTTTATCAGTTTCAGCTTCAGAATCTTCACCTAAATCACTCAATTCCGAACTTTCGTAACTATCCTTACCAGCGGCACTATGTTTTCTATCTTTCTTTTTAGAAATTTTATCTTTTGGGAATGAATTATCTTTTTCTTCTTTAATATGATTATCGTCCTTTTTATTATTACTAGTGGAAAAGAAATCGTGTTCAATTCGAGATTGATGATCGTCTGAAGAAATTGAATCACGATTACCCAAAGTTAAATCAAACACAGGAGGAGATGTGGCTATATCAGTCAATGGAGAGTCTTTAGTAACTGGTCCAGTTGGTTGAGATGAATCTATATTATGATGACTATTATATTGATCTTGATGAGCCAATGGTGATTCAGGATTATGAGTATCCCCCAAGGATGCTTCCTCTTTGATCTCTTCCTTTATAGACGGATTATACTCGTTTTCAGGAGCGTTAGAGAAAGGTGGAGACAAAGAAGACTCAGTGATCGGATCTTCAGTCGGCATTGGTACGGATAAAGCCTAGTTAATATAGTGAATAGCGATAAATATTGATATGAGTAAGTATTGAATATCGAAAAACCAAAATTAATGTTCACTGCTATTGAAATCGTTTAAAATTCCAATACCGTTGGCTTTTCCTTTTAAATATATCTTTCCTGTTCAAGTATGTAATTGTTGTTTCTTTTCCACTCAAAGAAAAAAGGAATTCAATAATGACTTCGTTGACAATTAAGTATTCTCTATAATCGGGAACCCTGCTGACGAGAAAAAAAGAATCCAAAGTATAAGAATCAGAAAACAACTAAAGAAACCTTGAATATATGCAATGGAAATTCAACTCAATGACTTGATTTCAACTTAGAGATTGGTTTGTGTTAAGAATCGCTATAAAAAGAACGACGCGAGGTATTGAATAGAATAATTAGACTTTTAAGTTCAAAAAGCAATTCCAGCAAGTCCTGCAAATCAGTAGATTAGAATGATTTGATTGATAATCTTCAGTGTATTGATAATTGGTGAAAGTAGTTGTAGTCTAGTTAAAAATTTATCAAATTTCTAAATATTATTTTGGTTTGCCTGGTTCTCTCTCTCTTTTTTTCTTTTTTTTTTTTTTTTTTTTTTTTTTTTTTTTTTTTTTTTTTTTTTTTTTTTTTTGTTTTTTTAGCTAGGGTTGTGTGCGTGCATATAAAAGCAGTTTCCTTTGGGGGCAGCCAGAAAACACCCATACACCTCAAACTGAAGGGAAAAGAGAAGAGAAGAGATGAGGGACTAAATAAAAAATGAAAAAAAAATGAAAAAGAAGAAAGATCAGGTTAGACTAAGCAGAGGTAGATTATAAATACATAGATGTCTGCTTTTTCCAGTTTGTTTGGGGCCGATCCCCTGAAGGAGGACCAAGAGGTTGCTACGCTTTTCAAATCATCGAGTGGTCCAGTGAGTAGAAAGGATTTACCCAGTAGAACTGAGATTGATATACCCCAAGACTCTAGCGAAGAAAGTGAGGAAGAAAGTGAGGAAGAAAGTGAGGAAGGAAGTGAAAGAAGTGAAGAAGGAAGTGGGAAGGATAGTAAAGATATTAGTGAAGAAGAAGAACCAGCCAAGAAGAAGGCTAAGAAGAATGCCAATAAGAAGGCTAATGCAGATGAAAATTACGATTTAGAAGCTAAATATTATAGTAACTTGTACAAAGATGAAGAAAACAAAGAAGCAACCAATAAAGAAGTAAATGAATTGAAAGAAGATGAGAAAAAGGATAGCGAAGATGATAGTGATTCAGAAGAAGAAGAAGAAACCAAAGAAGCCAAAGCCACCAAAGCCAAAACCATTGATTTAAAAGAACAAGAATTGGAAAAAGCTGAAAAAACTGTATTTGTTGGTAATGTATCTAATGGAGTTATTACTTCTAAACAAGTTTATAAAAAATTTAAGAAATTATTCAGTGAATATGGTAAAATTTTATCAATACGTTTTAGATCAATTTCATTTGATGATGCAGTTCCACGTAAAGTAGCATTTGCTAGAAAAGCTTTACATGATGCAAGAGATACTGTTAATGCATACGTTGTATTTCAAAATAAAGAAGATAGTTTGAAAGCAACCAAAGCTTTAAATGCAAGTATATTTGATGAAAATCATATTAGAGTTGATCATATTACTCATCCATCTCCAAAAGATAATAAAAGAACTATATTTGTTGGTAATCTTGATTTTGAAGAAAAAGAAGAAACTTTATGGCGTTATTTCAATAAAAATTCTAATAATGATGTTGAATCAGTTAGAGTAGTAAGAGATTCTAAAACTAATTTAGGTAAAGGTTTTGCTCTTGTTCAATTTAAAGATTCATTATCAGTTAATAAAGCATTATTACTTAATGATAAACCAATGAATGATAAAGAGAAAAAACTGCGTAAATTACGTATATCTCGTGCTAAATCAAATGCTAAACCATCATTATTATCACCAAATCATATTGATAATCAAAAGGGTAAACAAAATAAAAAATCACAACCAGTTAATAAAGTTAAAAAACCAAGACATAAAAATTCTGAAAATTTAACCGATCAACAAAAGACTAAATTAGGTAGAGCTCAATCAGTCTTGGGTAAAGCAGATAGAGCAACCGTTGGTAAATCAAAATTCATTGTTGAAGGTCAAAGAGCTCATAAAGGTGAATCAATCGCTGGTATTAAAGGATTGAAGAGTGACCGCGATAGAAAGAAGAATAATTCAAAGGGTAAAGTTAAAAAACCTAGAATTAGAGAACGTAGTACCAAGTTTAAGCAAGAAAGAGCTGAAATGAATAAGTAATTGTATATTAGTTTAGAATTTATCATTATATCACGTAATTATGTTACATGATTTACATACACCATTATTTTCATACACCATTATTTTCATACACCATTATTTTCAAATACCATAATTATCATATCAATAATCATTATCATATCAATAATCATATCACTGAATCATAGTATATTGTTATGTTTATCAGGTATCTACATATACAATCTTGTAAGAACAACCTTATCAGTTATTATGTTGCAAAGTACGAAATTGTGGATTCCGCACATCGGGGATTTTTTTCAGCCATATTTTGAATGGCCGCCCCCTTATCTGAAACTATAAATACTATAGGGTCCCTATCCCCCTTATACTTTTTTTTTTTTTTTTGATAATACCAATTATTCATTAGTGTTATAATGGGTTCCACTGCTTCCAAAGATTACTACGCCACTTCACAACCAGCCAATGGTCAAAGTTCTATTGATGAAGAAATCATCGATGAAAAGGCTGCTTATAAAACTGACAATGCTTTACTCGAGACAAGTTTAAGGGGCTTGAAGTTAACTCCAGCTACTGAAGAATCAGCTCAACTTTCAATTGATTCATTATCTGGATGGGAAGCTGATTTGTTATCAGATCCTAAGAATAGATTGGCTCAAACTGCTTTTGCTAAGAATCCAATTACTTCAATTGTCAATACTACTAACGTTGATCAAACTTTGAAAGATCAATACTTTTTCAATATTGAAGTTGAAACAATTGGTTCTCCTTCTTATTATGATAACCAAAAATCATCAGGTCGTTGTTGGATTTTTGCTGCTTCCAACGTGTTAAGAAGTCATGTTATTAAAAATTATAATTTAAAACCAGATGGATTTCAATTATCTCAAAGCTATCTTTTCTTTTATGATAAATTAGAAAAAGCTAACTACTATTTAGAAAATATAATTGATACTGCTGATGAAGCTTTGGATTCAAGATTGATTCAATACTTATTAAGTGCTCCAGTTAATGATGGTGGTCAATGGGATTTGATTATCAATTTGGTCAATAAGTATGGGGTAGTTCCTCAAGAAGTTTTCCCAGATAATGCTCAAGCCATTTCTTCATCAGGATTTAATCATGTCTTAACGGAGAAATTGAGAGAATATGGTTTGATATTAAGAAAGTTAATTAAAGGAGGCGCTAGTAAGAAAGTGGTATACGGTGCAAAAAATACTTTCAATAAGGAAATTTATAATATTACTGCTTTATCCTTAGGGACTCCTCCAAAACCAACCGATTCATTTACTTGGGAATTCATTGATAAGAATGGCAAATATAGTTACTTTGATACAAATGCCAAAGATTTTTATGCCAAACATGTTAGATTTGATGCTTCCAAACAATTCTCCTTGGTTAATGATCCAAGAAATGAATTCAACAAATTATACACAGTTGAAAGATTGAATAACGTTTATGAAGGTAAACCAATTGAATATATCAATACTGCTTCGAATACTTTGAAGAAAATTGCTATCAGACAATTGAAAGATAATGAACCTATTTTCTTCGGATCAGATGTTGGTAAGTTTTCTGATCGTAATTCAGGTATTTTGGATACTAATGCTTATTCCTATAAATTAGGTTTCGGTACTGATTTTAAGTTATCCAAACTGGAAAGACTTCAAACTGGGTCATCAGCCATGACTCATGCAATGGTAATTACTGGTGTTCACTTAGATCCTAAAACTCAACAACCAGTAAGATGGAAAATTGAAAACTCTTGGGGTGATGCAGTTGGTGACAAAGGTTATTTCCTTATGACTGATGATTGGTTTGATGAATACGTTTTCCAAATTGTTACTAATAAAAAGTATGCAGATAAAGATCTTTATGAAGTTTATAAGAAGAAAGATTTCGTTACGTTACCATTTTATGATCCCTTGGGAGCTTTAGCTTAAAGTATGTACCTTTATATCGGAGAGTGAATAATATAAATTTTGAATAGTATTATTATAACTGTAAGTAGTGTAGTTTTCGCAGTACGAATAGTGCAAAAAAAAAGAAAAAGAAAAATCAACAAAAATCAAAGTCAACACGCAAACTGACTTTAATTACTGATTTACGCCTAACCATTTCTCAGGAAGTTTCCCAAGCCATTCGTTTATAAGAAAAGTCATGATGTCTAAATCTCGAAATAGTACTCTGACTTTATTTCCAGCTTTAGAGGAAAAAGCCTTGCGGGAGAATTATACAAGACTCGAGGAAAGTTTCAAACTGGCGGCTTCCGTGAATGATTTGACTCAATTGTTGAAGGAAATAGACCTTGCTACCGAAGAAATAGATTCAGGTTTGAGTCAGTACTCAAAAATACAGCTGAAAAAACATCAGCAAGGGGTTACAAACATTGAATTAAGCAGAGCCAAACTATCTTCAGCTATAACTAATTCAAATGAGTTGAACAATATTTTTTCATCAGCCAATAATTTAGGTCATTCTTTAACTTACAAGATTAAATCATTAGATCTGGAAATTGGAAATGTGAATAAGACCTTGGAATTCGTTTCTGACATTCAACTATTAAAAAATAACATAAATCAGGCAAATTATGCCATTGAACACAAAAACTGGACTTTAGCATCCCAATGTATAAATACAATCAGTAACAAACTAGACGATAAATTAGTTAATGGACAGTTTGCTTCAGTAGTCATTCCATCAGCTGACATACCCGAATTACCAAATATCACAGTTAAAAAATGGACTGAACAGTTAACAGAGGTCTTTCAAAACAATTTCAATGAGGCTGCTGCTAAACGTGATGTACCAGAATTAACTAAGTATTTCCAACTCTTCCCTCTCATTGGTCAGGAAGAGGTTGGTTTGAATTGCTACTCGAAGTTTATTCGTTCAATTATATCCGATACTTCTCGTGCTTTGGTAAACTCTGCTTCATCTGCCGGTGATGGCCCAAAGCCTGGTTTATTCGCTACAATAAGTATGCAATTATTTGAAAATGTGTCGGTAATGATTTCTCAACACGCTCCTTTGATTAACAGATATTATGGATCTACTTACCCAAATGCAATTCAATACGTTATTTTCAAAATCCAACAAGAAATCGATTCACAAATCGGTCTAATCACAGATAGTTTCTTCGACTTAAAAAGAGTTGAAAAAATCTTACAAGATACAAAACTTCATAAGTTTTTAACATTGAAAAAGAGAACTGGTGCTTATCTTGAGCCAAACAATAACCCAAATCAACATGGTCAAGAAGATGAAACTGAATTCGTCTCAATTGTTGAAGTGGGTGACCTACTTAACGAGTTTGCATCAATATTTCATCACTGGGCATTATATTGTAAGTTCATTACAGTCAATTATTTCCCAGATTCTTCAAAGGAATCAGAAAATCAACAATTCATGCATGATCACTCTGAAGGATTAAAACTTCCAGATCTCATATCAAATTCTTCGTATACTAAAAAGATTCATAAGAAATATATCCCTGCGTTCGAATCTTTGTATAGATTTTATTTCCGTCGTTCGATTGAGAAAGCCTTAACTATCGAAGAGTTGCCATCGCTAGATTCCTACTTAATTATATCCAATGAGTCGAAGTTTCCAGATCAAGTCCCCGTTAGTTCTGTGATTGAGGACTTCGCTTTGGTTTTACATTCAGTATTAAGAAATATAGTTGATTGTGGTCAAGTGACATCGGTAAAAACCTTCATCAATGATTGTTTCCCGGTGATCAGAAACGACTTGATCAACGGATTCTTTATAAAATCAATGAACGATAATCAACCTCGTTACAATGCAACATTAAGTTTAGTTAACGCCTCTTCTACCCAACATACAGGTCCTTTAAGTAATACCACAAGTCCTGGAATTTCCAGAAGTAACACCCCTGCACTTGAGTCGAATGTTGCTGGGACAGGAATGGGCTTCTTCAAAGGTGCCTCAAGTGCCCTTGGGAATGTTGTTGGTGGAGCGAGTGGAGCTGCAGCAAGTCTTGCTACCACCACTTCTAATAATTCCAAGCTAACGAATTTCGTTATTTATTTGAACACTGTGGCGATGGGTCAAGAATATATGACCAAAATCTTTGAAAACATTACTAAGGGTAATTCGAATAGTTTAAAACCAATATATCCCTTTGGAAAAACCAATGAACAAGTATATAATATACTAAAAAATGAATTAGTTGATCCATTCAATAATATACTTGGAAAGATAGTTCTGGACTCATTGGTTAATTTCTATAACCAGTCATTGAAAAACAAAATCATAGGCTTAATCAATGAGATGTTCCCTGATACAACTGATTCGGCTTATATTATTTATTCTGCAAATAATCTCAATGATACCACCTCCATATTAAAATTCACAAATAGTTGGCAATCGTTAATAAGGCCCTACAAGCAAAGTTTCCATAAGACATTGATATATGATAAGTTGTGCAGACTTTTGGTGGTTAATGTTGCTAATTTAATCGAAAAGAAATTGACCATGGTTTTAAATAAATTTAGAATAAATGAATTAGGTGCACTTAAACTAGAAAAAGATTTATCATTCATCATCAATGAAGTTTGTGAAGACAATTATGAATTAAGGGAAAAATTCTTAAGACTTACCCAGCTCGTCTTACTAATTGGTATGGATGACGATGAGTATGAGCTTAGTATTCAAAGCAAACCTCATAAAGATGATAACAAAGAAGATGAAGATGATCTTCTAGGCATCAACTGGGTTTTGACTCCTCAGGAGAGAAACCAATTTAGAAAATATCGCATATAGTATTTGATATACTTATATTTCAAATTTTAATCTACAATTAACTATGATTAGAGCTAATATATTAACTATACGATGTGTAGATACATAGTTTTTTTTTTTAAAAAAAAGATTCATGGCCAATGCTTTCACTCAACGAATTTCGGGGGTAGATTCATTAGCATTGGGAGTCTGGTCCTTTGACTGAGGCGTATTTTCTTTACTTTTTTCAACTTGTTCTTCTAGCATTTCTTTCTCTTTTTCAACAACCTCTTCGTTTAAACTTTCAGTATCAGGTTTGATTCTTAACTTTATTGGTATATCAAACTTGGGATGAGTGAAATCACATTCAAAGCCTTTTGGACAAAATCCAGTTAGATAAAGAGGACAAAGAATCTTTCGTATATGTCTATTAGGACATTTTGGACCATCAGGACAGAATCCCTTTTCATAGTTGAAACATTCAGGGATTTTCAGCTGAGGGTCAACATGCAAATACAAACATTCAGGAGTTTGAGTACAATATCCATTTTTCGAGTAAAATAAACATTCAGGCATTTTTCTTAAGTTATATTCATGTAAAAATTCACAATGATCATTCTTCTTGCAGAGGCCCCTCAACCAATGTTTACAAACAATCTTGTTGGAATACATGGCTGAAACATGTTTATTGGGGCAGTCGCTACCATTTGGACATGAATTCAAAGGGTTCAAGGGATTATAAAATTGACAAACTGGACGATCTGGATCTAATCCAAAATTATATTCTTTCCTTAGAAAAGGTTCAAATTTGAACCTCTTGTTGCTTGTATCTGGATGTATAATAGGATTACGCTGTAGCATTTTCAAATTATTACTAAACTATATAAGTTAGAGTGTAATGAAGTTCAATGGTAAAGGATAAAGTGATGATGATTAATGATTTATCATCAACTTCAGTAGTTTTTTTTTTTCTGTATTCTAGTTCTAGTATATTTTTTTTCTCTTTTTTCTTTTTGGCTGCTGATTGTGTGGGGAGCTTTGTGCAGGATGGCCCTATTAGATTTTTCAGCCATCAGATGATATTTAGTATAGTAACAGCCTATGCTTCGTATAAATACCAAGGGGTAACTCCCGTATAATTAGGTGGTTTTATTCAGTAAGTGTACAATTCTGCTGGTATAATTCTAAGTATTTATACTAATTTTTATGAACTGCTAGCCACAATTCAACGTGTTCCAAGGGTTGTGAAACTCATCTTCGTTTTTGTTATATTTTTATCGGTAGTTAATCTTTGCAAGTCACTAACATCCACAGTGTTTAGCTTTCTTAGAACCAAACTGGGCTCAGTAGTTTTAGCAGGAAGTAAGATGGGTCAATCTGTTATAGAAAAAGACTCTGAAGGGGTGATTGTTATTGGAAGTGGACTTGCAGGACTCACAACAACGATACAATTGTTGCAGCAAAATATTCCTGTTACGTTACTAGAAAAAACAGACAAGCTTGGAGGAAACTCCGCTAAAGCATCTTCTGGGATTAATGGTGCAGAGACGTTGTATCAGGCTAAAGAAATTGGAGATTCGGTTGAGGCTTTTCAAAAGGATACAATCAAGTCAGGAAAGGGTCTTTCAAAGATTGAGTTGGTCAATGTTTTGACTAAGAACTCAGCAGCTGCTATTGAGTGGCTTACAGGTGATGAATTTGGCATTGACTTATCTAAAGTTACTAAACTAGGTGGTCATTCGCATGCAAGGACCCATAGGGGCAATGGTAAGTTACCACCTGGTTTTGCTATTATATCTGGTTTGACCAAAAAGTTAGAAACGTTTTCTAATACGAACCAAAATTTCGTCGTTAAGAAACAGGCCCAGTTGAAAAAATTACTTTTACGTGATAACGAAGTCAATGGGATTGAATACTTATCTGGTTCTGATAATCAAGTCTATCAACTTAGTGCAAAAGCAGTAGTTTTAGCCACTGGGGGATTTTCAGCAAATTTTGATGGCGATGAAAGTCTAATAAAGAAGTACCGCCCAGATTTACTCAAATTTCCACTGACAAATGGAATTCAAACTACTGGAGATGGTCAAAAGATTGCCGAGAGAGATGCCAATGCTAAATTGATTCATATGGATCAAATTCAAGTTCATCCTACCGGGTTCATTCAATTGAAACCGAATGAGGAAAAAGCTTCGGCTGCAAGTAACTGGAAATTCTTGTGTGGTGAATTAATTCGTGGTATTGGAGGTATTTTAATTTCTCCTCGAACAGGTGAAAGGTTTGTGAATGAATTAAATACAAGAGATGTTGTAACTGATGCGATAGAAAAGAATTGCAAGATATCACGAAGCAATGTTTACGGTCTCGAAAATAATGAGAAGGTTTCTTTAATAGTCGTAAGTGAGAAGGATTACTTAAAGGCCAAAGATCATATTGAATTTTATATGTTTCAAAATTTGATGTTTAAAGGAACTACCCAGGATTTAGTTAGGCGAATTAAGGATTTAATTCCAGAATCTACAATGATTGAAGAAGACTTGAAAAAAACTCTCACTAACTATAACCAGGCCATTAGATTAGGACGTGATGAACACGAGAGATCTGAGTTTGGTAGTGAGCTTAGTTTGAATGAAGAGTTTTATTATGGTCTAGTGACTCCGTCACTTCATTTTTCTATGGGAGGTATTGAGATTAATCAATACGGCCAAGCTCAAAATAAGGAAGATCAAATTATACCAAACTTGTATGCCGTTGGTGAAGTCAGTGGAGGAGTACATGGAGGTAATAGACTAGGTGGAAGTTCATTATTAGAATGTGTTGTTTTCGGTACTGTTGTAAGTAAGCATATTTCTACAACCTATAAGCTCTAAATATTATTGAATTACTGATGTGATTATGTATGCATTTATAAAAGTGAAATATAATTATACATGAAAAAGGTTCATGAGATCATAGTTTGGTCTGAAGGTAGGTCAAGTTTTGATAAGCGATTTAAATTTTTTTCACTTAATCCATTACTTGATTTTCTTCGATCTTTACGATCTTTCTTATCTTTATTTAATAATTTTTCTCTGTTTAATGATCCATTTTGATAATTTTCATTAGCAAACGCCATCATTGCATTTCTTCTTCTAACTCCTTCATGGATCCAAAATTCACTTCTATACAATTCCCAACCTTCTCTGACATCCGTATTAAAAACACGGGCATTTAAAACTAGTTTAACATCGGTAACACCAATTCTTGGTTGACATTGCAGTTGACAAGAAACAAGAAATACTTCAATTTTTGAATTCTTGTTACCTTTAATAGATGGATAAACTTTATGTAAACTATCAAGACACATTGTAGCCAATAATAAGACAAATTCACGAATTAAATCAATTACACTATCAGTCCAAGGAGTTTTAATTTTGACGAGTCTAACATTTAATTGACGTAAGCCTTTATTAGTTGAAGATAAAAATTTTCTGGGTAAAACAATTGTTTTTTGATATTCACCGGATAAATGATATAACATGAGAGTTACAATTAAAGAAAGCAAAAAGATTTGTAGGATAACTCTAATTGGTCCACCATTTGATGAAGAATTAATATCATTATTAAAGTATAAATGGTGAGATATCGAAGCAATCAAAGAGCAAAGTATTGATAAAAAAGTTAAATATTTTCTTCTTAATGCTCTTTGTTGAATCACTTGTTCTCGTAAGCTTTCCTCCAATATTAATAAATTTCGGAAAATTTTCCCAGTGGCAGGGGTCAGAGTATAACCACTACTAGTTGGATGTTCAGGATTATAATTATAAGAGGAGGAATTGGAAAGGGGATGTCGTATTGATGATTTATCACTAGCATGATCAGAATTTTTAGATTTTCTTCTTATACGTTTTTTAGATTTTGGAGTTGGAGTTGATTCAAGACTATCTCTTCTTCCACTAGCCAATGAAGATGTACGAGAATGGGAGTTTGCCGAGGGACTACGACTTTTTTTCTTTTTCAAACGATCTTTCGATTTTGAAATTGTTGAATCAGTTTCTGATGCACTTGAGCTATTATTATGATAATGATAATTATTAGGTAGCGAAAGCGAGTTCAGAGACCCCACATCCGAGTCTGAATAAATCACAAAGTCCTCATGACTTGTGGAGTTATTAGAGCTATAAGGAGTAAGATTCATCATTGATTCCATTGATGAATTTGAAGATCTGGCATCACCTCCAGATTCAGGAGTATAGTTATCCCGAAAGGCTTTATCATGTGTTATTATGGGTGAGGAAGGGGTTGTACTTAAATCCCCGTCATCTATAGGTGACTCGACACTCTTCAGCGAAGTTGACGTTGGTGTTGTCTCACCAGTGTCAGCCCTAGCATGTCTTCGTTCAGTTTCTTCAGACATTAGTATCTTCACAATATTATAAACAAGGAGCTCTGTATCGGCATATAGGGTAAAAACGAGTAATAAACTCAAGACTTGGACCAAATAAACTTTCTTATTCCCTTGGGTCAATAGATCTAAAGATCGATATAAGTGAACGATTTTATAAATGAAATTATTCTCTTAATAATTTACAATGTAATGGAATTTCACAATAAGTCACAAGAACAGGAGAAAAAATTAAACTTGGAGTGCCATACAATTTCAAATTAATGTACAATAAAAATCGTAATGAGGGATATTGGTACAGCGTAGTGATGGCCTGAATTAATGTAATGACAACCGCAACTGCAAATAGAATACTTTAAAAAAGTGAATGACTATACTGATGGTCAAGATTAGCTAAATTATCGAGAACCTTCGTTTATTTGATAGTAAGATATTGGCTTTTTCTTTCTTTTTTTTTTTTTTTTTTATTTGGTACGCTTTATATAGGTCCGTACACCAAGTCTATATTAGTTTTTCATTATACGAGGACATCAAATCAAAATAACACGTCTATGGATATTACAATTTGAAAGTGGGATTAAGGATGTTTGGACTCGGAAAAGCGTCAGAACAAGGGCAGGACTCGATCGCAGCGGCTGCTGCCAATGTGGCTGCGTCTTTGAAGCAGCAAAAGGAACAATTTGTGTCTGATTTGACCGGGGGACCAATTGATGAGGTTTACTATATTACAACAGTGTCATTAACGGCATATTTCACTTACAGTTTGATCTACAAGTATTATAGACATGCTGCTATAATACCTGTTGACTATAGTCTACAGGTGGTTTCGATTTTATTATCAATTACGTTATATGCCGAAAACATTACTTCATTACACTTATTGGTGGGGATTCCTGGAATTATTGCATATTTATCAATTGGATTGAAAAGTAAGAGTAAGTCGCCGAAAAGAAAGAGTGTTAATGCAAGTCTTTTACCTAGAAAGTCATTTATAACTGCTTATAGATCACATATGATTATTATCACAAATTTAGCTATATTGGCAGTTGATTATAAGATATTTCCAAGAAGATTTGCAAAAGTTGAAACATGGGGTACTTCAATAATGGATATGGGTGTTGGATCTTTTGTATTTTCAATGGGACTTGCCAATAGTCGTTCAGTAATTAAACAGAGATTCAATTCATCGGAACAATCAAGTTACAAATTTAAGATTAGTCAACATGTAAAATTAATTTATCATAATACCATCAAAGCATTACCGGTACTTGGCTTAGGTTTGATTAGATTGATTAGTGTTAAAACTTTGGAATATCAAGAACACGCTACTGAGTACGGTATTCATTGGAATTTCTTCATTACTTTAGGCTTATTACCAATATTTCTTGGAATTCTTGATCCTTTATTAAATTTAATTCCAAGATTCTTAGTTGCACTTATAATTGGGGTTGGCTACGAATGTTTGTTAAATTACGGTGGATTAATTCAATATATTTTAAAGTCAAATAATAGATTTGATAATTTAATAAGCATGAATAAAGAAGGTATTTGTTCATTCATTGGATATTTTAGTATATTTATCTTTGGACAAGCATATGGATCATTTGTTTTAACTGGTTATAAAACCCCATTCAATTTAATAAAAATGACTCTGGTTAAACAAACAAATCAATCTAAAACCAATATCAAGAAAAGAAAATCTCTTGAGAATTGGTTTACCGTTTCAACCACTCAGGGTTTATTTTTGATGACTTGTTTGAGTCATCTTATGTTTTGGTATACTTCACAAATGTTCAGTGTTTCTCGTAGACTTGCCAACTTACCCTATGTATTTTGGGTATTGTCATTCAACTCAACCTTATTATTGGGATATCATTTGATTGAAAAATTTATTGGTGAAAGTGAATCCAGGGTTCTTAATTCAATTAATAACAATGGTTTGATTATTTTCCTTTTGGGAAATTTAGGAACTGGTTTAGTAAATCTAACTACCAATACTCTAGAAGCAAATGATATAACTGCATTTATGGTACTCTTGGTATATTCAAGTGCTTTCACAGCAGTGGCATTGGTTTTAGATCATTATAAGATTTATATAAAATTATAAGATAATATCAGAAGTTTAATTCATGAGAACCTCCAATAACAGCTGAACATTTTAAATTGGAAGGATTGGTATCGGTCATACAATAATGATTTGGTTTTTTCTTGACAATCATTTTAAAAGCATCTAATTCTTGTTTTGATTTCCCATCAACAATCAATCCTTCAGATTTATTATATGCGGCTCTTCTCCTGGTACTTTTAGGAATTTCAATAAAGAAGGGTTTGATCATTAATTGAGAATATTCACCTTTTGAAACTTTACAAGTATAAGTACCGGAATATGAAAAGGAGGTACCAACTTCAACACCCAAATTACCTCCCAAAAGAAGATTTGAATAATTATATGAAGAAGAAACCCCTAATGCATTTGTTATTGAAACTGCGACTTCATAAGAATTTGAAATGTCTCCACCATCTCCATACCCACTATCAATACATGCAGAAACGGGAATATAAAAGGGATATAATTGAGGGTCTTCTGAAGGAAATTCTTGCTCATTGTATTCAACAGTAAACCAATCATTGTCTTTATAATCATAATACATATTTAACTTTTCCTTTTTAAAATAGAACCTATTGTCATGGTTATTTAGTAAATTGAATCGATCTTTCCTCTTCAATTGATCTTTTGAACTCAAAATGTATAAAGTCGAACTATCCTCTTGATCGTTGCTCATAATCGATAATTTTTCACCCAAACTCGTGTAATTGAATTCTTCACCGTGGTTATCATATAAAGAGAACATTTTAACCTCATCTTGAGTCAAATCGACTACCGAGGGGCCATGCAGAGCCACAACTCCTAACATGTATATCGTAAAAAACAACACCGACAATGAATTCTTAAATAACATAACTCCTTTTATGGTACAAGTAACTTACAATCAATTAATGGAATTTCCCAGGATTTTATACAAAAATTACTGCAAAAAAAAAAAAAAAAGATTTGAGCATATCTCAAAACTTTGCAGCTAGATTATAAACCACTAATATACTTATTATATACTACGCTGCCCGTTAGAAGTATTCAATTAGTACTAGAAAATGATGGAACACTGCAAAATTCCAATTGTTATGGATGCACGGGCGTGTTTCACCGCCATACGTCATATTGACCATTATATCAACTGTTTTGCCCAATCAAAACCGATAAGCCACTCTTGCAAGACGAACACCACAAGGACACGACACCGGTTCAGCTAGGACTTGTTCATAGTAGTAGGCTATAGCCCATTCCCAAGATCATTACGAGACATACAGTGAATGCTAGACTTAACATATAGCCATTAGATATAGTTTATACGATGGTACGAGGGAAAAAAGCGCAGGATAAATGGAGAATCGCTAACAAAACAAAAAAAAAAATAGTCAAAAAATGAAGAGACAGGACTAAAAAAAGAAAAGAAAGGAAAAAAAAAAAGTGAGAGGGACAAATTCATATTCAAATAAATATATAATCATTTGATTGCCATATAAATTAATACAATCTTCTTGTTTAACTCCTTAAAATACCCATCAATTGGATATTGAATATTGAATATTGAATACAGTATTTGAGTTTTGATTTAACAAGGTAACATATATTGCTTATTTGCTAGTTTATTTGCTTATATTTGTTCCCAGATAATTTTTTTTTCTCTTTTTTTTTTTTTTTTGTTTAGTTTTAGTTCGGTGTACTCTAGCTTTCATTTTGGTATTTAAGCTTGACATTAAGAATTCAATCGATTTAAATAAGTAAGTTTAAGACCCACGGTACAGTTTGAGAAATAAATAATTCAAGATGTCAAGTGTAGCTCAATCAAGTTCCTGGACATCATTTCTTAAATCAATTGCTTCATTTAATGGAGATTTATCATCATTAACAGCTCCACCATTTATTTTATCACCAACTTCATTAAGTGAATATTCTAAATATTGGTCAGAACATCCAGATTTATTAATTGAACCAAATTTCTTACAAAATTCCGAAAATGCCGAAAAGTATGAGATTGAAGCAATGTCATTGAAAAGAACCATTGCAGTTACTAGATGGTTTATTTCAACTTTAAGATCTCAATATTGTTCTCGTAATGAAGATATGGGATCAGAAAAGAAACCATTAAATCCATTTTTAGGAGAAGTTTTCGTTGGTAAATGGGAAGATAAATCAAATGATGGTAAAATTGGTGAAACTAATTTATTAAGTGAACAAGTTAGTCATCATCCTCCAGTTACTGCTTATAGTATATATAATGAAAAAAATGATACTTTATTACAAGGTTATAATGGTATTAGATCTTCAATTTCAACTACTTCAATTAATGTTAAACAATATGGTCATGCACTTTTAAATTATAAAAAATTAAATGAAGATTATTTGGTTACTTTACCACCTTTACATATTGAAGGTTTAATTACTGCTTCACCATTTGTTGAATTAGAAGGTACTTCATATATTCAAGCTTCATCTGGTTATATTGTTATATTAGAATTTTCTGGTCGTGGTTATTTTTCTGGTAAAAAAAATAGTTTTAAAGCACGTATATATCGTGATATTCTTTCTTCAACTAATAAAGAAAATGCTTTGGTTACTATAAGTGGTCAATGGTCTGGTAAATCTTATATTGCTAAAGGTTCAACTACTCCTTCAAGTAAATCTGATGAACTTTTTTATGATGCTCAATTGAAAAAGTCAGAAGAATTAATTGTTAAACCAATTGATCAACAACATCCTTTAGAATCAAGAAAAGCTTGGTATAACGTTGCTGAAGCAATTAGAAAATCAGATTATGATTTAATTCATGTTGAAAAACTGAAATTAGAAAATGAACAACGTGAATTAAGAAAGAAGGAACAAGATTCAAATATTAAATGGGAAACTAGATGGTTTGATTCAATTGATTACTCAAATGATTCTTCCCGTGATGCATTCACAAACTTAATCAATTTATCTAGCTTATCAATAAAGAATTGTCCTTCTGGTAGTATCAAAGGTGGTAAGCATGATAATGGTGATGCAAAACATTGGAGATTCAATCCTACTAAATGGCAAAATGAATCAGAAATCAAACTCTGATATCTTCGTTAGCCCTTCCTTCTACTCTACTCTTCCATCAACTTTCTTTTCTTCTTCCTTCCCTTTTTTCATTTTCATTTTCTTTTTTTTTTTTTTTTTTTTTTTTTTTTTTTTTTTTTT
>JAJMKE010000032.1:113136-138132 GCA_030569195.1 Hyphopichia khmerensis | reverse complement strand
TTATAAATTCTAATTTTCTCGCCTCTTAGTCGCCGTTGACTAAGTCATTTCACACTCTTTTTCTTCAACTCAGTGGTTTTTTCTAACTTTCCACTTTACACGTTTATATAGTTTTTCTCTATCTATTCTCTTTATAGTCTTCTATATATAGTTTAGACTTTAGAAAAATATATGAACATATATGTGAAAAAAAAAAAAAAGAAAGAAAGAAGTTAAAGCTATCTATCTCTTCTTTGGAGCTCCTTGGTGTATAAAACTTTGCTATACATTATCCATACTTCTTAAATTGAATTATTTTGTTGAAAATTGGGCTCTTGAAATGAAACTGCACAATGAGCGACACTATTCAGCACCTTGGAATTACTCAGTACCCTTCTGTTAGCCGCAAGCTCTAAAGCTTGATAGTTACTACACTCTAGTAACTTTCATCCTTGTTAGTAAGAAAAATCAAAATTAGAAAAAATCAAACTAAATGATCTCGAACGTATTAGCATTAGCCTGGATTTGGTTTCTTGTAGGCAAATCGATAAAAGAAATTTGATTTTGAAGAATCATCTATGCCATCTTTTGCTTATTGGTATCATAAAGTGCCCTGGGCAAGTTGGCTGCAATTGGTATCTTATTACATATATGCTCTTCATTCATAAGTTAAGATCTCACTAGTTCCTGAAAACTTATTAGCTCATTGCAACGCTCACCAACTTGAGTCTTCTGAATAAAAACCTTTCTCGATGCTATTTAGTAATATCTTATCACTTAGCTACTAAATGTATACTCCCATTTTGCAATCATTCACATTCAGAATTTGAATGGTGTACGGGTGTGTGGCCCGCTAGCCGCTCTCTTGATGCAAATTTCCAGTCGTTTTAGTCTTTCAAGATACATGTCACAACAAGATCCTATCATCGACTTTCAACCCAAGCCAGATTTCAAATATGAGCCAGGCAGCTATTAATGAGTGTTCTCAGACGTTTTGTCTTAAAAGTTTTTCTATTAAAAGCATGAACTCTGACAATTGGAGTCATGTTACAAAATCTTCTCTTACGGTGCAATGTGATTGTCTGGATTCTATCAAGATATTCTCTTTCCGTGTCGGAAATCAAACCATAGTATGTGTTATCCTTTTCTATTTAGTCTTTCAGTATCGTATCTAACTCTTTGTACTACTCATAGGAAAATATACGCTTTGCTCAAGGAAATCATACGTCTTTCTATGTCAAGCCGCCAGCGGTTGCAATCAAACAATTGGAAAATGATATCACCATCAAACGATTTCAATTAAACTTCATAAACTCCAAAGATCTTGAGAAATTCTCCTTATATATCGAGAAGTTCTTTCCGAGCCAAGTTAGATTTTCTGACTCAAGAGTTAGTCTTTCTTCTCAAAACCAGCCGCCATATTTCCAACCTGAGATGTTCCCACCAATTGATAATACCTCCTATCAAGTTCAATGCTCTCAACCAATCTTTCACAATTCTCAATCGCAGATAAAGTTTCCTCCGTCATATCATATCCCGTCACACAACTTATATCCGGGCACTGGCTGCAGCCAATATGTTCAGAGATTTTCAGATCACCGAAATGTTCAAATCTGCCAGCCCAGTATTGCACAGTTCTACTCGCAAAATGCGGATTTTATGTGCAGTGGAAACTCAGCTTCTAATACTCAGGTGGAACCGAATGTCTCTGACTCTTGTCCAAAACCTAACCACTCACTCCGTAGTCTAGAGCATCAAAGACAGCTTGATAGACCTATGGATAAACCTGGTTTTTATCTGGTACCCCAAAACAAAGCCTCTTTCCCTTCAAATATTACATTTAATCAGAGCGATGCGGGTGCTACTGGATGCAAAATGGATATTCTTAATCAATATCAGCCACAGTATGTGCAATCTTCAATCTCCTTTTTGGGCCCAAGCCGAGCAAGACAGCTTGATGCAGCGAAACACTTTCAATCAATTCGCCCTGCAAACGAAGTACTACTGATAGGAAGTGTTACTTCTAGTAATACGACGGATTCTCTGTCGGGTCTTTCTTTAAAACATAAAGGTTTGGATAATCAAGTCGAAACCATCCAGGAATCGAACTATGTAAGATTGTCTGATTTAGACAAGACCATGCTTAAAAGAAAGACGACTGATTTGATGGATCATCGCCCGCAGATTAAAAGAAATAAAACAACTAATATTCCTAATACTCATGTTGATGAACTCGAATTTGCAACCAAGTTCAGCGAAGAGAGTAAAGTAAATGATGGACCTTCAAATGGAGGTGTTTACAAATTCAAGATGAATAACCAAAGGAAGCAAACATACTTACCTGAAAATGAAAATACAACGAATATCCTCAACTTGAATGATGCTGATTTGAAATTACTAGTTATAGAAAAATTGAAACTGAAAGATTTCAGCAATTTGGTGAAAAGAATTGAAAAAATCGCTTACAGCGGAAACTAAAATGTGGTCTATAGGTAGAATTGAATAAAAAAACAGTAAAACAAAGGAAATAAATAAATTAAAGTCGTAATAGAATTAGCGGTAAACCTTTATCCACTTTTTAACCACGAGACCGTCCTTCTGCTCTGTGTCCTCTGATATGAGCTCGTAGCCGAAAAGCTTTGGAAGCAACTTGAACATAATCGCCCAGTAGGAAACACAGGCTACTAAACATAGTATGGCAACAATTGCAAAATTTGGCCAATTCTCCAAACCTTCAGGATTGGGACTCTGCTTTGATGCAAGAGGAGAAACAGCAAGATATAAAATAATAAGCAATACTAATACTGTACCAGTATAGGAGGCCCTGATAGGGGCTTTAATGTGAGGGTACCTACGTCTAATTATGAAAATACCAATGGTAGCTAAACCAATGAAAATCTGATTTGGGTAACCTTCTAAAGAAACAATGTATCCGTATATATCCTTGCCGGGAGATCCAAGAATTACCACAGTTGATAAGAAGCAACTCAAAATGATACTAGGCATGGGAGCATCTAATGGCCAGTTAGAAGCCATAATTTGAGAAAATGGTAGGTATCCCTCTTTAAAGACCTCCTGACTGGTTCTGGAAATAGTATATAAAACGACAAATACGTTACCTCCGGCGCAAGATGCAGCGGCAAATGTTAAGAATTGCCTACCTAATCTATATCCGAATACTTTCTCGAATAGTATTGATCCAATAAGTTTTCCACTACCTCTAATTTCTTCATCCAGGATAACTACTAAATAAGCAATATTGGTAAATATGTAGGTAATAGTAACTATAATTAATGACAAAGGTCCAGCTATTTTGAAAGTTCTGACTGGATCCTTGATTTCGTTAGAGACTGTATGCACAGAGTTCCATCCAGCATATGCAAATGTTGCCTTAATAACGGCACTTGAAAATTTGGAAGTAGATATAGATGTTTTCACCTCAAAAAATTGATCCCAATGCAAATGGTTTTCAAGCTTTGTTACAGAATAAGGAAAGAAAGAGGTGTAAATTCCTGTTAAAACCATTACCATGGCCAATCCCAACTTCAATATTCCCAAAAAATTTTGGATTCTGACACCATGACTAACGCTTAATCCATGGATTAATGCTGTGGAATACAAGAATAACAAGGCAACAATTCTCGTTTTATATTCAGAGGGCTCGATACCAACTGCTTGCAAGAAGTATTCACCAAAAACAAGAATATTCAGAACCGTGAAACCAAACATAATAGAATAAACCAGGAAAACAACTGTTGCAAGCATATGTGGTTTATCATATATAAATTCCAAGAATACTTTGGTCCCTCCGCTTCTCGGTATCAAGGAGCCCAACTCTAAGAATACGTATAGTCCACTGAATGCTAAGATAGCTGCAATAACCCATGCCAACAAAAAGAAAAATGGAGAACCACCACAATCTTCGTATATACCACTAGAAACAGCTAAAAAACCTGAACCAAGAATACGACTTATAAAAAGAACCATTGTTGAGAACACTCCCAAATGCCTGCCTTGAGGTGATTCCTCCAACTCAGCTAAATATGTAATATTGCCATTTAATTCAGTTGAGGGCCTAGTATAAGCATCATTTATTGGTAGAAGCTGTGTTATACTTGATTCTAAATCTTGATTAGTTGAGTTTCCAGAGCTTTCTATGCGAACTTCAACTTCATTCAATTCCTTGTATTTTATAGGCTCTACCATTGTAGATAAATATCTAGTCACCTATACAAAGTAGTGTTCAAAAGTTTAAGGTATTTCGAATATATTTATACAATAGATACAGTATCAATTATCTATATGGCTCTGTTGTTCTGTTGTTCTGTTTGTCTGCAATCATTTATTGAAGTTCCGCTGTGGCGATAAGAAACTTGATTTTCACACGAAATATCTTGGTTGCATCAGGCTCGCATACAATAGAATAAGCCTGCAAAACCACACTGATTTGAAGTAAACTACAACCCCTTATATTAATCTTATTTTGTATTAGTGCTAAATATACTTTATTAAGATAAGCAGACAAAAGATTTATGTATGAAAAAGAGCAAAACACGATAGAAGGTCGCTCTTCAATAAAAGACGCAATCAAAATAGAAATAAATGAATAAATAAGTAGGGTTTGATGAAATTAAAGTTCTTACTTAGACAGCGATTTGGAGTTCTTTTTTGCAACATAAGCTTCTTTAGCTAATTTTGTTAATGAATCTAATTCACCACTATTATCACACATACTGTAAAACAATGACTCTTTGTTTGCAATCAAAACATATGGATCATCGTATTCCACAACTTTACCGGCATCCATAACCAAAATCTTATCATAATCGATGATTGATCTTAATCTATGGGCAATAGTAAGAATAGTGGAGCTAGAAAATTCATCACGAATAGTCTTTTGAATTGTTGCGTCTGATTTGTAGTCAATGGAAGCAGTGGCTTCATCTAATAAAATAACCTTCGGACTCTTTAATAATGATCTAGCTAAACACATTAATTGTCTTTGACCTTGTGATAAGTTATTACCACCTTCGGTAACTGTAGAAGATAAATTCAAAAATTTATTTTGATTTTCACTAACTTCACCATTAATAGATTCATCTGTACTAACCAAATTAACTCTCTTTAAGGCTTCAAAAATTTGGCTATCACTATATTGATCGAATGGATCCAAGTTAGATCTGATAGTACCTGTGAAAAGAGTTGGGTCTTGAGGAATAATTGTGATAGCTTGACGTAAGTTACGTAAACCAATTTTAGAAATGTCAACTCCGTCAATAATAATTGAACCGCTTTCAGGATCTAAAAATCTAAAGAAAGCGGTGATAATAGTTGATTTACCAGCACCAGTACGACCAACAATACCAATCTTATTATTAGGTTCAACGTGGAAAGTTACATTTTTAATGACTCTTGGTAACTCTGGAGCATATCTTAAAGAAACATCATCAACTTGGATTTCACCTCTTTCTGGCCAGGTAGAAGGTGGTTCAGTTTCAGGGATTTCTCTTGGAGGTTCTCCTTCAATTTCAAGGTATTCTTGCAATCTTTCAACTGAGTTCATGTTCATTTCAACAGCTGCATAAAGACGAACGATCCATAACGCACTTTCAGAAAAGGCAATTGCGTACGACAATGATAAACCAGCTAAACCAGCATCAATTCTACCAATTGATAACAAAACAAAGATACCAGCAAAAAACATGACCAAGGAACCTACAGCATCAATACGGAAAGCCAACCATCTGTTAGCAACCCATAAGTAAAAGAAAGGCTTGTTGTTTTCATCAATTGCTTGCAAGTTTTGTTTCATAAATCTTTTCTCGATACCATAAGCTCTGATGGTGGCAACACCGGTTAAAGATTCGGAGAAATGTTGATGAATTGGTGATTTAGTAATGGATTCAAATCTTTTCAACTCTCTAGAAAGTGTGATGTAGAAGACACCAACTAAGTAATACAAGTAAGCAATAATAAAAGCAAAAACAACGAAACCCGGAGTAATGAAGATAATAAGACCCAAAATAGAGACACATTGAACTAAGCAGATAAAGACCCCTTCAGAGCATGGAGTAAGATCTTGATCAACAGCTTCGATATCTTTCGAAAACCTATTCATAATACGACCTTGAGGAGTTTTGTCAAAGAACCTTAACTTGGCACTAATGACCTTATCCAAAACTTGCTTGAAGATGTTATTAGATGCAGTAATACCAGCGAAGAAAGTGACGTAAACTCTAAAAGATGCCAAAATAGAATAACTGAGACCAATTACACCATAGACTATGATGTAGTACATAGTATTGTGTTCCTGTTTATAAGTTTCCAAAGTGGTGAAAGCTTGACTTACGTGTTGGTAAGCGCCGACAAAAGTACGAATTATAGGAGATCCTGTTACTTGAGTTCCATCGTAGATATTGCTTACACCCATCAAAGATAAAATATTCATTGATTGGGATTGTTCACTACTCAAAGACCAGTTTCTTAACCACCAAGATTGGATTATATAAGCACCTTGAGAAGCTGCGAATGCAAATAAAACAGCAGTCCAAGTTGGCCAACCACCAAATACTTTAGCATAACCTTGATAAACTTTCAAGCCAACAACTCCCTCGGATTTGGATTCTTCTTCAACTAATTTTCCGTCAGACTTAATTTGAGCATCATCCGTATTGTCTTGCTCGGATAAAGCCTTCAATTTATTTTCAATTGTGGCAGCCTTAGCTTTCAATGTCGTGTTTTTATCTTCTAAGGACTGTAAATTGGTGGTTGATTGAGCACGGGAATTTAAGACTGATGTTTTGACTAATTCATCGTCACCCAATTCACCGCTGGATAATAATTCTTCAGGAACACCTTGAGTTTTGACTTTACCATTATCCATAATGACAATCCAATCAGCTTTTTGAACAGTCAATGCAACATTGTGAGAAACCAAGATACAAGTTCTACCTTGCATTAAAGGACCAGATATACAGTTTTCATAAATCCATAATGCAGTGTGAGAATCAACTGCAGATAAGCAATCATCCAAAAGAATGTGTCTGGAGTTTGAGTATAAAGCTCTTGCCAAAGAAACTCTTTGTTTTTGCCCACCTGATAAAGTGATACCCTTTTCACCGATTTCAGTTGAATCTCCAGCTGCCAATATTTGCAAATCACGAGTTAAACCACAAGCATCAATAACTTTATCGTAACGATCTTGATTGAAAGGAGCTGAAAAAATAATATTGTTTCTGATAGAATCATTCAATAACCAAGCAGATTGAGAACAATATGCGACAGATTCGGTTAATCCTGTTTGTGGATCGACAATTAATTCATCCTTTGGAATTATACCAGGTAAGAATACTTTACCGCTTGTTAAGTTCATTTCACCTAATAATGCCAATAACAAAGAAGTTTTACCAGCACCAGTAGGACCGATAACAACGTTCAATTTACCGGCTTTAAAATCAATATTAAGATCTCTCAATTTAAAATCGTCGGGAGAAGATTCATTCCAAGAGAAAGAAGCATCTTCGAAACCGAGATAAGGAGAATTTGGACCTCTTTCTTGACCCAATTGTTCATATTTTGAAGTTTCATCTTCTTCTAAATATTCACCAATTCTATCAACCGAAACTTTAGATTGGATAACGTAAGCAGTCATATCAGATAATTGATCTAATGGGGATCTTAATAAGGTAAATAAAGACAATGAAGTGAAAGCAATTGGAGCGGTCAAAGTGTTACCCTCAATAATGACATAGACGTAGAAAGAAAGTAAAGTGATTAAAGTAGGGGTAATAAACCAAACAAATGCACCGAAACACCAAACACCAGTTCTCCATTTTAAGTAAGATAATTCTTCTTCTCTAATCTTCATGATATTTGAAATAAAGTTATCTTCCCAAGCAAAAAACTTAATGATTCTAATACTTTGTAAAGTTTCATTTAATTTTTGAATTCTTTTATCAGTGATACCCAACATTGACTTTTGTAAACTGGCTGACCAACGAGCCAATTTATAGTTTAGCGGTAAAAGGGCAACAATTGATAATGAACCAACTAAAGCACTCCAACCTATTAATTTGTATAATAAGGTGATACAGAAGAAAATCATCAAAATTGAACTAACGAAAAAATGCAAATAACCACAAATTTCTGAAACTTTGAAAGCATCAACTGACATTAAATTTATGATGGCTCCTAATTCTGCAGTACCAGTATTTGAATCTTCATCTTCCTTGTCATCCTTTGCATCTTCAGTTGAATCCTTTGAAGATTGACTCTTATTATCTTCTTCAGTTTTTGAATCTTGAACTGTAATTTTTCTTCTCAAAGCTTTAGCATAAATTTCACCGATAAGAATAGCTCTCATTCTAACACAAACTCTTCTACCAAGGAAAAGAGAACAACCACTGCAAATAGAAGTAATGATTTTAGTCAAAGGCATTAAGATTACCAAAGACCAAGCAACATTGGCCGGACTGACTGATGGATCCTCGACATATTCTAAAACTTTCTTCAATAATAAAGATGGAACAAAAACAAGAATTGACTCACAAATTGCATAGAATGCTTGAATTGCAAATAAAAGTTTGAAATGAGTGAAAATTTTAACTGCAAATTTCGAAGTTGATTTTGAAGCTTCAAACCCTTTTAAAATACGTAAAGCATAGTCATCATGAATTAATCCCCAAATATCAGATTTTTCTAAAGGTTTTTTATAAGCCAAAAAGATTAATTTATCAATCCAAGAATAAGTTAAGAATGAAAAAAGACTTGAAACTTTTTCTGGTGAAGGGATTGCTCCATCACTTGGTAAATATAATTGAGCTGGTTTATCAGCAATTTTTGCAGAAAAATTAAGGACAAATAAGAAAAATGTAATAATGAAATCAATGATATAATATTTACGAACAGTATTATTTGAAACATTATGAATCAAAGCTGATCTAAAAGTAAGAAGACTTGGAATGACTTTGAAGAAATAAGAAAAAGTTGAATGAGCCCATAAACTTGGTAATCTAATGACAACTTTTTTCAAATTTATGACTCTAAAAGTACCGAGTATAGTCAAATAAGACCAAAATAAAAGTTTTGTAATTGGAATGGCGAGACTATTTCCCCATTCTTCTTTGAAATCTTTTAATAAAAATAAACTTATTGATAAAGCAAGTTGAAAAAGTACCAAAAGGTATTCAAAACTAACTTTAAATCTTTCCCCACCACTTTTATAAACTTCATGAATATTACCATGAGGTGTACCGTCTTCATTAGTGTCAGGTAAACGAATTAAATCGAAATGACGTTCTTTAATACTAATTTTAGCTGCTTCTTTAGAAATATCATCACTAATTGTACCATACGCGTCAAAAGATGCTAATAATGGTTGATTTTCATCATTCGATAACTGAATTCTTTTCTTTGAATTATACCACGAACTAATCGTTTTAGATATCAAAATTAAAAATGATACTGAACCAATTAAGGCGGGTATACCAAAATCCAAATAGGAATCCTTAGCACACTTAGTCACATCATCATAATGCCATATTGCACATGAGCTTGACAGTACTGGACTCGACAGGTTTAGACTAGACTCCATTGAATGAATTTCAATACTAACTTGCTTAAGATATAATGAAAAAGCAGTATAGATGAAAAAGAAAAAGGCTAACAATGTTGCCGTTGGCCAGTTATTAAACTATTTTTATAAAAAAAAAAATTATTTATTTCAGGCAGCGCACGAGTAGATAAAAAAAAGTCGCTAATAAAACAAAAAAAAAAAAGATTTTCCAGTACGAAGTTAGACTGCATGTATACTCGAGATGCCTGTTATCTCTTTCCCGTTTTTTTTCGTTTTTTTTTTTTGGTTTTATTAGTAATTAGAGTAGGCCTTCCTTGTTTTAGTTTAGATTTTTTGGCAACTTCATACATTGTCCTTGAAGACAATAGTGAGTCAGAGCTTATATCTTGGAAGCTTTGTACAATTTACGCGTGGGTAAATGGTTAATGCCTCCCCCATAAATGTTGAAATTTTATATTAGATTGATTTGTGTTGCATGCCCGAAAACGAACGGCACCAAAACGGAATACTCAGTAACTTCGAAACTCTTCGAACAACCAATTACTGTAGTCTAAAGTAGCTTAAGGTATCAAGGGCTCTATATTTCGAGTACTGTTTTGTTCATTATACTATTACAGTTTGTATTATTAGTCATCAAAACGTTGACTTTAAGTCTTGTTACCTTTATGTATTCTAACGAGATAAAGTACCATGTCTCGGGCAGAGAGTAAATGGGTAACCGTGAATGATACGGAGAATAAACAAATTAACTTCATCTTAGATCCATATACTGGTTGTTGTCGGAGTTTAATCTAATGAGTCATAGGGCTGTTTCCCCTCTTACAAACTCTGGAAGGGATATCTTAAGGTAGCTTATATGTGAAGAAGCGTATTTATCAAACCAACCATTCTCTATTGGCTAAATGAAGCAAAGCCATACCCGAAGTTAGGACCAAGGAATAAACCAGTTGGGCTTATTGACCTGTAAAAGCAATTAAATCGTTTATCACAGGTACGAAATCTTTGTGCATTGCTGATATGTGGTCCCTGCTGAAGGTTTAAGATGAGCTCCCAAATTGGTTGTAATTACGATTTTCATGAGTTAAAAAAAGAAAAGTAGCATTAAGAAATGAAGCTTATGTAATAAGTTGACTATGTGACTTTTCCGTCAATCGCTATTGCTACTATTACTAGTGTTTTAGTTTATTTTGCAATTCTTACAATATTTTCAAAGTACAAGTTGACTGTATTATATTAATGCACATAGGATATTGAAAAAAAAAAAAGTAATCCTGATTTATATAAGTTTTAAGACATTATTAAATATTGAAATAATCAAAAAAGAATTAATTTCGTTAACTTAATATATGATCATTCATGATAAATTGGAGTCTCCCCAATTACAAATTTTCATAATCCAATAATATCATGTCTTTTTTTCATATTCATAGTTTTCTCATAGCGGTAGGGAGAATTGTTTAATAGTCGTGTGAAGGATATCGGAGGGATTCATTAGAAGATAATAAAGGCGAAATAAATGGAAATAATTAAAAAACTGACAAGAATAAAGATTAAAGTGAATAATAATTACAATTAATCTTGAGTTTTTTGAGTACCACGTAATAAACCGGTTCTTCTAGCAGCAATTAAACCAGCTTTTTGACCAGCAACTGCACCTCTAGAAATAGTAGAAGCTTTACCAATATGTTGATGGTTACCACCACCATGAGGGTGATCAACTGGATTCATGGCAACACCTCTAGTCTTTGGCCAAGAGTTACGTTTAACCTTATATTTGTGGTAAGCTCTACCAGCTTTCAATAATGGTTTATCAATTCTACCACCACCGGCAACAACACCGATAACACCTCTAGCATCAGAGTTTAAGATTTTTTTAGCACCAGATGGTAATTTAACTCTGGTTTTACCTTCATCTGGGTTGTGACCAATAATGATAACGTAGTTACCAGAGGTTCTACCTAAAGCACCTCTGTCACCAGATTTTTCTTCAACATTAGAAACAATGGTACCTTCTGGTAAAGAAGATAATGGTAAAATGTTACCAACATTTAAAGAAGCTTTTTTACCGGCGTAAATAAATTGACCAGTGTAGACACCTTCATTAGCAATGAAAGTTTCTTCTCTTAATTTATATTTATAAGGATCACGGAAGACAACCTTGGCTAATGGAGCACCTCTACCAGCATCGTGGATGATTTGCTTAACAACACCACGGATGTAACCATGACGTTCAGCATAATCTAAGGTTCTTAATTTAGCAGCACCTTTATTTAATCTGGTGTGAGCGGTGAAGATTGAACCAGCACCTTTTCTTTGGTTACGAATAACTCTACCTGTTTAAAAATGTTAGTATAACTATATTTATTTTGTAATTTACAAGGCAAATATACAAGATTCAAGGTTCATTTTTGGCACTTCATCTTTAAATACTTGGTTATTCCAATTCTATCTCAAGACTTAATAGACACCCGAAATGACTTCTAGCTGGAAACACCGATTCCAATCATGTAACCTTGTCTCATATCAATAGTAACAGCTTGAACATACCCATTTTTGATGTTGAATTAGTTGGTTAATCGAGTAAATACAAATTCCCTTCTTTTTTTTTTTTTTTTTTTTTCATTTTTTTTTTTCTCCTTCATTTGAGGATTTTTCACTAAGATTTTGGTTGTAAATTGAGCAGGAATGAGAGAACCGGATGGTCGTAATTGAAAAAAGTGGGACTCACGTGCACTCACCACACAAACTACTGAATTTGTGTGCTGAACTCCGGTCGAGTTCGTGACCGGAATCTTGCAATTAGAAAACAGTCACAGAACCCATTTGTATGGGAGTCACGTGTCACGAGCTAGGGTTTGGACTTTTTCTATTTTAAATCTCAACCAGATCAACAGACGTTAAATATCTACAGGATCGATAATTGATGCAAAAACTTTTAAAATTATATTACTACAAGTATAAAGTAGATAGAAAGGAAACACATGCCCAATTGAAGCAAACATTCAAAATGAACAAAAAGGATGTGATACATGACTTGTATAATGCCCAGATGCACTAAATATTTTTGATATAAATCAATTTTTTTTTTTTCATTACGTATGTTATACAGAGTAATTTTTTTTTTTTTATTTATGCTTTTCTGTTTTTTTATTTTAATTATTTTCATACATATAATTAAATGAACAATGTTGGGTAAGTCTCATAAAGAAATCAAAATGAAATCAGAAGAACTTCAATAATAACTTAATAAATTAAAGTGACAAAAAGAATGATAACAAATGATTTCTAAAGCCCACGAGAACATACTCAACATCTAAATTTTTGATTCATAACACAACTCTTTTTCATTTTATTTATTTTGAATTCTTTATCTTTTTTTTGTTTTTTGTTAATATTATTACTTTTATTATTAATTATATTCAAATTTTGTTGTTGATTTTCAATGACAAATTTTTAGGAGATAATCAAATTGAAACGCTTATTCTGAAGATTGTTCAGGAGCAGGAGTTTCTTCAGGGGTAGTTTCAGCATCTCTTTCTTTTGTGTTAATGGCAATATCAATAATGATTTGTCTACCACTAATTTCTTTACCATTGAATTCAGCAATTGCTTGTTTTTGAGCTTCTTCACTTGAAAATTTAGCAAAAGCAATACCTTTATTATGAGTTGGTTTACCTCTACCTCTTTGATTTCTTTGAAATCTTTTTGGATATCTAACAGTTGGAACATGAATCCATTTTGGTTTTAAATCTTTGAAAAGATTACTTAAAGTTTGAACATCAACTTTATAATCTAAATTAGTTATAAAAATAGTATCTTTTGAAGGAGTACCTTCTGGAACTTTTTCAGTAGCATCTTTAGAATCTTTTTCTGAATTAGATTTTGAATTAGTTTCATCCTTCTTTTTTTCAGCATTAACAATTGCCTTCTTTTCAGCACGTTTCTTCTTTCTTTCAGCCTTTTTAGCTTTAAATGCTTCAGTTTTAATTTGTTTTTCTTCTTCAGTTGGAGGTGGAACTGCCTTTTTAGTATAAATGTTTCTACCTTTAAATTCTTCACCATTAAATTTTTCAATTGCTTTATCAGCATCATCTTTAGTTTCAAATTGAACAAAAGCAAAACCTAAATGTCTATCAACAGTTTTCTTACCAAGTTTAAAAGTTTTACTTGGAATATCAACTTCAGTACTATAACAACTTTTGTTAGTATAATTCAATTCATCATTTACATCTTTATAATTATACATACACTTTTAAATCTTTAAAGAATTCTCTAACTTCTTCTTCAGTAGCCTTATAATCAACATTACCAAGATAGATTCTATCTTCAATAACTTGTTTGGTTGGTTGTTCAGTAGCAGACATGATTCAATTAATACGATAAGGATTAATAAGGGTTAAAAAAAAAAATAATTCACAAATTTTAATTTCAAATTCACAAAAGAAAAGAACAAACAAAGTAAAATAAATAAATGGAAAGGTAGTGGGCTTATTTAATGAATTCACAAAGGTTTTTATAATTTCTTTCCAAATAAAAGGTTAGAAATAAAATTGACTTAACTAGAGTTGGTAATCAAGAATATCTAAGTTCAAACTCGAAAGAGAAAAAAAAAGAAAAGAAAAGGAAAGGAAAGGAAAAGATTGCAATTGAAAGCAAATACTTAAAATTTCTGGTGACATGTATATATATATATATATTTTACAGCGCATTCTAACTAAATCCTAAACTCGGATGGCAAATTCGAATTTTCAACCAGTTCATGTTCTTTGTGCGAACTTTCACTTTATTCTTTCTTGCTTTGTTTATTTATTTGGGTATTCACTCTTGTTAATTACTAGTATTTATCTTGATTCCTTACTACGTACTGATTGCTACTACACCTGATAAAGGGTTTTTTGCATGTATTAATTTATAAATCTTGTTGTTATTTGTTGTTCGATATTTGTTGTTGTTGTAGTTGTTGAGGGGGTTTTGAATTGGTTGCAGGCTCAAATCACCACTGCAGAACTTTCGAGAAAAAATAAAAATTATTCAATCAAAAATTAAAACCAACTAAATCTGCTCACGTGATATTTACGGTAGCTGGGTATATGCAGGCTGTCGCATACTTCTCAATTGTCTTAATTGTCTCAAATGGAAAAAATGACAACCTAAAGGGAAGGGCGACACAACTTCTTTTTGCGTCCATTCAAAAAAGTGTATTAACTGGTTGTAGACGTGTGGATGAATGTGTAGTTTTATTGGGAGGAACTATATTGTAGATTTGTACTTTTGTATTTAGTTTTATTTAGATTAATTTTTGAGTTTGGGTTCTTTAGTGGTAGAGGGGGGTTTGTTTGATTTACAATTGCTTTGGTTTACGTTAGGTATTGCGTATTGCACGAGGAACCCATGTTAAAGTGGTGGTTGTATATTGTAATAGTAGTCTGACTCTATTTGTAAAGGTGCTGTCTGACTTTACTTGTAAGGGTGCTGTTGTTTGAATAATTGGTGTGCTGATGCTGCAAATAGCTTTTGCAGTATTGTGAGATTTTTGAAAAAATTTGTCAGGAATCGATATCAATTACATTGGGGTCAATAGGAACAGAAGAGCCAAACTTAAGAGCAAATGAAAATCAATATGAGATAGTTGCAAAATATCCAATCACACATCTTTATTCTACACTAAACCAGCTTACTACTAGGCCTATAAAGGGAAAGATTAACTAATAAATATGAAAATTGATAAATTATGAAAATAAGCAATGATATATATGGACAAAGGATGAAAAAAAAAAAAAGGTTGAACAAACTAAAAACAGTTAGATTATAACGATATTCTCATCTCGTATTATATTAGTCTAGAATTAAAGTTTACCTTAACAAAAGAATGACGAATCTTACTTGGATTATGATATTGTTTGTTGTACTAAGTTTGTATCCTTTGATAAGATGATAGCAAGTTTTTTTTTTTCCTTTTCAATGAAATAACAGGAGACATAAAGAAATAAAAGGTTAGAATAGAAGTGTATACAAATAAAATGAAAGCTATTCAAGGTTATTCTCCTTGACAAAGTATTGAATGTTTTTTTTTTTTTTTTTTTTTTTTTTTTTTTTTTTTTTTTTTTTTTTTTTTTTTTTTTTTTTTTTTTTTTCAGATCTTTTTATAAATTTTTTTGTTTTTTAAGAAAAGAATCATCTTTTATTTCAATTATGAATGAATTATGAAGCTCAGAATATATTAGAATGAAAAGATTCAAGTTTTATCCCATTCAAAAGTGGAATAGTTATGTACAATTGATTGGAGTAATTGATAAAATTTAACTTATCTTAATTTATAAAATAATCTTGGAGCAGCACAATCATTAACACAATGTTGTAAATGGAAAAATTCTTCAATACAATCTTCTTTATAATCTTTCTTATCATAATCTGGTTCTTCCATTTCTTTAGTAACTCTTTCAACACATTCATGGAAATGATGATTATATGGTTTACATGAAGTACTGTTAACACATTCTTCACGTAAAGCATCCAAAGGATCTGGTTGTTCTTCTTCATCTTCATCATCTTCATCTTCATCATCTTCATCTTCATCATCTTCTTCTTCATCACCACCTTCTTCATCACCACCTTCAGATTCACCTTCACCTTCTTCAGATTCACCTTCTTCTTCTTCTTTTGGTTCTTCTTCTTTAGATTCTTCTTCTTCCTTTGGTTCTTCTTCTTGGGCTTCTTCTTCTTCTTGAGGTTGTTCTTCTTCTTCTGGTTCTTCAGCATAAACTGCTGGGAAAGTAGATTCTATTAAATCTCTAAAAAATGACATGATATTGGTTTTGGTTTTAAATGTTTGTTTATAAATTGATAATAAAGAAGAATAAAGCAAGACCTATACAATTATGTTTCTTCAAGATCTAATTGAATCTTTTCTTAATTAATGGAGTTATAATTTGATATTGGTGATTAAAACTAATGATTGATAATTATTTCAATTTCTTTCTCTTCTGTTTTTCTCTCTCTTAATTTTTTTTTTATTTTTGTTTTGTTAGTGAAATTGTTTGAGAAGCCTGCTAATAACGATTCACTCTTTTTTTTTTTTTTTTTTTTCACTGCTAATTGAGTGCTCGAAGTATTTTTATTACCAATTTTTTATGAGAAAAATCTTTTCTATCATTGGTTGAATTGTATATGCAGGCATCCGAACAAACTTAATATAAAAGACACCCGTACATTATATGTCAGATGACCGTGCACGTGATGAATCACATGACTTGATTTTTTTTTGTATAATACCTACAATAAACTTTCCTAAAAGATTCAAATGTTATAAAGTAGATTCATAGATGAAATTATTACAATAATCTTATTAAAGATTCTATAAGTCGATATTTGATACAAATAGTGTATTAGGAGTTATGTATAAAGATTAAAAGACAAAAAGGTATGAAGTTAAAAAAATTTCAATAACCGATTAAATTTATTTACCTTCATTAGATGGTTCATCTAATAATTTTTGTTTTTTAGCTTTTTTATCATTGGCTTTAGAACCCATGATACCACCACCCCAGTGTCTTCTAGAGTCTTCGTATTTTTCAATGAAGTTAGCGTTAATGGTAGAAACTAATTTAGCTAATTCAGATTCATCAGCAGAAGAAACTTCAGTTAAAGCAGCAACAGAAGAAGTTTTCTTGTGAACTAAAGTACCTAATCTAGCTTTACCTTTAACAATGGCGTATGGAACACCCATTTTTCTACATAAAGCTGGTAAAAAGATGACTAATTCAATTGGATCAACATCATTAGCAATTAAAACTAATTTTGGTTTTTTGTTTTCAATTAAAGAAACAACATGGTTTAAACCGTATTTGACAACAACTGGTTTTGGAGAAACATCTTTGGCGTTTTTACCTTCAGCAACGGCAGCAGCTTCTTTAGTTAATCTTTCTTTCTTTTCAGCAGCAGTTTCTGGTTTATATTTGTTGAATAATTTGAAAGTTTGAGCAGCAGTGTTTTTGTCTAAAACGTTTTGGAATTGGGCAATAGCTGGAGGAACTTTCAATCTTAAAGACAAGATTTTCTTTTGTCTTTGTAATCTAACATATTCTGGCCATCTAACGAATCTGTTCAAGTTTCTTTTTGGTTGAATGTTTTGACCAATACCAAAGTTCTTTGGGGTAGAGTCAATCAATGGGTTCTTTGGGGAAGCAGATTTGGTGGATTTGGCAGCTAATGGAGCTGGAGCAACTTTTTTACCTTTTGGAGCCATCTTTAATTGGTTTGGGTGTTGTTGAAGAACAAGAGAAAGAGGTAAAACACTAGTATGCGGTTATATTTTGTATATACTGTAATTTTCACTTTTTTTTTTTTTTCTCATTTTTTTTTTTTTTTCGAAGGGTGGGTATGGGTCTTTTGTTTTAAGCGATGGATTCCATAATTTGTCGCAAAAAGAGATGCGCAACATATCGGATCATGTGATGAGCGTGACTGCTTTTTTTTGCTGCTTACACTGAATTTTTTTTTTGTCTTTTTTGCCGTCACTATGTCTTGTGCTATGTTTCGACTTTTTTTTTTTTTTTTTTTGCAATCATTATTACATAGTGAAATAGATTAAAATAGTAATTAATTTTTGACCGACTATAGAACCAATCTATATAAGAATTCAAACGACTAAAAGAAAAAAAAAGCAAAGAAGGATTGAAATTAGAAAAGAAAAGAATTATGAATTAAAATAAGTAACCAGAAAGGTATTAAGAGAACTGAACGAATGCATAATATATAGTAAGAACCAAACACGAAAGGGCAAAGAAATGAACAAATGAAAAAGAAGAAAGAAATACTTTTTTTTAAACTTTTTCAAACTAAGAAGGAACAACATCATCGTCATCATCAAATTTTGAGCAATCAACCCATCTACGATTGCACCAACCTTTGATGGTGAATTGAGCTTTAGTTGTACCTGAGCTAGGGGCCAAACCATTGACTTGAGGTTTAATACCAGGCAATTCTCCAGCCGGTTTATAAGAAGTTGATGATTGATTTGACCAAGGTAAATAATCACCATTCAATCTAGTTAAAGAATTTTGACCTCCCAAATTTTCATCATCATCACCTATATAAATATAATTATTATATTCAATTGTACCATTTGGAATTGGATCAGTTCTTGGAATTAAGATAACGCTACTCCATAATTTATCTTTTGACATATTTGAAATTTTATAAAAATTAAAATTTTGATGAAAATTTCTAACACCTTCTGATTTATTATAAAGTTGAATGAATTCATCATTAGTATATGTATTAGGTAATAATTTCATTGATCTAGCATTAAAATCTTGAGCGTATAATCTTAAGAATTGAGAATTAATTCTTTCATCACGATTTTTAAAATTACGAAATTGAGGTAATTTAATGATTGAATCATCATGATTAGTAATTGAAGTAGAATAAGTGATTAATTCAGTACTTGAAGAATCAATTGTAGGGGTAGTAGTATGATCATCATTAAATACTTTATTAATTTTATTTGAAGTTGGTAATGGTAAAACATCATCAGTCATTCTTGGTGATAAAGAGAGAGAATAATTCATTAAATGAGATTTCCAATTTTTAAAAGAATTAGTTAAATTTGAAACCAAATTTTCTTTTTCATTTGGATTTGGATTTGAAATTGTAATTGGTGATTGAATTAATTTATTATCATTATTTTTTTGTAAAACTTTTAATAAAGAATCCGATGATTCATTATTATTATTACCACTAAGATTTGGAATTGCCAAAGTATTAGTTGAACTTGTAGTAGAAGAAGCAAAAGGAGATTCTAAAGGAATTTCACTTTTAATTGAAAATTCACTATCAGTTGAATCAATTGAATTAGCAGAACTTGTTGATAAACTTCTAGTTAAGAAATTTTTTGAAGATTTCCAAGGAGATTTAAAATTAATTGAAGAATCAAAATCTGAAAAAGAATCTTCATTATGTTTAGAATTACAAGTATAAAAATAATCATAAACTGGTATATCTTCATCTAAATCATTTGAATTTAAAGGATGATTTAATGATTTTCTTTTAATTAAAATATAATTTGATTCATCATCATTTAATCTTGAATATTTTTTCGATAAAGGTATTGAATTATTTTCAATTATTGAAGTACCTGGAGATGGGGATGTTGAATTTGATTTAGTTAATGATAGTAATGAAGATGATGAAGTAGATCTAGATGATTTCTTAATAGAAGTAATATTAATTGAAGATTGTTTAAAAGATGATGATGATGAATAAGATCTTCTAGGTTGTTGATGATGATGATGTAGTTGTTTTGAATGATAGGGTTTATAACTTAATGGACTACTTGAAGTTGGAGATGTTGAATAAAATGATGAATTTTTATAACTTTTAGTTTGAAATTGATAATTTTTTAAACTAGGTCTTCCATTTTGATTCAAAGGTGACGATCTAGTTGGAATAGCTGATGGTATAGCAATAGGTGCAGCTATTGGTGGTGTTATTGTTGATTCATTACTAAAAGTCAGAAACTGTTTATTTTGATGATGTTGTTTAACCCGACTTGATAATGGATCTGGATCCAAATGTATTGAAGTCATTGAATTACTTTTAACTCATTTACTAAATGACTTGCTTAACTTCTATTTCTTTCTAGTCAGAAGAACTGGAAATAAGTGTAGTATTAAATTGAAAATGGTATTCCAAATTCGTTTTTGAATGATCGTTGTAACACACAAAGATAAGAGACGCACAAGATCAAATCACAAAATAATAGAACAATCCAATCTAACGACCAAGCAGTTGACAGCGATAACAAACGTTGAGTATGGTCTCCTTTTCAAAATGAAGTAATTTCAATTTATAAAAGAATAGTTGATATTTCAATACAAAAAAAGAATTCTCTTTGGTTACATACTACTGGCGTAATGTACTACTACATCTTACAAAGCAAGATAATGAAAAAGAGCAAAAAAAAGAAAAAAAAAAAAAAAAGTCTACTGAGAGATAAAGATATTTTTACCTAAAGGAAACGAAAAAAGAAAAAAATACTACAAGCTGTTATGTTTATTATTGATACAAAGATTACAATAAGTACCCCAATGAGTGGGGGGTTAGTAAGATTTTCCGCTACACCAAGTGGGTTTGAGCCAGTTCATAGTGACATTTACACCGTAGTATCAGACGATTTATGATCTCCCGCAGGGAGCATTAAGGCAATTTTTGAAATTTCATATCCATATCCAATTTCTTATACATCTATAAATATAGTCGTATATATTTAAATATATATATAAGGCATCACTGGTCTAAATCAGACCATTTGGGCCAATGGCTTTAGAATTGTCTCCATTACTTTCCGTGGGGTTGTTACAGTTGCGACCAAAGGGGTAAGCGGACCGCCCCGTCCGGCACTTTCTGCTTTTTCTTCTATGCTTTTTTTTTTTTTTTTTTTTTGGTTTTGTTAGTGTAAATGGCGTACACCCGTACCGCTGCCTTCGGAGACGAACGAGAAACAGAAAGAAAATAGAAGCATCGTTAGCGGCGGTTTGTAATCTGGCAGAGTCGACTTTCCCTTTTTGGATCTTTGCTCTCGGTGTAAGCGCATGTTTATTACATAAGCAAGTGCAAGCGATACACATGTATGTATTTATGTATATATGTTTGTATGTATATGTTTGTAATGTATAATATGTATGTTTGTAATGTATGTATGAATGTATGTATGTATGAATGTATGTATGGGGGTTTGAATTGAATTTGCAATCAAGTTCTTTTAAACCTACGATCGATTAGGCCCAGTTCATAATCGAATTCATCTAATTCTAAATCATCATCATTTTCATGGTTAATGGAATCATCTAATTCATTAACCATTTTATAACCAATTTTATTTGATTTATTTGTACCATAAAAATCATCAAATAATTTATCCATATCTTCTAATTCAACACCCTTAGTTTCTGGATAGAAACAAATAACCACAAATATACTTATTAGACATGACATACAGGGGAATAAATACATTACCCAACCAATATCATCTTGTAAAACTGGAGTTAATTGACCAACGATATAATTTGCTAACCAATTAGTAGCGGTTGATAAACTAACCCCTTTACTTCTAACCGAAAGTGGATAAACTTCTGGAGGAATTAAAAATCCAATGGGGCCCCAACTATAACCAAAGGAACCATTATAAATAATAACTAAAAATGCAACCATTGAAGAAGTATAAGAACGATTTAAATACATAAATAATGCAATTAAACCTAAACAAATTGCCATTGATAATCCACCACTAATCAAAATTGGTTTACGACCCCAACGATCAACTAAAAACCAAGGAGCAATTGTCAGTAATAAATAAACAATTGCATTAAATCCAGTCATTAATAAAGCATTTGAATCATTAAATCCTGCTTCTGCAAAAACCATTGGAGCATAATAAGATATTATATTTATACCATTAAATTGAGCAAATGCTAATGATGAACAAGCAATTAAAACTCTAGTTAAATGATTACGAAACATATGTTTCCAACTTCTTTCAAATTTTGGAGTAGTAATTCGTTCTTGTAAAATATTATTTTTAATTTGGAAAAATTCTTTAATTGGTTTATTATTTTCAATTGAACTATCATATAATAATGATAATACATGAAATCCTTGTTGATCATTATCAACATCTAATAACCATCTTGGACTTTCAACAATGAAAAATCCTCCTAAAAATAATATAAAAGCAATTAAAACTTGAATAAATAATGGTAATCTCCATGATAAATTTGCAGCAAATGTATGAGGATTTTTTCTTGCATCTCCAACATTTTGAATAAAATAACAAAAATAATCAATCCAAACACTTAATGCATATCCACATATATTACCAGAAAATTCTCCACAAACTAATTTACCTCGTTCTTCACTTGGTGAAATTTCACATTGATAACTTGGTACAATTGTTGATAATATACCAACTGCAATCCCACTAATAACTCTTCCAATTGATAATATATATAAATTCGTTGCAAAACTTTGTAATGTTCCTCCAATCATAAATATAAATGTCCCCAATAAAATTGTTCTTTTACGTCCAAATTTATCACTAATTTTAGCAACCATTAAAGATGATAACATTGCACCAATTTCTAAAATTGATATAACTAATCCAATCTCAGTAGGATTTGGATCATTAAAATACATTCTAAATGTAACATAGGTTAAAATTCCTGAACAAACCCCTTGTTCATATCCAAATAATGAAACAAATAATGAAACAAATGCAGAGGTAAAATAAACTAATCGATTACCTTTAAAACTTAAGTTGGATGTATACTTTTTATTATCAAAATCAATATGTTCATACTTATTCCCAAAATCATCAATATAATTATTAGTATCTTCTTTATTATCTCCACCCTTTTGATTATCTAAAAATGGATGATCTTTGGTAGAAGCAGAACTAGATGATCCAAATCTGATTGGATCATCATAATCGTCATCATCTTCCTCTGATGAATTCTTAAATTCAAAATGTTCATCATTTGGCTTAAATTTATCATATTCACTTAATGATAAATTCTTGTTACTAATTTTAGTCTTAACTGAAGAACTAATCAGTTCTTGTCTATACCTTTCGGATGGCTTGGAAAGATCATTCAATGTATCGGATGAACTATTTGATTGTTCAAATGGATTTAAATTGGTATCTTGTGACATGACCACCTCTTCTTACATTTGTTTGGTAGCAATTATTTGATTATTGGTTGCAAGAGTTGTTGTCTAACACAAAAAAGAGTCTTAAGTATATCTGCTAATAAGATCTAAAATGCAAGTAGATATATATTCCTGGAAAACTATCAATCCGTAAAGATGATAATAAAACAATTGGTATAAGATAAAGAAGAAGCAAAAGCAAAAAAAAAAAAAAGCTGATTATAAGTTTACGTATACTGGTTAAGCTACCCCGAATTTTCGCTTCCCAGATTTTTTTAATTAATTTTTTTTTTGTTTTGTTAGCAATGTTTTGTTTTGTTAATCTTGGTCGTGTGCTGGTGCACATTATCGAAAGATTTTACCCTAAGCAAAGCCTACTACTAGTATAACACTACAATAAAGTAAAGATGGATATAAATGGAAATGAATTTATTGGAGGAGAGTCTAATTTGATTTTAATTTCTTGTTTGAATTTTTAATGTAACTTTCAATGTAAAAAGCAGCAAATAAAGCGGTTAAAGGAGTTAAATAACTAACGTTAATAAGTAAAGGTAAAGCTTGATCAGAAGTACCAATACAATTACAAGATTGATTAGTATTTAAATCTTTAAACCAAATAAAAGCATGAACGACAGCTAAAGAACCACCAATGATGAATTGACTAATTTGCATTGAAGTTAAAATTCTTTTACAAACATTAGGTACTTTAATTTGTAAACAACTTAAAGAAAAGTAAAAATACATCAAAGAATGAATAAAAGAATTGAAAACAACAAAGATCCAAATAGGAGGGGATTGAAATCTAATACCAGCCCACATACACATCATTGCACCAGCATGATGATAACTTTGTAATAAAGATGAAGGTTTACCCTTTAATAAAATTATAATTGTATCTAAAACTTCATAAAATTTTGAAATATAGAAAAACCAACCAAAAACTGTTAAATTTGTAAATGGTAAATTTTCATTAAAAACACCATGATTTAAATCACAAACACTAGTGAAAAATCTTGATAAAATTGAATAATTTTTAGTTAATCCTTGATCATTTAATAAAGTCATTGTTTTTGAAATAGTTTGAGTCATACCAATAAATGTCCAAACTGAATATAAACATAAAAAGATATTATGAATTAAAACAAATATTTTAAAAATTGTAAATGTTGCAATTTTAAATGGTGCTGCTCTTAATTTTCTACGTTGTTGCTTATTCAAACTATTATAATCATTTAAAATTAATGATGAATCTTTAACTCCTTGATTATATAAATTCAATTGACGTTGACGAATATATGGATTAACAAAATGAACAAATGAAAAATAAACAATTGCAATGGTTAATGGAGTACTAAGATTCATGGATTTTTCAAATACATAATTCATAATCTCATCTTTGAATGGGGATTTGGGAGTTTCAATTTCTCCCAGAGGTAATTTGAATAAATGGGGGTGTGGTAACCCTAACTCAACTGTCATACTTATTTATATCCAAGCAATGTGCTTTAGGGAGTTTCAAACTATATCAAAGGTGGAAAAAGCTCTGCTTAAATTTGGTTGAGAAACCAAAATCTTTTTCCTTCGGTTCTTCCTTTCTTTTTTTTTTTTTTTTTTTTTTTTTTTTTTTTTTTTTTTTTTTTTTTTTTTTTTTTTTTTTTTTTTTTTTTTTTTTTTTTTTTTTTTTTTTTTTTTTTTTTTTTTTTTTTTTTTTTTTTTTTTTTTTTTTTTTTTTTTTTTTT
>JAJMKE010000032.1:16769-113036 GCA_030569195.1 Hyphopichia khmerensis | reverse complement strand
ATAATACAATCTAATCAAAAATTCATTTCTTGTTATGGTACCCCAACCCTTTTAACTCAAGTACTGTTTTGAATTATTTTTTTTTGTATGATTAGCTTAGAGTGTTTCCTGTAGTATTCCTGTAGTCCTGTAATTTGATTGTTGATTGTTTTCATATAGTACTGGCTAATTCAAATCTTTGTTTCTTTACAAACAATGCTACACGCTACTCCTGTGAATTTTCCACACGAAAGGGCCCACCCTGCTCCTTCTCTATTATGCCATTATCATTCAATCTAAATGAAATATGTTTATTAAGATCTTACAAATTGAAAAGGGAAAAATCCAACATTTTTCATTAGTTTTGTGATTGCCAATATGTTCTTTGTTGGGAAGCCCGTACATTTTTTGATTTTTGAATGGGTGTAGTTGTACAAAGCCGACAAACCGTTTTCTTTCTAATGATTGGTGCAGTGGCTGGCGGAGTTAATGCCCTTTACCACCGAGACAGCTTTTTACGAGCACAGGACAATTGCTAACAGTTGCTGCAAAGCTCACAACATGGTGAAGAAAAATTGAACAAGACTGAATGGGGATTGAAGAGTGGAGAATATATAAAGTTGGGCAAAGAACAAGTCTTGGAAGGATGTGAAGGGAGCATATGAAGGAAGCATATGAAGGAAGCATATAAAGGAAGCATATAAAGCAAGGGCAATGAATCATATGAAAAGGCTTACAATATTACAAGGCTGGATCAATATAATGTAGGTATATTTATGCAGTTCTATTAGTTTATATAGGTTGAATAACCATTACCAATTAAAGGTTGTACCAGTTGAATATTTACCAGTTGAATTGGGAAATCAGCTGGTAAATAATTTTTAAAATTAGCCGTATTACTAGTAGTATTAAAATTATAATTAATTGGTTTTAAGATATTTTGACTTCTCTTTTCCTTAATTGGATTAAATTTATAAAAAGATTTATCCATAATTAAGAATTTCTTTTCTCTTAAATATAAGGTTAAATCATTAATTGCCATTTGAATATGTTTATCAGATTCTTTACCCCAATAAGATAAGATTATTTGATGACAAGTTGAATTATCAATTGATACTTCATTAATAACTAATTCAATTCCTAACATTAATCTAAAAGGAATTATAATATTTTCTTTAAATTCTTTATTTGATTCATTAATTAATTCATTAAATTTACCATGACAATAAGGAATTTTAAATTCAAAATTTGATGGTAAAATTTGTAATAATTTATTTGAACATTGTTTAATTTTTAATTCACTACCTTTAATATCAATTAAAAGATTATTTGATTTAAATTCATCAATTGATTTTGGGAAATTTATAAATGAATTATTTTCAATTTCTAAAAAATTAATAAATTTTAAATTATAATTTTTATTAATAATCATTAAATAATGACTTTTTAATAATGTAAATTCAATTGTTTGATAAATTGTTGAATTAATTGATTTATTAATCATACTATTAAGACAACATTGATTAACTAATTGATCAATTTCAAATTTAACTAATTGAATATTTTTAGAATTTTTCATTGGACATTTAATTAAAACATTATTAAATCTTTTAAACAGATAAAATATTGAATCATCATTTAACAGAATAACACTTGATGAAAATTTAATAAATACATTATATTTTTTCATAATTGATTGAATTATTGATCCTCCATTACCAATTATTGATTTATGAAATACTTCAGGTATATTAAATTGTAATTCAGATGGTAATTCTAATTCAATTAATTCAATCACTTTTAATAAATTATTGAAACGATTATTATTAGTATTAACTGAAATTTTAATGAAAAAATTATATTCATTAAATGGATGGAAACTTATTATTGGAATTTGACTAACATTATTTAATATCTTAATAATTTTACCATTTTTTTTACCACTAATAAAATCTTTTTGTAAATTATCTAATTCTAATATTAAATTCATTTCAAAATTTGTCAGTTGACAATATGTTTCATTCTTAATAAGTTCCATAATCATTATTTTAATTTCTTTATCTAATCCAGTAATTGTTAATCCTCCAATTAAATTATAATTAACATTTAAACTTTTGGAATCTCCAATTAAATTCATTAAATAATAATCATTCATCAAATTAAGTGCTTGATTGGTAATTGGTAATAATTCTAAGGTATACATTTTTTGACAAACTAAATTAATTTCCTTTATGGTTTCATTAATTGATTCAGGAGTTTGTCCTTGAACTTGAATTGAATAATTGTTTTCTTCTCCTAATGATGGTAATTGAATAAATGTTCCATTCTTAAACATTATATTCAAAATTTCCAGTTGATTATATAAAATTAATAAATCAAGTTTGGTTTTGGTTATAATTAATTCCTTAGTTAATAATGAATTTTCTCTTATTAAAATTGATTCAACTAAATCTTGTAAAATTTTTTTGGTCATTATGATTTCATAAACATTTTCACTTGTAATCCAAATTTTTAAATTATTAGTATTTTTAAAGATTTTACTATTAAATAACTCTGGTAATAAATCTGGTAAATAAATATTGGATAATGATTGTTTAACAATTTCATTGAAATTTAACATTTCAATACCTCCAATAATTGGTATTAATGATAATGGTAATTCTAAATAATCAACCATATAATTATTCAAAATAGTATCAATCAATATTCTAATTTGAGTTTCGGCAATAGTAATATTATCTTGATTACCAACAAGATAAATTTGAAAATTTTTCAGTTGTTCCCAATTTTTTTGAAAATCAGTATTAACATTATTAATAACAATTTCAATTTGATAATATTGACTTAATTCATTTAATTTAATAATAAACTGATCATTGATTTTCAAAAATTCTTCTTCTCCTAATTCAATTTTTTTATAATTGATTTGATTATAACTGTTTAAAATTTGATGCTTGGTTTCGTTAATAAATTCTTTGGTTCCTTTAATACATAATTTCATTAATTCTTTATCGGTCATAAGTTGGACATTATTTGAGCGTATAGCTGATTGTAAATTGATATTGGAAATACATTCATTCAATGGTTTTAAATTATCAATATATTTTGGACTATTACCTTGCCATAATCCATTATTAGATTCATATAAGTTAGCAGTATTATGATTGATCAATTGATTGTATTCAAGTGAAAGTATACTAGTGTAAGCGTTGGCCATCGTTAAAGGGTATCTAAAAGTTATATGAAATCAGTTTGGTATCGTTTAAAAGAAATGCTTTATTAAATATTTTTGAAAACTATCTGGTAATATTTTTTTTGAGGGTATATTGTATATTGTATTGTATTTTATTATTATTTTTTTTAAATGTATATCATTAAAATAAAATAAATCAGATAGATGAAGATGTCTACATATATATATATCGTTATATATATCGTTATATCTACTCGTTAGCTATCGCTTTCAATCAATTTTACCTATTTGGGAGATGTGATGGAGTTCCTTATACTTTTTGGTAATGCTGCAATTTTTTCTGTTTACAAAAAATCCATAAACGGTTTTGACGCACTTCATTTACATCCAAGATTTCCTAATCGGGTAAACTGATTGAGTCAGTTCATTACTGGAAAAAGTATCAACTACAGGGTTTGTTTGTTTGTATGGAGATCCACTAGTTTTAATTAGACTGAATGATAAACAAGGAATATCTAAATATCATGCTTGTCATGCTTTTAAAACAGGATTATATCTTTTCCGGTAAACAAATATACACTGCACCTACAAGAAAATCCGTTAAATCCTGAATAAATTATTTTTTTGATCTATATGCATTAGTCTTACATAAGTTAAATCTGGTAGACTGAGAGTTTGTACTATAGGGGTTGTTAATTACCTTTTTGTATCCCAAACATAAACCATTTCATCCCAACCGGTGGATGCAGCCCATCCAGGCTCTCCCCATAAACTATAATCACAACCTATAACAAATTCTTTATGTAGATTCATTATTTTTTTACATCCTCCATTACCAGAATTTAAGAATCTTGCACGTTCATTTGATTGATCTACCCAAACTCTTGAAGTCATATCGTAGGATGTAGTTAATAATTCTTGACCATCGTGAGGGGACCATAATACTTTGCGTACTGCGAATTCATGACCTAATAATTCATTTAATGGAGTTGGACCCCTAATATGATAAGAAGGCATTGGACTATGATTATTTGGTTGATCAATTTTAGTAATCATTCTTAAATCCCATATTCTAACTGATTTATCGGTACCAGTACTTGCTACAATTGTTGATTTATATTTATTCCAATCACATCCTAAAGCTTCCAATCCTCCATGTCCAATGAAATCTAATTGTAAAGGATTGGGACTTCTAATATCCCAGATTTGAATATGTGATGATCCATTACAACTTATTATGGTTGATGGTGAGTGAGGTGAAAAGGTGGCGTTATAAATACATTCACTTGTATTAACATTTTGATGCTGTTGTTGATGAGATAATGGAGGTTTGGCAGTTTGAACTATAGGTGCGGTTTTGGTTGTATAATCAACAGATGGATTAAGAGTTAACATGGAATTGGCCCTACTAGGGTTCCATAACTTTATACTACCATCCCATGATGTACTTATAAAATTAATTTTATCAACTAAATTCCAATTGATTGAAAATACTTCTCTTTGATGCTCTTTGAAATTCATGACTGGGAAATTTGGTACAGTTAAATCAAAGATTTTAATCGACCCATCTCCACTTGCTACCACAGCTTGATTTTCATGAATCTCACTCCACGCTAAATCAAATAATCCATCTTGAGTCTCCCAAGATATTTGTTCCCTAATTTGTCCATTTGGTTCAATATTCAAGATAAATAACTTCCCATTACCAACTAATCCATAATTAGCCGCACTTGCAACTGCCAACTTATTATCAAAAAATGGTGAGTACTGAACTCCATACCCATTATACCCTCTAGTACGATAACTTAACATTCTTCCATTAATCTTATTAGTCTAAAAATCAAGTTTTGCTTCATCAATCAAAAAAAAAAAAACTTAATGAACCTAGAGTCAGAAATAAAAAAAATTCAGAGGGTAGTGCGATTCATCAAATTATTTGTATTAAGTCTATCACCTACTATATATATATACACTTATATATAATTATATATCAAATAAATTACAGTCTAAATGTTTGATAATATCATGGTACGATTTCGAGATGTCGTCTTGTGAGATGAGACCAAAACCAATCAAATCACCGATAACAATTGCTGCTTTTTGTTGAGAATATTTTAAATAATCGAAATCATCATCACTTGAAGTAATTGCGTCTTCTACAATTACATTTTCACTTTCATCAATATTCATAGCGTCGAGCCCAGTACTAATATTATAGACACTATTAACACCTTGTTCTTCAGACTTTTGAGAGATTGAGTTAATATCATCATTTGATTTAATTGGACCATTTTGAAGTAAACCCCAAAGACACCAGTAAATTTGAATGGTTGCTCTCCAATAAATAGTTTCATTATATAATTTTTTAATTTCAAATTGAATTAAATCAGTAGCATTAGTTTTAGAGAAATCATTGAATTTAGTTTTAGTTTTCAAGTTTGAAGAAGGATATTGAAAATCATATTCAATATAACTCTTAATCAAATTCAATTTTTGTAATTGATTAGGATAAAATTCGTCATGGATGAAATAAGATTTTTCTGGATTATGGTAATCAGACATCCATTCCGAAAAGTGATCTTCTAAATCAAAAGCTGGGAAATTTGGCCCAGAGTATTCAAAATCAATCACTACTAAACTAGTATCTTTTCTATTACTAGTACTAATAACCACTGCATCTTCATCCGCAGTATTATTATCATCATCTTCATCAATTATAGCCGATGAAGTAGAATTTGATGCTGGCAATTCTTTTTGTAAGATAATATCTTTTGGTTTAAAATTTTGATCCAATAATAAATTACCATATTGAGTATCATTATGACAAAATCTATAATTATCAGTAAAGTTTTTAATATCATATAAATTAAATAAATAATTTCTGTATAATTCAATCAATTTTTTAAAATTTTCAAAACTAGTTAAAAAAATTGAATCTGTATCGATATTATTTTTATAATAACTTGGGATAATATCTGATTCGATAATAGATAACCATCTATAAATTAATTTCCAACACATTGGTAAATCGGATTCATAATCATTTGATTCTAATTCAATTTTATAATGCAAATCCTTCATTCTTCTACCAATCATTTGTGAAATTACTTCATTTTTAACTTGATCTTTATCTAGAGTAATAAAACCTTCCAAAAATTGTTCAAATCTACCATTTGTAAAAATCCCTAATAATTTAGGTCCAATTTTTTTCGACGATAACTTAATTAATATTTCTAATTCCAGATCCCTATCAATGATTGAATCCAAATTCTTCCCATAAACCCGAAGTAATAATGAAGGTAACTCAAGATTGTTTTGATTATCAACATATTCAATCTTATAGATACTATTTGTTAATGCTCCACTGATTCTATTGATCTTTAAATTCTTAACATTCAAATTCTTCTTGTGCCATTTACTAATTTTCAAGGTCTTGGTTAAAGCAATTATATCCTGTTTGAAAAAATCAATTGGCAATGTATTATCTAATGTAATACTAACCCTTGGAACTGGTCTATCTTGAATATCAATTGGAGTAATATCTATTTTAGCCCCTGAGCTTGAACTCAAGGATCTTTTGCTTAATGATGGTCTTCTTGAACTACTTCTATTTCTAGATCTAGACCGGGACCTGGACCTAGTTTGACTCGATGCAAATGCATTTGGGCGATTGACTTCCATAATTTCTTCTTACTCGAATGACTAAAGGATATCACTTCAAGTATCTATTAATTCAAAAATGCTATCTGAGGATCTAGTAGTAAGTTTATGTTGAGATTTTATTTTTTTTAAATTTTTTTTTTTTTTTGTTAGCTTTTTTTTGTTTTATTAGTGTGAGCTCTTTGTTTGTATTGTCTTTGATTGTAGGCCAACTCAATATTTATTTGTTAGTAGTTTCATGTGAATTTCATAGATCTGAGACACTGATTAACATCTTGTGAGGTTTTTCCTATTCATATTTGTTCTTTTTCAATATTTGTTACACTAATGTTTACTAGAAAGTTATTATGATTAAATCTTTCATTGGGAAAACGTATCCGACGTGAACCGAATCATCACGAAATCAACTATACTACACGAAGGTTAGTTGATGATAACAACCAGTTGTTAATTGTACTACGAATTGCAAAATTCCCCAGTAACGAATTCAATATAAATTTATCAAATTTACAATGGAATTTATGACAAGAATAAACAAATAACCCACGACTTATGATCTGCTCATCACGCTATTGGTATTTGTGGTACTTCTACCATATAGATTTCTCAACTAATAAAAGGAATCAAGATTCACTAGAAAGTTCGTTTGATTTAGTACCGTTGACAAAAATTTTTTTTTTTTTGGTTTTGTATTGCACTGAGAAATTTTTCAGTTTGAGCTAAAATCCAAATTAAAAAAAAAAATAGACTATTAGATCAAGCAGATCAGATCTTTTGCATTGATCAATACTTATAGGGAACAAACTTAATACTTAAGAAATGGGTGTTAGCGAATACGTTGCTGCAGCCGGTTGTATTGGGTCTGTGGTTACATATCAATTATATCTGGGTAAATTGTTTGAATTTGAAACTGTATCCAAGGAATTGAATACAAAGATTTCAAAGTTGACTGATGAATTAAATGTCAAGTCAAAAGAGTTGACGACTTTGAAAGATGAGTCTTCTAACGAGCAAAAGAATAAGGAAGCCAAGTATCAAACGTCCATTGAGGGTTTAAATAATGAAATTTCCAGTTTAACTCAATTAAAAGATCAATTATCTGAATCTTCTAAGAAGCTAACTGAAGAAAAAAGTAAGTTCAAGAGTGAATTAGAGAGTTTGACTATGAAATATGAATCAATTGAAAAAGATTTGAGTAAAACCAAAGAAGAGAAGGCGAAATTAAAGCAAGAGTATGATTTTAAATTGAATACTGAAATTGAAAAATTTATAATCAAAAAGGATGCAGAAATTGAAAAATTGCATCAAGATTTGAAGGCTTCTAATAAAGAATTAGTAGATCATAAACAACTATTTGAAAATTTAAAAAATGAAAGTAATCATCAGATTTTTAATTTTGAAAATGAACATAAACGTAATGTTGAACAACTTAAACAAGTTGAAACAGATTTAAAAGTTTCAAATGAACAAATTGAAACTTTAGAATCCAAATTAAAGGATTCTGATCTAGAAATTAGTACATTAAATGAGCAACAAGATACCTCAAATAAAAAAATTGATGAACTAACTCGTGAATTGACTCCTAAAACTAGTGAATTAACTAGTACTAAAAAAGCCTTGGATGAAGAAAGGGCTAATAAAGAATCCTTACAAACAACCAAAGATAACTTAGACGAACAAATCAAAGATCAAAATACCTTAATCACTGAATTAAAAGATCAAGTTAAAAATTTTGAAGAAAAAATATCACAACATCTGAATTTTTTCACCAATTTCTTCACTTCAATTGAAAAATGGGGTCTCGAATTACCTTCGGAAGAAGAAGGTCATGATAAATCATTATCTAATATTGATTCTCATTTAACCAGTTTAGTTCAAGAAAAATCAAAATTAAATACTGAAAAATCAAACTTAGAAACTAAATTAACTGATTTGGCAAAAAAACTCGAATCTTCAGATTCAGACAAAAATAAATTATCTGAAAGCAAAAAGGCTTTGGAAAATGATTTAGACTCGATGAAAGAAACTCAAAGTGAACAGCAAGAAATCATTAATGCTTTAAACATGCAACTTGTTGCACTTCAAAAAGCTGAAGAAACTTTGAATCTCAAGGAAAAGGAACTTTTTAAATTAAAGGGGATCGAAGAAAAAGCAAAAGCCCAAGAGGATGAACTCGCTAATTTGAAAAAAGTTGTAGAGGAATCCAAGGCTAAAGATGAAGAACTCGCCAACTCTAAAGAATTACTCAATTCCAAAGACAAAGAAATCGTCAAGTTAAGAGAAGTTGAAAAACAATTACAAGCTAGAGAAGATGAACTTTCTAAATTGAAAGATGTTGAGAAACAACTAGCAGCTAAAGAGGAAGAGCTTGCTAAATCAAAGGTTTTTGAAGAGCTAGCCAAGACTGCACAACTAGAACTCACCAAATCCAAGGAATTACACGATTCTAAAGATAAAGAGATTGCCAAATTACAAGATATTGAAAAGCAAGCAAAATCTAAAGATGAAGCACTCACCAAATTGAAAAATATTGCCGAAAAATTACAAGCTAAAGATGAAGATCTTTCTAAATTGAAGAATATTGCAGAACAATCAAAAGCTAAAGATGAAGAAATCGCCAGATTAAACAAGATCGAACAAGAATTAAAATCTAAAAATGATGAACTTGCTAAGTTGAAAGATATTTCAAAGAAATTAGCAGCCACGGAAAACGAACTTAGTCAAACGAAGGATCTTGAAAAAGAAACAAAAGCTAAAAATGAAGAACTTGCCAAGTTGAAAGATGTTGCCAAACAATTATCAGCTAAGGAGGAAGAACTCACCAAGTTGAAAGATGTTGCCAAACAATTAGCAGCTAAGGAAGAAGAACTCACCAAGTTGAAAGAATCTGAAACCGCATTACAAACTAAAACTGATGATTTCAAAGCAACATTACAACAGTTAGAAGAAAAATTAAAGGCTAAGAATGAAAAACTTCAAAATTTGAAAAATCTTGAAGAACAATTAAAAGCTAAGGATGAAAAGTTTAGTCAATTACAACAGGAAATAGAATCTAAAAGTGAAGAACTCACTAAATCGAAGGAACAATTTCAAAAATTGAAAACTCTTACTGAAAAGAAATTAAAACTGTCAAACAACACTCCAATCTCTTCTCCGTCTAAATAGATTTAATTTGTATATAGTTTTTTAGATCTTTTTTTTTTTGCAGTAGTTACACCATTTTTTCTTTTCTTTTTTTTTACTTTTTTGCTGTAGAGGGGAGAAAAATGAATATTCTGAGCGGTTAAACACCTAGTTGCAAACCAGTTATCTACAATACCATTAGATGTTTAACTTTATAAAGGGTTCACGTCGTGTGGTATCAGAGCAATATTTACCTGGAGAAGCAAATTTACTTAGTTATTACAATTTTTGCAATTATAACTAACCCAATTTGAAAGAAAAGCAGCTCAGCCCTGGTACTAGCAGAAATTGATTACACTATGGAGGGCTCCTTCAACTCCAATTCCAATTCCAATTTTAGCACAATAAGTCTTGTATTTACATTTCCATTACCATTTCCATGTCCATTTCCACTTGAAAAAGAAGAAGCTTAAAATGCCTTAAAATTTACCTAATATTAAAGCGTTCGATTGGCAGTTTGGCGCTTATGAGTTTTTAATAGTTGGCACAGTCTACAAAATCAATCTATGATCTCACCAAGTTTGATTTAACCCAAAAGAAAGAATAAACATGAAAAAGTATACGATGATAATACGATTGAAATGAATACCCATTATTTTGCATTCTGTGACACTCTAGGGGCGGCGAATGTATCCAATAAACAAACAATTAAAAATATAACATAAGCCGTGCTCAATTAATGAAGAATCAGAAACGAATATAATGAGTTATAATATTTGAACTTTATTACAAAACCCTTGGGTTGATTACCAGCATAATAATTAGACGAACAAGGGGTGAAACAATACCGGGAAGGAGATTCAAGTCTGAGGTCATGGGTAACAAGAGGGAAAAAAAAAAAAAAAGTTACAACAAACTACAGCAAAGTACAGCAAAAGACAACAACAGACAAAAAATACAAAATAAAACAAACGGAACCTGAAATAAGTTTAGATCCATTACGTCTTAAACTTTAATGAGTAGATTTTTTGGTGCAGTATATACAGTGGCTACCGTTATTTTTACTAAATATGTCAGCTGCTCGCTCCAATCGGGAAATTGTGCATCCCCAAATGAAATGAGAATTTGGCTTAAAACCTTTACATCCTTTGGGTATCTTGCTAACTAAGCCAGTATTTCTATAATTATCTGAGAAGTTTATCCCTCCCGTTTAAGGTGTTTGTTGTTGTTGTTGGTGTTGGTGCTGTTGTTGGTAGTGTTGTTGTCGTTGTTGGTACTATTATGATTTACCTAATAATATTATTTAATAATATGAATTTACCTATCCTTGTCAATTAAAAAAAAATTTGATGTTAATATTGCTTTTGTCATACGAACAATTATTTTTTTGTTTTATTTTCATTAATTTGATCCACTATAAATTACAATTACAGAAGCTATATATAAATAAATTATATTTATATATATATATTAATCCTTCTTTCAAGCAAACCTTTTGACGGTGTCATACTCATCTTTCAAAAATCGCTATTGTTGGTCGTCAGTCCTTCTCTCTCTTTTTTTTTTCGTTTGTCTTTTCGTTCGCTCTTGAGTCGGATTCGGTTACTGAGAACTTAAAAGTGCCCGCGTGGTTAATTACCATTCGAGATTCTACCTATTAAAATCCATCGACAATTTCATCTACTTCAAAAAGCACAAATTCCAGAAAATTCCCAAAATTGTTTTAATCAACAATTTATAACAAACGCACATCCTTTTATTTTTTTTTCTTATTATAAAGAGACCTGAATAATTAGACCTGAGACAAAGGTACGGTATCTGAAAGTTATTATTGCTACCTGATCCTTCGAAGAGTCTCAAACAAAAAAAAAAGAAAAACAAGATACAAAAGAAACAGAAAAACAGAAAAAAAGAAAAGATTTACTAGAACAGACCCTACTTTAGAATAAGAAGAATACTACAAAAGAAACGAACAAAAAAAAAACAAAAATTAGAAAAGATACTGGTCCTTAATTTCAATTATAAAACATCTCAAAACTCTGTCATTTTTATTTTTTGACCTTTTTTTTCCCTTTTGTTTCTAGTTATCAACCAGTCTTTCTTAACTTTTGTTCTTTTTTTTTAAAGGTATATCTTTCGCTGGAGTTGTCGTTCCAGCTAACTAGAGGAGCCTACTCGTTTATTCATTCGCTCATCTAGATTCGGCTTTCGTGGCTAATTTTCTATATTCTAATTTCGTTTCTTGTTGCCCTTCTTATATTTTTCTTCTTTTTGTTTTTTTTTGTTTTCTTCAGCAAGCTGATTAGTTTTATACTGTCTATGTCATTCAATCGTTCTTGGTTTCTATAAGATTATTCATATCCTAATATAATTGTTATCCGTTATGGATAAAGTAATTTCAAAAGCTTCTACTATGAATAGAAGAAAATCGGTTAAATCTGAACATTCAGCATCATCTTCAAATTCTCAATCGACAATTACATTACTGGATAATCAAACCTCATTATCATCATCTCCAGTACCTCAACCGATTTCTAATCCTACTCCGCATCTTTCTACTCCTCCTAGACATGATCCTTCAAAGAGATCCTCCATTCTTTTATCCCCTTCAAAATTATCTAAATCTCATACAAGTTCTTCACATTCAAATCTTAGTAAAGAATATCACCGAACTCAAGACAAGTTAATCAAATCATTGTTAAAGCGTTATAAAAAACTAGAGGTTGATTTAACTAAATTTAATTCAAAACAAAATGGTATCTTGAAAACTAACATTCTTAGAACAACTTTACTTCCCTTTTTAAGAACTTCAAATATTTCAGATAATTTTCCTATCGATTCAAAAATATATACAAGCTTGATAAGTATAAGTACTACCAATTTAATTAAATGGTGGAAGTCGTTATTATCAAGTTTATCACCTTCTTCTAGACATCAAATATCTTCTACTGATAGAAATGCTTATTTAGAATGTATTTCTCGTATCATTGCTAGGCAAGAATGGAATCATATTGATTCAGATATTTATTCTCAATTTCAAAATTTACTAATTGATACTTTAGATTTTGCCTTGGGTAAATTACAAACATTAAAAATTGTACCCATTTCAATGAGTGCATTTGTTGGTAAAGTTTTCGCTTATAGTTTTTTCCATTTACCAAATGTTAATAATGCTTTACTATTTCTTTTAAATGTTAAACAAGCTACTTTCGAATCAATCCCAAAAAAATCAAGCTCTCCAGAAAATTTGCATTCATTATATAAATCATTCCCAAAATCATTACATTGGTTAATTAATTTCGAAGGTTTAAATATCTCCAAAGATAAAAAAGTTTATATAAATTGTATACCCCCTCCAAAGCATCCGGTAGAAGGTATAAAAGATCCAAATGGCTCTTGGGTTAGAAGATGGTGCTCCAGTGATAGCGATGTTTTTAATTCCTTTTTCAGACATTATATTTGTATCCTTCAATCTAAATTATCTAATGTTGAAAATATGGATTCCACAATTCTTTTAAATTGTCCAGGTTTTAACGTTATTTTAAGTCATATACAACAAATATTTAATGTCTCCATTACGAGAATCTCCAAAAATAATTCAATGAACAAGTTTGGTTCAGCAAATTTCCCTTTACCTGTTAATCCAAATAAGAAACAACCTCTAAATCAAGATGACGTTTACTATGATTCAATTATAAAAATTTTGAAAACTCTCAGAGATATCAATTATTCAAATTTACTTTTAAATACGGAATTGGTAAAATGCATCGATGATATTTTGATTGATATTACAAAATCAATAAATGTTTATGATTATTCTAAAAATAGTTTGGTTTTGAACATTTTTTATGAATTCGTGAATCATATTTTTGATAATTCAATCATAAACTGGGAATTTTGGCTAAGCTGTACCTATATGATGATTAGTAATACAGATCATGTTCAAACTTTATTGAAGAATTTGGCATTCTTGTTCAATATTTGGGATATGATTCCCGAAACATTGTCTTTGATTCGATTCAATAATAATGAATCTTATTTAAGTTGGTTAAAGAACCCCAATTATAGTTTTAAGATAAATTTTATCAACTGGTTAATATCCAATGAAATTTGGAATAAGTTGTTCATTCATTGGCACCCAATTGTTAGGTCTTATTATATTAAATTAATTATATGGAGAATAATTGGTATTAATAATTTTGAAAATTCAAATTCCATTCAAATCACAAAAAAAATCGAAATGAAATTGAATTTATCACATCAAAATTTAAGAATTCATTTTAATTCAAATAAACAGAAATTAAATTTCACTCCGGACAATCCTTTGGTTAACAGAAAATTTGGTATACTTCCAACAAACTTAAAGACCGAACTTTTAATCATCAATGATCAGTCTCAAGAAGTTTCGCCAGCTTCATTTGGTAAACCGAGTGAATTAAGAAAGTCGCATCCCTTTGAAATTTTTGATGAAGCAATCTATAGTTGCTCTTCATTGCCAAGTGTTAATTCAAGTCAATCAAATATTGAATCTTCACCATCATCCAATCCTGAACCTACTGAAAAAGCTCCAAGAAATAATTCATTTGTGAGTTCTATTGGTAAATTATTTAAAATGTTGTCATCTGATGATTCATTATCGGAACCAAAACAGGTTACTAGACAAAACACTTTCAGTAACAGGAATTCAATTTATAGTAAGAGTAATGATGATATGAATAAGTTGTATCCTCCATCAAAGAATAATTTTTCTTTGAAAAACAAAAGAAACTCGGTTTCCTTAACATCATTATCAACAGCATACTCGAATAAATCAAGATCTTCGAGTCCAAGTATAATGTCATATCAATCAACTCCAACTTCTATTACCGATTTTTCGACGGACTCTTCCTTGAGTGATTCTTCAAGTGAAGTGTCGGATCAATTAAATCAAACTAATACAATCAAAAACGAAACGCTCAATCAACCACCAGAGCTTTTCAAAATTCCTCCCGAAATAGTTAGACCTTTCTATAAGTTCGAAATTATTATTGACAATGCCAGTATTAATAATAAGTATCAAATCATGCTGGTAACTAATCAAAGTACAAACAAATTTGTTCAAACCAAGCATTATCATAATTTCCCAATGAAACCAAAAGTTCCATCAGTCACAATATTTTTGAATGCTGATTCTTATAACAAGTTTTATATCAGCACTGAAAGCATTTTATTAGCAAATGGTATTCAGTATAATAACGAAGAATTTGAAGAGGCCGAAGATTTTGTTCATCACTTCAATGCAACTTATAAACAAGTTGTAAAATGGAACAACTTAGGTAAAAGTTTGAACGAATGGAATTCAGTGATTGAAGAGTTTGAAAAGTATTTAGTCAATAAGGTGGAAATGGACGAATTCAGCTACTTACAATCAACAACTAATGAGAAGAGTTTCGAAATTATTAATGAACATGAATATTTCAAAAAGATAATCCCATTTCTACCAGTTGATAGTATTAACGATTTTAAATTATTGAATGCCGGTTAACTTTCAATTCTCCCTTTTTATTTCATTTTTATATTTATATTATTTTTACTTCGTTTTATGTCTTACTTATTTATTTATAGCATTATACATTTTATAAACTTTTAATTTTATCATTATTTGTAATATTAGGAGTAAGTTTGTACCAAACGACTAAGCTCGTGAGGAAACATATTGACCAAGTTAGACACCAAATTGAACCCACTCCAATAATCAGACAAATTAATGAATGATTAAGCAAGTAGTATCTGATACCATTCCAATTAGTGATGAATTGTAGTTCAACCGTATCCTGAATATAAGGCTTGAAGGTTGACTCAAAAACCAATTTCAAATTACCTTTTGAATACGCCTCATCTATCCTTCCTCCATCAATGAAATCAAAAACTTTACTAAATTGTGGGAAAAGGTCGAATAGACTTTTCGAGTCAATTGAGCCGATTTCTTTAAACCCAATCAAAGCTTTTGAATTATCTACCATGATTGGAGGTACCCAATACCTCAAGTTAAAAGGTATAAACCAATTATTCTTGCTATATATACTTCTTACATCACAACCAAAGATTAATTGACCGCTCCTCCATAATTTTAATTTATTATCCTGTTCGTGAAAAATCTTATAAGGTAAGCTTTCAACATTATTGTTGTTCGTTTGACAAGCAATTGGACATTTTAAAACTAAATCATATGAAATATCATGATTAGCGATGGGCTCAATTTCGTGTAAATCAAAGTATGCCAGTCTATAAGGATATGATTCCTCTATGACATTGGTAGTAACTGAATAAATTGAATCAGGGATTAATATCTTATAAAAATAACTGTAGATTAATAAAGAAATTGGTAATAAAACTAAACTTGATATAAGCCAAATTGTCAAATAGATCCAGTTTTTAGTTACCCTTAACGGTAATTGAATTGTTAAATTTCTAGCATTCATTATCAAACTCACCGATGCAACCAAGTGAATACAAATAGCACAATCTCATTTTCGAGTATTAGTTTTTACTGCGATTTTTATTGGTTGTTTATCATTGCACTACTTCACCATTAGTTATCTTACATTCAAAGAGAACCTATATTCCACTTAAGGGTAAAGAAAAGGGATCAAGGATGTAAGAGGAATAACTTATCGGCTAAATGTGGAATATAATTAAATGTAGGGGTATTTTTCGTAGTCGTTAAATGTTATTCAAGATATATTGAGAATATAATTGCCCCACAAGTTAACTGGTTATGTATATGCGTATTAACAAGGTAATTTCAAAGAGTTTGCAGAAGTTGAAAGACATTATTTTTAGACATAATATATATTGGAAGCATTACGGATAATATTTTGAAACAGTAAACGTTACATTAAAGTAGATAAAGCATGAAACATAAATAATGCAATAGAAGTACAAGAGTCGCTAGAAAGACAAGAGAGAAAGAGTAAGAAGAGTATTACTAGGGCAAGAAAAACAAAAAAAGGAAAGAAAGAAGGAATAAGAGAAAGAAAAAAAGTATAATTAAAGATATAACAAATAAATTAATGGGTTGTATGGCCTCTATGATATTTTAAACCATTTAAATTTTTATAACGTTTTCCACAAACTTCGCAACGATAAGGTTTATCTCTTTCTAAAGCTGCTACATCAAGATAAGGAGTATTTGATTCTGGGTCAATGATTGAAATGGTACCATCTGGATTTTCTTTTAATAATTGATTTTGATGACCATGTAAACGATGATATTTTAAACCATTTTGATTTTTATAATTTTTATCACAGCCAATAACTGGACATCTAAAAGGTTTATATTCATCATTATCCATAACGTATAAATGACGAGCCGGGTCATCGATATACATTGAATCACCTTCATCATCGATATTCATTGAGATTGAATTTGGACGAGAAGAATCATCAATTGATTGAGGAGATGCTTGTTGATGAGACTGTTGTAAATTATGTTGTAGTATTGAATCTTGCAGATGAGGTGATTGATTATTAGAAGGATGATTTGAATTTTGTAAAGGTTGATTTTGATGATTAGAATGCTGTAGATTTGAAGGATTATTGTTTGGTTGTTGATGAGAATGATGATGAATTTGATGAGGATTATTTTGATTTGGGTTATTATGCAAGGTTGATTGATTATGAGGATTTGATTGATTTGAAGATGAAGATTGATTATTTAAATTAAAATTTGAATTAGTATGATTTGATAAATTTTGATTTGACAAACTTTGATTATGATTATTATTTAAAAAAACATCATTAGTACTAACTGTTTCCATAATATTATGAATATTATTAAAATTATTACGATTTCTATTATTAGTAGAATGATTTGATAATGAACCATTTAATAAATTATTAGCAGTACCATTTGGAGGACTTGGACTAATATGAGCTTCTTCATAATGTCGTAATAAATCATGTAAAGTAGGTAGAAGTTGACCACAACAACTATAATCTTTACAATAATCAGCTTCTAAATTAGGTAAATATGAGGTTGAACTAGTTGGAGGTGACATTGAAATTGAAGGAATATTATTATTAAGATTATGACGGAATGAACCTCTTCTTGGATTAATCAAATTATTAGTCAAATTACCATTATTAGCATTATTATTATTAGCAAAATTATGATTATTAATTGCTGAATGACCATTTTGTAATGGATTATTTGAATTAGACATCATAACTTCATCCTTTAACCAAGATCCAATAGTAACCGAACCCCAAGAAACCCCACCCATCCCTTGAGAATGAGCAATTGATTCTCTTCTAAATCTTTGATTGGTAAAAATTGAAGGTCGCCTTTGATAGGTAATATCAATTGGTTGAGGAATATTTAGATGTTCTTGATTTGAATTCATATTGGAATTCGGAATATTCATGGCATTCGAACTATTATTATTGTTAGTCCCCGTTTGATTCGAAGGATTTCCTTCAAATATCTTTGTATTAAACATTAGTTAAAGTCAACGGTTCTATTCGGATAATCTTGAACAATATGTTGAATTTTTCAGTATATCTCGGTAAACGACAAAGAAAAAAAAAAAAAAAAAAAAAAAAATTTGGAAAACACCCGTACACTCAAAAAAAGATCACTCGGTTCGGACACACCCACTCACACTATTAGATTGGCACCTTTACTGTCTTTTTTGGTTTTGGATTTGGGTATTGGGTTTGGGTATTAGTTTTGTTACTTTTCTAATCTAGCAGTAACTAATTCGTTTTAGTAGTATAACACTCACTCAAACACTATTGGGCTTTCCAGATTGAAATATGAAAAAAAGGGTGTATGTATAAAATCCAGCTCTATAAACGAAACACAGTAGTAAAACCCTATAACTTTTAAAATTGATTTTTTGTTTCTTTTGACTTTTTACCCTCTTTCGTTTCTGATTCAATAAAGTAAAATGATACTTGTAAATTAATCAGCTTGTATTCAAGATATATGAGCAAAAGCCAATATAAGTATATTTGCTTTCTTCGTTTTTTTTAAAAAGTATCTACCAGTTTGATTCTTTTGAGAAAAAAGGAAAAGAATATAGTAAATAACAAAAGGGGTGGGCAGGTATGGAAAGGATGGTATAAATAAATAAATATATGAGGTCCTTTTTAGATGATTATTTAGGGTATTTGAAATAAAGTAGGACCGTAAATGGATTGATTGATAATAGTATACCCTTTGCAATTAGTAAAGAAAGGTTAGTAAGAATAAAATAAAAGGGATTGAAATTTAATAGAAAAAGAAAAGATGAATGCGAGTGCTATAAAAAATCATATATATTTCTGGGTGTTTGGGTGTATTTTGGCTTATTTGCCATCTACTGATTTACTATTGTATATTTGAATATACCCTACTTAAACCGTTTTCCTTTTACACTTAAATATTTAATTCTTTGTAAATACCTTATTCTTGTACTCTTTTAAGATTTCTTGTAGGAAGTCTACTGTATCGGTATTCCACTAATCAACTGCTTCCTATTGTCTACGCTAATTTTCTTTTTTTTTTTTTTCTTTTTGGCATGTTCTCTTTTTTGTAATTGCCTCTTTTTGTGTGTGCAGTGTAATGTGAAGTATGATTATGTAAGTGCTTATGTAATTGATTAGCTAATTATATGAATTATGTGATTATGTAAGTGCTTATGTAATTGAGGGTTACGTGCACTACCCCTTTTCTAATAAATTTGGAATAACTCCGAAAACAGCACAAAATTTGAAGAAAGATGTGGGTATGTGTCACGTGACTGTTTTGGCGTGTGGTGGTGGTGGTGGTCGTGCACCGCTTCCATTTCATCCGGCTTTTCGGTTCTTTTTGGACAAGTGTACGGGTGCGGGAACAGACGCGGTGTTATAGATCCGATCAGATAACTCTAAAGATTTTTTCACAGGCATGCACAAAAACGATTCTCTCCGAATACGGAATCATCGAATCAACTTGACTGGTCCATCGTATATTGAGTTGTATGGATACTTGAAAAGTAGAAAAAGTTGTTTAACTAGTTGGTTTTTCGTTCTCTAGTCATCTAGTCATCTAGTCATTAGTATCATGATACAATATCTTCCATTAGAAATTCTAAATCAAATCAGTTATTCACTCGTACCAAGCGATGCACTACATTTAGCATATACAAATAAAGAACTATATACTAAAATATTACCAAGACTCTATTCATCATTGGTGATTGATTCTAGTAAGAAAAATTATCAAAATCATCACTTAATTAATGCAAAATCATATCATAATATTCCAAATATATTAAAATCTTCAAATAATCAAATTATTCATTCAACAACTATAAAATCAATATATGGATTAAGATTAATTTTTAAAAATTTAATTAAAAATCCAAATTATGCTAGTTTTATTCAAATTATTATTATCAATAATGAATTCCCCGATATTTCAAATTTGGAAATTTATCAAATGTTTAATCAATTATTACCACTTTTAAATAATCTAAAAATTTTCCATTGGTTTTCTTTAAGTAAAATTATTCCATTTGATATTTTATATAAATTACCGTCTCCACATAAACTAATCGAATTGTCAGGTAATTTTTTGTATAATAACTTGAATGATTTATCAATCTTTAATAATTTAAACATCTTAAATCTATCAAGTTTTCAAGTATCTTCAAATTTATCTAATATCCAAAATTTATCAAATTTGAAAAAATTAGAAAAATTAGTCCTTGCCAAAAATTTCACTTCTAATAATCAATTATTATCATCCCATCATATAAGTTCAAATAGTTTATTAACTATTCCAGATAATGATTCTTATTTGAGTAATTTATTTCCACTTCCTCCACTTTCTAATGGGAAATTAAATTTATCAAGTCTTTGTCTTAAGGATATTAATCTTGAGCTAAATGATGTTGATATACTAAATTCAAATATTGAATTATCATCACTAGTTGAATTATCAATTAAAAATTGTACTGAATCATTCTTTCATCAAAATATCCTGATTAATGGTTTAAGAAGAAATTTACCACCATTAACTTTCTTAGATAAATTATCACCTTTTGTTACAAAATTATCTAAACTTAATCTAGATTTATCAAATGAAATTTATAATAATGATTCAATTTTTAAATTTTTATCAAATTTACCAAATTTAACTCATTTAATTATTAAATTAAATTTTAATCAATATGAAGATATTAACTACCAATTATTAAATTTTTTTAAAGTCTTGAATGTTAATTTATCCTATTTAAATTTCGAATTTGATATCTCAAATAATATCATTTATCCTCCTCCAAATTACGCTAAACCTGCTACTTTTAATTATACCCTTTCTTCAATTTCAAACTTATCCAATCTAATAAATTTGAAATTTTTAAAATTCCCAATTCTGCAATTTCAAATTCCTCAATTTTTACTTCTAATTAAACCTTTATCAAATTTATCCTTTTTACAATTGATTCTATTACAATCTTCAAGTGAAACTCCATCTCCAATCTTAACAAATAACTTAATCTGTCAAGATTATTTCAATTTCAATAACTCGTTTGTCCTTGACTATAAAATTAATCAAATCGATCAATACAGAATTTTCGCCCTGGACTTTAAACAAAACTTATCAAACATACAATACTTATCCTTTAGTAAAAAAAATGATAACTTTGTCTTTGATTGCAACAACCAAATCAATTTAAAAACTGGCTTGTTTGATATTTTCGAAGATTTGGTTTCTTTGAATCTAAATATATAAAAAACTGTTCACTAATCAACATTCTTCGTAGACTATTTAAATGCTCCCCCTATATGGGCTTGTGTTTTTTTCGCAACAATTCTTTGATTATTGCAAAAAATCTTCCATTTTACCTCAATCTTCGTCTCTCCATACTCTTCGTCTCTCCATGCTACTCATAAACCCTGGCTAACCCCCACCAGTTCCCTTTAAAGCCCATCCACCATCGTATTACTAGTGTGTGGATCGCTACTGTGATCCAGTAGCCTTCTCCATATTTAACCCCACTCTATTTATTTTCCGCGCATGGCAGCACTACCCTTTTCAAAAATTATACGAGACTTTGCAACTTTCCCAAACTAAAATACTTGATAAAAAGATACAAGATCAATAATACAATTATTCCATCTACTCACCTTAGCAACCTCCTGATGATTCAAGACTATTAATACTTCTTCAGTTGCTAGGAATAATTAATTGTATTGTAATCTAATTAAACAAATTTCAATTAATTGTTGGTTTTTATCGCGCCTCTTTGCTTGTGCCAAATCTTTTTTTTTTTCATCATTTTTTTTTTGTTTTGTTAGTCATTTAGCTATTTTTTTGCTTTTTGTTGCTGCTACTGGAAAATTGTTCAAAGGTTGCCAGTTCCATCCCTTAAAAAAAAAAAAATTTAAAATTGATTTATAACCAATTGCCTCCCCTTTTATTAGAATTTTGGGAAAAGGGTAAGTTTGATCAGTTTTATTCAATTTTAATTTTGATTTCAATTTTGATTTCTTATTTCAATTTCAATTTCAAATTTAAATTAATCTTATCTAATCAATTAGTTTTTAGTTAAGATGGCCAGTTTTGATTTCACTCTGGCTGATAATTTAACAGCTGAAGAGAAGAGATTATATGAAAATAAAACCAGAAAACGTTATCATCAACGTTGGGGATCTTATTTATCAGAAAGACAATGGGCTACAGTTCGCGAAGATTATTCAGCCTCAGGATCTGCTTGGGATGATTTTAGTTTTGAAACTTCTAAATCAAGAACTTATCGTTGGGGTGAAGACGGGTTAGCCGGTTGTTGTGATACTAAACAATTGGTTAATTTATCAATTGGTTTATGGAATGAACAAGATGATATTTTGAAGGAAAAATTGTTTGGGGTTACCAATTCTCAAGGTAATCATGGTGAAGATGTTAAGGAATTGTATTATTATTTAGATAATACTCCAACTCATTCTTATATGAAGTTTTTGTATAAATATCCTCAAACTAAATTTCCTTATCAACAATTGGTTGAAGAAAATGGGAAACGTTCAAGGTTAGAAAAAGAATATGAAATTACCGATACTGGTATCTTTGACGATAATAAGTATTTTGATGTGGTTTATGAAATGGCTAAATCGGATGAAGATCCAGAAGAATTATTATTTAGAATAACTGCTTATAATCGTAGTAATGAAGCTGCTCCTTTACATATCTTACCCCAATTGGTATTAAGAAATACTTGGTCTTGGGGTCATGAAGAATCAAAAAAGGGTAAACCCGTCTTGAATCAAGAATCGGATTCTTCAATTAAACTTGATCATCAAAAATTCGGTGAGAGATATCTCATTTTCGCTCCAGCTCCTGGTATTAATGAGGATTCTCCAGATGTTGAACCAAAATTATTATTCACCGAAAATGTCACTAATCAAAAACGTTTATACGATCAAGAGAATGAACTGAAATATGTTAAAGATGCTTTCCATGACTATATCATTGATGGATCCGAATCAGCCGTTAATCCAGAAAAAACTGGTACCAAAACTGCCGCAGTCTTTTCATTTAATGAAAATGGTGGGGTTCCCGCTAATGATTATGTTACCATTCGTTATAAATTTTCTAAAAAGAATTTAGATATTGATGAATTGGAGTTTGATCGAGTTTTTGCAAAACGTCAAGATGAAGCTGATGCTTTCTATTGGAAAGTAAGTCCTTTGCCAATTAGTGATGAATTAAGACAAGTTCAAAGACAAGCATTTTCAGGTTTATTATGGACTAAACAATTTTACCATTTTGTTCACAGCTATTGGTCAAGAGGTGATCCAAATACTCCTCCTCCTCCCGAAAATAGAGCTAATGGTCGTAATAAAGATTGGAAACATTTATATATCGATGACATCTTATCTCTTCCTGATAAATGGGAATATCCCTTTTTCGCTGCTTGGGATACTGCCTTCCACTGTATTCCTTTTGCTATGATTGATCCAGAGTTTGCTAAGAAACAATTGGATTTAATGACTAGAGAATGGTATATGCATCCAAATGGTCAACTTCCAGCTTATGAATGGAATTTTAGTGACGTTAATCCACCAGTTCATGCTTGGGCTACTTATAGAGTTTTCAAAATTGAACGTAAAATGTATGGAACCGAGGATCTTGATTTCTTGGAACGTGTTTTTCAAAAATTATTATTGAACTTTACTTGGTGGGTCAATAGAAAGGATTCCGATGGTAATAATTTATATGATGGTGGTTTCCTTGGTTTGGATAATATCGGTATTTTCAATAGATCTGAACCTTTACCAACTGGTGGTAATTTAGAACAAGCTGATTCAACAGGTTGGATGGCTTTCTTTTCTTTGCAAATGTTAAATATTGCTTTAGAATTGGCTAAATCAAGACCAGTTTATGAAAACATTGCCTCAAAGTTCTTTGAACATTTCTTATTGATTGCTGATGCAATGAGTTATAGAGGTGCTAAAAAAGGTGAATCAACTGCAACTCAACAATCTTTATGGGATGAAAATGATAAGTTTTATTATGACGCCATTAACTATGGTAATAATGAGGCCGATTCTCATTCATTACCAGTTAGATCATTGGTGGGTTTAATTCCTTTATATGCTTCTTTAACATTAGAACCAGAGCTTTTAGATAAATTTCCATCGTTTAAGAGAAGATTAGAATGGTTTATTGAAAATCGTAAGAGTGTTGCTGAAAGAAATATTGCATCAATGAGTGCTCGTGGTGTTGGTGAACGTTTATTATTATCTTTAGTTAATAAGGAAAGATTGGTTGCAATTTTAGAGAGAATGTTGGATGAAGATGAATTTTTGTCTGATTATGGTATTAGATCATTATCTAAATATCACGAAAAGAATCCTTTTGAAATGAATGTTCATGGACAAAATTATAATGTTGCTTATTTACCTGGTGAATCTGACTCTGGTATGTTTGGTGGTAATTCAAATTGGAGAGGTCCAATTTGGTTCCCAGTGAATTTCTTATTGGTTGAATCTTTGCAAAGATTCTATTTATACTATGGACCGGAATTGAAAGTGGAATGTCCTAAGGGTTCAGGTGAATATTTAAATTTGGCCCAATGTGCTCAGGAAGTTCAACATCGTTTAATGCATTTGTTTGTACCAGATGAAAATGGTGTTAGAGCTTGTAATGGTGAAAATGACTTAGTTAATAAGGATCCATTATTTAAAGATTATGTACCATTTTATGAATATTTCGATGGTGATACTGGTCGAGGTTTGGGGGCTTCTCATCAATGTGGTTGGACTGCATTGGTTGCCAAATGGATTCATGACAATGGTGTTAGTTGCAGACTTCCAAAAACTCCTAGACCTTCATCAAAGAGATCATCAGTTTACTTACAAAGTGATTCAGCTAAGGATAAAGACGAAACCGATGATGTTATTAAGCAATTCTTACCAAAATCGGGTCCATTCCCAGGTAAGTTGATAAGAAGAAGATCAGGTAAATCCTTATTAAATTTGACTGTTAATGCTCTTGATTTGGATGACGAAGAACAAGAAAGTCAAGAGAAACATGTTATCCCTAACTTGGTTGCTAACGAACAGAAAACCGATGAATTATTACATGAAGAGCTTAACGAATTGAGTACAACTCAATCCAGAGGCTCCATCACTTCATATGATGATGATAATTTGGTTAACCAAATCAAAGCTGCCTTCCAAAAATACAAACTTAAGAATGAAGATGATGTTTCGGGTGATGAATTTGAAGCAAGAAAATAACTTATTAGGCGTTTATTGATTACTTTTATTATATTTATATAATTTTTTTTTATTACTACTAGATTGATTTATTAAAAGGAGTTTATGTAGGTATACCTATCTCTATATGATTGATTTTATATGATTTATATATATATATATTTAATTTGCAGTTATTGATTAATATACGTATGCTTATGTAATCAGCCATTAAAAAAGAAAAAAGTCATGCTCACAAACCAAAAATAAAATTGAGAACCAGCTTTAAGGGCAATTCAATTAAACAATATATACTTTGTTAATTGAACATTAAGTAAATAATGGCAGACTTATTTGAATCATATGAATCCGATTTTCAGTTGGCATTACAAGAAGCCAAGACCAAGTTATCGCAGATCTCTTCTGCTGATCCAGGTATGTTCATTTATTGGTATAATTCAGTATCTTTAAAATATTGAAAAAATACTAACCCACATTATTTAGAACAACGTAAATTATCATTAAAGGCAATTGAAAATGCTACCGATGAAGCATTAGAAGTTTTAGACCAAATGAACATTGAAGTTCAAAATTTACCATCGAATCAAAGATCAAGTTTTAATAGTAAGATACGCCAGTATAAAAGTCAAGTTGAACAAAGTAAAAGCCAGTTGAAAAGACTATTAGACGACCAGGATAGAGATGAATTGTTTGGTAGCAGATACACTGATGGGGATGAGGAATCAGATGATTTACGAGGATCTCAAAGAAAACAATTGTTAAACAATAATGCCTCCTTAGAAAGATCAAGCGAAAGATTGAGAGATAGTCAAAGGATAGCCTTAGAAACTGAAACCATTGGTGGGAATATCTTGGATGATTTGAGAGCTCAAAGAGAACAAATATCGTATTCTAGAAATACTTTATCAAATGCTGATAATTACGTTGATAAATCAATTCAAACATTAAAATCAATGAGTAGAAGAATTACTGCCAATAAGTTTATTAGTTATGCCATTATTGGAGTCTTGATATTGCTCATCTTCTTGGTTCTTGCTAGCAAGTTTTGGTAGATTCTAGCCGTTTGTTGTTATTAGCGTTTTATAATCTCTTGCTTTATCGATTCTTGTATGACTTTGTCGGTGTAAGATACTCTTTCTCCCTGACCTAATTTTTTTTTTTTAATTCGACAGATTCTTTCATTTCTTCCTTTAAATTCATTTCTCCTTCGGCCAATTTAACATCAAGTTTTATTTCAAATAAACATTGTAGTCACTGTAAAAGTTATTTAACTTTAAGTTTGTAATTCGATTCATTTAATAGGCTCGCATCTCAATAAGTCCAACGTAAAAGAGAAAAAAAAAGAGTCTGACCAAAAACAAAAAAAAAAAAAAAAATGAAAATGAAAAATTTATCGCTTATCGGAGCCTACCACTTTTCCTCTCCGTCTATTCGAATTTAGTTCAGGGTTTATACTCGTGCCTTTGATATTATATATTTGTACCGCCAGCATGTTCAGGTCCATTGCCAGTCGTACGCTTTCCAGATCGTTGGTTGGATTTCCTCCAAATAGTGTCTCCACTTTACGATCAATAAGCAAACCTCAATATATAAATTTCAACTCCATAAGACAATTTCACCAATCATTCATAAATTTACATGGTCACATACATAAACCAAAACCTGGTGAAGAACTTCATGTTACTTTCATTACCAAGGATGGTCAACAACATGAGTTTGAAGTTGCAGAAGGTGATAATATCTTAGATATCGCTCAGGCTTACAATTTAGATATGGAAGGTGCTTGTGGTGGATCTTGTGCTTGTTCTACCTGTCACGTTATTATCGACCCTGAATTTTACGACGAAATCCCAGAACCTGATGATGATGAAAATGATATGTTGGATTTAGCATTCGGCTTAACCGAAACCTCCCGATTAGGCTGCCAAATTGTCATGACTAAAGAATTGGATGGCATTAGAATTGCATTACCTGCAATGACCCGTAATTTCCAATCAAAGGATTTCAACTAATATTATTTAATTTATTCTATGCAAAAGTGTCTTACAAGTAATATAAACGAAAAGCTAAAAACATAAAAAAAATGGTACACAGATGACACTATTCATTTACGTCCAATACTAACAACCAGCTTCTTATTATGCCCCTATACCAGGGCTAACTTGTATATATGTATATAGCCTCATTCTCTACATACTGGTTTCCCTTTCCCTTATACTTCCAATCTAATACAACCAATTATGGATTAGTACTGTTTTTCTGTAGCTTGACTCCTGTTGACTCAGTTGGTCATCGGTGAGCCGTCTCAAAACAAGACCCCCGTACACCAACCTTTAAAATATGCGAGACGCACAAAGATCCATCTTGTTTATGTTTGTTTTTTCTTTCCAATTTGTATGTAAACATTAGGATTGGTGATTGAAATATAGTCCAAGCAAGTTGAACTAGACTACTTTCACCTATCAATTGCAACGAAACTGTTTCATCTGGTGATATCTTGCATAGTTAGCGAGATTAGGGTGCTTTAAGAAAAGTGACAAGATTGGGATTCATATTTGTTACAAGACTGTATCGAAAAGTTCCATTGCATTTGAAGTCAAAGAGTTTTGAAATATAATGAACGAGCTACCAAGGATGGATTCAGCTCACTCGAGTCCTTCTGGGAAGAAGAGAAAAGTACTCGGTGAGATCGAGAATACCGGCAATACTTTTGTTAAACCAATGATGTTAAATAATAGAAGGAAATCGATAGGGGTGGAACATCCTAGAATGGATAATCTTTCACCAAAGAGAAAACAGAGTCGACCAACAAGCATACCCGAACCTTCGAGCTCGAGCTCATCTAATTTAGTCAAGGTTGTTTCGGAATCCAATAGAAGAGCTAGTCTTATACCAACTCCTCAAAATAATAATACTAAAAAGAATGATATTCATTCAAAACTTGCTAGTTTCAAACAAAGATTAGATCAAGGTAGTAGGATTCATCACGATGGAGAACATGAACTGAATTTGACTTCCGAAATGTTGGATCAACAAAATGAAAGTATATCAACTCGCATATCCTTAAACCAAAATTTAGATATTCAGTCTAAAGATTTAACTAATAAACTATATGATCTAGAAGGAGATAATGATGATTTAAGACGTTTATATAAAAAATTACAGCATAAAATTCAGGATATCAGTGCAGAAATTGATATTCTGAACAGAAAATTACGGTTTAAAACAGAATCAACCGAGAAAAATTTGAATAATAAGAAAACATTATTCGAAATAGACCTTCAAGCAATAAAACAAAAGTATGATGATGAATTTAATGAAACTAAGTTTCAGTTAGAAGAAGAAGTTAAGTTGTCTGTTGAATATAAGGATGAAGTCTTGACCAATGAGATTAATAACTTAAAATTGAAAAGGGAACAATTAGCAAAGGATTTGGAAAACGTTAAATCCGCAAAACATAATAGAATAAAAGAGGAAAATGAAGCTTTACTGAAAGAAGTTGATATATATCTCGAACTGAAAACAACCGAAGTTGAAAATGTGGCAACTGTTTATGAATCAAAAAACAATGAGTTGGAAAGAATTTTGGATGAAGTAAATGATTATCAAACAAAGGTTAAAGCAAAACATCGAGAAAATGATCATTTGCAAAAACAAATTGATGAAATTGAATATAACTTTAATAATTTTGATGGTTTGAAAAACCAATTATTATCAGATTTGAAAACTCTGGAAATAGAATTAAATGACATAACGGAAGAAAATAATAATTGGGAAACTAAATATAACGATATGAAAAAAATTCATAGTCATGCAGTTGAAAAGATTCAAAACCATAATAATCATAGACGTATACTTGAAAACTCAATTATGGATTATGAGGGTAAGTTAAGAGTATACCTCAAAGTTCCCGCTAGCATAGATATCATAAATGAACATGAATTTTCTTTCAATGACCGTTTGTTCCAATTTAATAAAGTTTTACCGAATGATATATCAGATTACGAATTAATAAAAGAATACTCACCATTAATTAAAAATACTTTATCAAGTACAAATGTTTCGTTAATTCTACTGGGAGAGGTTGATTCAAAACCTATTATCTCCAAAACATTACTTTCAAGCTTCGAATCCTTAACGGATAAAATTAACTCTTTTCAAGATGATTCGTGGAGTTTCAAACTTAATCTTCAGTCAGTAAAGATTAATGACGACAATTGCATAGACTTGCTTAATTCAGAAGAACATATAAGTGCTTCCAATTTTGTGGTCAGTCTTTCAGAACTTAATTCTCATAAGGTTGAATTAACCAGTTCAATCCAGCTAACACAGATAATTAATGATAGTCATGACACTGAATATCCAATTGCTTATTGGATTAACATCGATGCTCAGAACAATTCGAAATTGAAAAGCTTTGAAAGTGATCTTGTATTAATAGATTTGACTGGCCAACCTCTACGGAACCAATCGAGAATTTTATCTGAGGATAGAAAAATAAATGGCCCCATATCTAAATTTATGAATTATTCTTATTGTCATAGTAAATGCCTTCATATAGCTCATTTACAAACTATCAACCCTGATGCTGAAAATTTACTTCGAGTATTTGAAGTTATTAATGCTACTGACAGTCCTTACAAAAGGAAATAGACTTTACATTTTTATGCATTTGTCATGTATTCATAGCTTTTTTTTTTGCCAAAAAAAAAAAAGGAAAAAAAAATAGTTACAACAAAATCATTGCAGCTTTAATAAATATAATTAAAATAGAATTAGATAGGTTAAATTTGTTCATTTACATCGTAGATATAAGATCATGCAACACCCATTTCAACTCATCTGTAGTTCCAATATGTGAATTATCAGGTTGATGAGGAGTACGAGGAGCTGGGCTACCTGCGCTCGGTGGTTGCTTGGAAGGATTACTTGATTCTTCCTTCTTGACAGACGGATTATTATTTTCTGATGATTTGTCATTCTTTTCATTATTTGCTTCAGGTTTCTTTAAAATTCCATTAGATGTATTATTATTAGAAGTGCTAGTACTTGATGGAATATTTGGATTACCGGTAGGCACCGAATCTATTATAGGTTCGACTTTAGGAGGTAAGTTATAAGGTATTCTTTCACCGGTACCAATATCATCATTTTGAAGCATAACATTTGACAACCGAAATTTTGGACCACAAGGTTCAATTAAATGGGGAAACATTTCGAATGTGTTATACAAATCTTCTATATGTAAAGTAGTTTCCTTGTTGTGTGGATCATTTAGTTTCCTTTTCTTGGGGCTTCCTTGTACAGCATTATCCAACTCCATTTCATCACTTTCTATTTTATCATTTGGATTAGAGCCCAAAGATTCATTATTAGACTTTTTCTTTTCTTCATCAATGATTGAAGTAGCGGTTGATAAAAAGTCGTTATTACTGAACTTATTTGATCTATACTTAGCCACATCAATTGCACTTTCGAAAATGTTAGCTAAGTGGGCTTCTAATCCTAAGGAAATGACTTCCAAGACTCTTGCATTCAAACCACCGGTTAAACCATATTCTCTCATTATCATCAATATACGTCTTGATAAATTGTCATAATCGGGCAATTCGTAGTTATCAGTACAAATTTGAGTATTTATACCATTAACTACGTCTTGCTGCCATTGTACAAGATTATTAACTTGATTCTGTTGTTCCTCCTTATCTTGAATCATTGGAATCTTGGGCAAAAGAGAATGTCTGGTAAGAGTAATAGATGCACTTAATTTACCCTTTTTACCACTTTCTTTAGTAATACTTTTGATTCTTCTTCTTTCACGAATAGGTAATCCCATAATATTTTGCTTAAACTTTTCATACTGGGAAGACTTAACATTTTTCGGTTTGATTGCCTTTTTATTCCAAAATGAAGCAATTTCATTTTGAAAATCCAAAGGACCATCCTTCAAAGAATTAGCAAAATTTAATAATAACAAACGATTATGATACTTTATTAGACCATTTTTCAAAATTGGAGATATGGTCTTCACCAATTCATTTCTTGATAATTTTCCAATCAAGAATAGACTCAATGATTCATGATATTTATCCCAATCGTTACCCAATTTATTTTGGAATTCCCGTATTAGTTTCTCAAGCTCCAGTCTTTTATTGGATTTGGTGGGCTGTTGTTGTGCTGAAGATGACGAGGATGCTTGTTGGCCAATCACTTGTTGCGGTGATGACTGTGAAGCTTGAACTTGGGTATTTGTAATAGTAGTAGACATTGGGAAAATTTATATATACAGAGATTAGGATTAGAAAAGCAAAACAATTATAAATACAAATACACTTCTCTAGTTGTCTTATGCAATATTCTCTTCTTCAGGATTTCAATAGGAAATTCAACTAATCAAAGATCTATCCGGTATAAAAGTATATAAGGATTAAATTGCAACCAAACGAAGAAACAGAATTGAAAGGGAAAATAGCAACAAAAAATAAAATAAAAACGGCTAAGGTAAAAGGGAAAAAAAAGTGGTTGCAACTGAACTACTTTGATTTACCTATGCAATATTCCTCCACTATGACAAAATGAAAAAAAAAAAAAAAAGAACGGCAATGCTAGCGAGTGTTCAATTAGTGTGATCAATGGGAAGATGTATAATGATAATCAGTCAGCTGATATATTGACCAATATATTTATATGATCGATGAATCGATGGATGGATTATTCTATTCGGCTAATGGAACTGTAACTAATCTGGTGATAAATTTCAAAGAAAGAAAAAAAATGTTATGTTTGTTTTATTTACTTAACCTTTTTTTTTTTTTTTTTTTTTTACCGCTTTCCGTTACGTTTTCAGTCTGAGTTGCACGACTTCTGCAACCAAATGGCCAAAACCCGTGCACCACCCATATCGAGAATTACATCTGGTATTATATAATTAATAATTATTATTAGAATTATGCTAAAATGTCTATAAGATGGATGTATGAGTTTCGGTGGAGTCATATTTTTCAACATCCATAGCTAAATTATCATCCAATTTGAAGGTACCTGCTGAATCTTTAGAAAGAAGCTGGGTTATTATAAATATGCAAGAAGAGAGAACTGCCATACCAGCTACTCCGATTCCAAATTGAGTAGCTGCTCTATATGACGTTAAAACATCGGTACCATTGCTTTTCACTTGAATTTCAACGGTACTACCAATTCCGAGGAATAGTGATACTGAATAATTAATTACTGTTGAAACCAAGCTACCAGCCATACCTTGTTGATGGACTGGTAAGAAATCAGATAAAATCAATGAAGCAGCCGGGAAGCTAAGATCCATTCCCCATGCAAGTAAACACATTTGACCAAATGAGATTTGGAAGAAGGATTGATTTATTGGCATTATTGATAGCATGATACATCCACACATAAATGCTATTGAAGCAGCCAACATAATAAATGAAGGTTTTACTTTGGAAATGATGATGGAGCACGAAAAAGCTGCAATTATACCCAAAACCAAGAAGGGAATATAAGTTAATCCACCTTCAATAGCGGAATAACCTCTTAAGTTTAATATTATATTCCAATAGTAATATTGCCAAATACCAAAGGATCCCCAACCAAATGAGAGAGATGCTAAAACCAAACCAATTTTAAAATTGAAAATGGATTTTGGTAATAGAGGTTGCTTAGCAATTTTAATTTCATAAAAGAAAAACCCAATAATAAGTAAAATTGAAACAATTAATAAAACTATGATATAAATTTTATCAAATCCAACAATTGGACCTTGATTCCAAATGAAATTTAATAAAATTAACCCACTTACACCTAAACAAGAACCAATTAAATCAAATTTATTTTTAAAAATTTGCCAATTAGATTCAGAATGAATTGATTTATTATCATTTGGTACAACTATAAAAGCCAAGAGTCCAAAAATTGCAAGACAAATACTCAATAAATAAAATTCCCATGACCAAGAAGTCTCTTGACCAACAACTGCAGCCAATAAACAAACCAAGGCAGCTCCACTTGGACCACTTGCTCCAACACAGCCAAAAACTAAATTTTTTCTTTTACTGGGTAAATAAATAGTTCCAAGGATTCCCATAGCACAAGGTAATAAAATAGCAAAACCAATACCTTGGAAAGCCCTGCAAATAATGAAGAATATGATTGAATTTGAATAAGTAGATATTCCAGTTATTAAAGACCATATACAACACCAAATCCAACCAATGATAAACATTTTTTTCAATCCAAAAATATCACCCAACTTACCAGATATTAATATAAAAGTACCTACTGTCAAGGCAAATGATCCCATGAACCAAACTTTTTCACCATCTTCAATATGACCGGATTTTGCAAATGATTTCAAGATAATATTCATGGTAGATAATGACATCACTATACTACCTTGGGTTAAAAATTGAGCCATACATATTGTAAAGACAAATACAATCTCGTGCAACGACGAGCGAAATTGAATAGGACGTGAATCCATTGGAAACATACAATAACACCTCTTTCCCTTCCATATTTATCAATATAATAGGAATTGAAGCAGTATTTAAATCCCATCTGCTAAAAAAGAAGCAAAAAGAAAATTTCACAAAAAATGCAATCGGGCCGCAAAATCTTGAAACCCATACACCACACACTGTTAAGGGTTTCCGACCCAAACACCAGACATCGAAAATAGATTAAGCCCATACACCAAAGTAGATTAAATAGTGCCGTGTTTATCTTCAATTAAATACTGGTAATGATTTAATGAAAGCATCGGTATCATCAATGAAATTAGGGTTATAAATTTTTTCATCTTCTGATTTGAAATCGACTTGACTAAGGTAGTTCAAAGAAATATGTTTAACGTAGTAGTTTGAATATAATTCCCATAAGATATTCTGCATATTATCAATTGAATTATCAGTTATGATAATGAATTTTAAATTAGTTAAAGATTCATAATAATGAATTCTAAATTGGTTAGTTGAAAAAGATTTTAAAAAATTCGAAATCATTGATGGTGAATCAATTGATGAATCTCCTGCTAATTTTGACAGGATGTTCTTAAGTGAATAAACTATCCCAAATAAAAGTTTTGAAGAATCACTATTGTTGTTTTTATTTATAGTTCCATTATCAGTGGACGAGTATTCTCTGTTGTAGATGCAATTGCAATGTCTATCAAAGATCGAAAAGGAGTAGATTGCCATGTTTGAAGTTTTAATGGTTAATGAATCGTGTATTCTGAGTGTTCAAATAATTCTTTTTTTTTTTTTTTGTTTGTTCGTTTAGTTTGGGTGGTTGATTAACGTGAAGAGGCACTAATCAAACGAGCCCGTACATTCTCAGACTAGTCTTTTTTTTTTTTTTTCACTTATTTCAAAGAACCCTAATAAGTTTTCAATAGAGAATGTCGATAGTATAACCATGCAACCAGGAGGGGGCTGACTTTCTTCAGGACGGGCAGATATCGTCAAGTTTAATAACTGTGTTTAGACAAGGTGAGTATCAGTGTAATGTAGATCTTTGATTGACTACACAATACTTCGGTACACCATCCCAGTAAAATAATTAAAGATAGCCTTTTGTTTATTATTTATTAAAGAATAAGACTACATCAATCGGCTTAAAACGCAATTGACCGATCTGTAATAAACAAAGAATACATGCTAACTTATCCATTGGGGGAGCATGCATCCGGATAAAGACCACAGTCGATATAATAAATCATGGGTATTGTCTAATTACAAGATAAACAAATAAATACATTCCCACTAAATGCATTCTACTCAATAAACTTTAATAGCTGATGAAAACAAAAAGGCAAAAAAAGAAAAGAAAGGAAAAGAATAAAAAAAAAAATTTTCACTAGTGATAGTGGTTAGCACTTAACCACTAATGGGACAACTGGTTGATCACTAATTGGTTAACCACTGTAGACCTCTTATTGGTTAACTAGTAGTGGAAAGTTTATTCGGTAAACTACAAAATCCACCACAACCAGGAAGATTCAACTCCACAACCACTATAAGCCAATGGTGTATCCACACTATTGAGTCAGATTATCAAATTTCTCGTGGTTATCGGTGCAAACTTTCGTTTGTAAAGAATTTTCGTAGTGATTTTCGTAGTACGGTTTTTCGTAGTATACGGTTGTTTATAGCTTTCATCTCGTAGCTTTTAGATTCTCGTAGCTTTCATATTTTCGTAGCTTTGGGTTTAAAAGTTCGTACTTTAGAAAATGTATGTGGTGGTGGTGGTGGTGGCTCGACAAACCTGTAAAACCAAAAACCAACAAAAGCTAAAGACAATTCGGGTCAAGTTGAACAAAAAAATTTTTACTATTTAGTTAATTTGCTCTCAGTTGATTTAATGGTTATGTACTAAATTTGGTAGTTTATAAAAATGTATTTACTGGTTATGTACAATAGGACTACATAGGTTGTCAATTGAGATTTTCTATAGTTAAACACCCTTTAAAAACGTTTATTCTTTAAACTGTGGTTTGATCTGAATATTCCCCTTATTCAAAGTTACTACCCACATATATATATATAAATGTAATTACCTTTCTTGAATTTTCTGAATTTTTATTTTCTTCACTTATACATCTTTATTATACCCTTTTTAAAATTTCAATTCAAAAATTTCAATATGTTTCAAGATTATTGTACTGCTCATGGTCTTCTTACTACAGGTAATTCACTTTATTGTAGTGAAGAATGTCGGGAACTAGAAGTTAAAGCAGATCAAGAATTATTTAGTAATAATTATAAACCAACAAAAAATTATAATTATGATTATGACTATACTACTGATTTAGAAGTAGAAGACGAATTCGATGGTTTTGAAGATTTACCTTTTAGTCCAATGGAACCAATGATTGATGATTTAGAATCTCCTTATGGTCTGAGATCATCTTCATTATCTTCTGCTTCATCAAATGATTCTAATACTTTTTTATATGAATGCTGTCTTTGCAATTCAACTCATTTACCAAATGTTGCTTGTAATGAAGTTGGATTAAATGAAAATAGTAACAATGACTATTTTCCAAACAATTTACCTATTGAACACTACATTCAAAAGGAAGATAAAATTAATTTTAATCCAAAAGATTATCAAAATTCTTTGAAGAATAATCATGAATTAATTTTATCAAATTATAGAAAATGGCTCGTCAATATTGGTCCAAATTAATGCATACTTTCCTTTCCTAAATTTTATTTCATTTCATATGAAGAGCTGGTCTCTTCATCTCTTTGCTACAAGTCTCAGTCATTATTACTTAGTCAATTTCCTATTTCTTTGTTTTTTCATACTGTTTTGACCGGTGCTTTCTTTTTTTGGTGTTCTTTCCTTTTTATTTTTGTTCGTACTTGCTTTTTCATTTCTTTTACAATGTCTTTTATAAACTTACTCATTCATATTGTGTTTTCCTTCTTAACAATTCCTACCCACTTATACATAGTATTCTTCCCATTTTAATTCAAACATTCGTATCAATTATTCATTGAAAAAACTGTAAAAAAACAACATGTAAGAAACTGTAAGGAAACTCCTCTTTCTTTGAATCTCCTTGACAACCGCCGCCCAATTCTTAATTCGTTAGTTCTCCTCTAATTACGCTAATATATTCACCTATCTTAATACATGATCCTACATAGCTGAGTTAACAAAGCTTTCAATGGTCTGTTCAATGGCTTCTTCAAAGGTACTTTCAAGTGCTGCCTCGCCCAGTTGTTGGTTGCAATTTTTTTTTTTTCCTGTCAGTTCCTTTTAGAAATGATTTTACAACTAATGCAATAGTGCGAACAACTGCAAATTTACTAACCTCAACAATAATTACTAAACACCTATGAATAATTACATTGTTGGAGTTATCCAATAGTTCAGTTGGTAACTCAATTCTTCTTGTTTGAATCCTCTCTTATCAAAGCTTACAATTATTTATTGTCTAGATAGTATTGTAATTGCTTGAAACGAAAGCCATGCTTTACTATATTATATCTATCTAATAGCTATTACATGAATCCGCTATAGTGTGTTACTAACTACATAACACCCCTTCCCTTGTTATTCGAATTAACATTTGTTTTTAGCTTGACTAAAGACTAATTTAGATATTGCATTATCAATGCAAGTAAAAAAAAATTTTCACCTGCCGCAAATGAGTATGTAGACCAACACCTTATTGTTAAACTAATTAACTGCTTTTCTTTTTTTTTTTTTTCTGAAGAGAAAAGAGTAAGCAGCTCTTTCTTCACTTAAACTTGTTCAATCAGGATTACTTTGTTGTGGTTTTACGAATTAAACTAATCCCTAGCTTAATTTGAAAAATATCTAATTTTCAAAATTTTCATTATAAAATCATGAGGCGTTATTCGAATTATTAAATCAAAACTACTTCTCCAACACTTTTGAAATAATAAGGTTTGTTTAACTACAATTACAATAGCGTAACGGCACTAATATTTTGATTTGTTATTACTCAGCTAGATAATTTCAGCTTTAGGTCAAAAAATACAATTGTTTAAAAGCTTGTAATGCTCTTTCAAGATTGTGGAAACTAAGAATCGGCTGTTATTCGGGCCTATCCATAATCATGTCTCCCTTGCTTAATGCGAATACAATAATAGAGTGGTTCGAACTATTTTGTCTTGCGTGCATTAAACCTGGAATGTGATCATTACTTAGAGTAGCATATGTAAACCTTCATGTCGCTTCCCCTATTGACTAAAATTTTTTTTGTTTTTTTTTTGTTTTTAAACAATATTTGTCTTATCTTTAATTCTCTTAAAGATGTAAATTTGATATTTGTCTGGTGCTCTGTTTTTGGAAAATGCGCTTTCCACTTAAGAATAGAGTGCTTTTTTTTTTTGTTTTTTGTTTTTTGTTTTTTTTTGCAGTTTCTTAATCATTGCAAAAAGTTTATACACCAGTGTTTGCTTCTCTTCGTAGCCGATGGAGTATTAGTACATGATTTACTGGATTGTAGGAATGTTCGTCGTTCTCTATGATTGAAATATTCTATTCGGTCAAGTCAGAGGTGATGTCATGAGCGTATACTGTTTACGAAGTTATTTTCATGGATTTTATTGTAGCAATACATTTCTTATTGTTGAGCAACACTATTCCACCTAAAACTCTCACCCTTTATCTCTCAGTAGTGCTCTTTTTGTTTTCGCTCTCAACTACCGATTTCAAAATGGCTTTTATCTTTACATCTTGTCAATACTCCCCTGATAGTCCGGTAACTAACGGTTCCGCCATTATCCGCCCAGTACCAATATTATCACAAGTCAGATTCTTCGGTTGATAATCGGTATCTGGAAAAACTGCTTTGGAGTAGATAAAGGCTTTTAAAGTTAATCTAAACAATTTCCTTCGTGAGATAAAGTTTAGGGCCCGTCAGAAAATTCCTCTTTTCTTCAAGTTGACGTTATCGAAGCTTACTAAAATAGATTCTACCAGATATTTACCAGATATCGTAATGTCAAAAAAGAATTCTCGATATCGAATTAAGAAGCAATTAAATCAATTCTAGCTTTACTAGGCCCGTCTGATATTTACGAACCGGTACGAGGATATGAAAGTATGGCGTGTATCTACCATTCTAGTTATTATCTCTTAACAGAATCATTAGATCAATTGATTCATTTATCAATTGAATACTATCACTAACAATGACTAGAACTGGTTTACCCCCTAATTGGACCATCAAAGTATCAAATACTCATCATAGAGAATATTTCTTCAATCAATCGACCAGAGATTCGGCGTGGTTACCGCCATTTGGGACCGATAGTGATTTATTAAATTCATACCTAATTAAATTTAAAAAGAATAGTTATAGCCCTGTTATTTCAGATGATGGGAAAATTAGAGTAACCCATTTATTAATCAAGAATGAACAATCAAGAAGGCCAAAATCCTGGAAAAGTCCAGACGTCATAAGTACTACTCGTGATGAATCAATTGTAATTTTGAAAAATCTACAAAAGAAAGTATTGCAAGGGGATGCAAATTTAGGTGAATTAGCTAGAACTGAAAGTGACGACTCTTCCTATGCAAATGCTGGGGATTTAGGTTTTTTCAAAAAAGGTCAGATGCAACCTGCTTTTGAAGAGGCTGCTTTTGGTTTACACGTAGGTGAATTGAGTGATATCGTTGAAACGGATAGTGGAGTTCATCTAATTCAAAGAACTGCATAGGCTACAACAAGTACTTCAAGGCAATTAAAGATGACTAAAGTATAGGAAATGATTGGTAAATGACTTGCATCAAAAGTGATAAGATTGTACCATCTCATTGTATACTAGCTTTTTTTTATTGAAGAATTTCTTCCTCAATTCTAATAATCAACAATCGAAGTTGTTCGAATGCTAGTTGCAGGCTTATTGAAATATAGTGTTAAGAAAGCAAAAGCTAATCTATACCGCTAGAGATTCCTTGTCAATTAACACTTACGCACATTGAATTCAAAAGGGAAGCGCTCCCAGTTATAATGACTTTGTGGTCCTTGAATATATTTTGCACCATTTTCGTTTCATTGGATACGGATTCGAATGAGACGGGGCGATTTCAATATGGAAGCTTCGTTGAATTTATGAAAGCCCAATGTAAACTTCCAAACATAAACTACTATAGAAGATCTTCTTGATTAACTTACTTTGGTTGTATACTCTTCTTATTTGTAAATACTCTTAATTTAATGCCAACCCTTCACCTACTTTATTTCTTTCGTACTTTCCTCAACTGTTATTGATTGAATACAACAACGGTTTTTTTTTTTTCTCTTTTTTTTTTTTTTGACGTGAATTCATATTGGAACAGTTACCTTTTTTGGAAGCATCTCACGCTGTTACCTGCCAGTTATTTGTTTTGTTTTCTTTCCTCTCAATCCATTCTTTACCTGGATATGCCTATGTCTAATCCTAAATGTGACCCTGTAAATGGAACCACATCGACAGCACAAAATGTACACTAAGTCCAGCGTGCATGGATTTGACAGACTTATTGTATAGAAAAGAAAGAGGCATTTGAGGGTACTCGTAATATTTTGACAGTTATTTTGAGTAATCTTATAGAAGCAGGGTATCTGAGAGCGATGATTGTATTAAGGCAAATGGGCTTCAAATACAGGTAGTATTTCATGTTATGCCGTTGTCAAAAAGACACTAAAAGATGTATCGTTTAACCAATGAAATTTTTCTATGACTTGTTGGGATGTAAAAGGAAAAATTTTCCATCCTATTCAATCTGTTATCTTTTATCTCTATCTTCTTCCTGGAGGAAACAGTTTTATGTCAAAGTGAAGGATATCAACCGTTGGAATCAAGTATAAAAGTATAATGCAACTCGGCTGAAAGTTTTGCTTGCCAAGGTGGTAATAATTTGATCTTCTTTATACGGAGTTAAAGTGGTATATTAAAACTATTATACACAGAAAGAAAAAGGATATAATAAAACTTGTATGATGAATCACACAGCACGACAAGAAGGAAAGGTATAAAATATTAGAAATAAAGTTAGATAGATGAACGAATTAAAAAAAAATTAGGGTTAAGACAAAATTGGAAAGTAAGGGTATGGAAAAGAATCAACAGAAAAATTTATAAATACGATACAAGAAGTTTCTCTCACTGATTGCCAATCTTTCTTCAGCCATTTCTTGTTTAATAACTTCCAAATCGATATCTCTTCTACCAGCATCGACATTGATTTCATCATTGGTTAAGTAAAGCTTCGTTAAAGGAATTTTCATCCAGTGCCAAGCATAGAGTTTGTGAATGATATAAAAGGCAAGAACGACAGGCAAACACAAATAGTTTTTGAAAAAACTAATCAAATCAGCTTTACCGCCATTGTCAGCTGGATATAAGGAAGCCCAGAACTGCAATCCCATAATTATTGGAATCATGATCAAACCATACCAAGAACCATATAAGCTTGCACAATAAACCAATTCGTCCTTTGGTTCACGTGCTCTTGATTTCAAAGCACTTCTGAAACGAATATGACAAAGACAAATTGAGAAATATGTTAATAAAGCACCTAATCCAGAAATACTCAACATCCATTGGAATACGTCAACGGCAGTATTACGGTTTGGCATAGCAACCAAAAATGCTAATAAACCAAAGATGAATTGAATGATCAAAGCTACCATAGGTCTACCATTACGATCGATAAAAGCTAAGATATGTGGACCCATTCTCAAAGCACCAATTGCACATAAAGCACGCAGACTACCATAAACGGAAGAGTTTGCAATAGATAAACAAGTGATAATGATAACGGCATTCATGATAGATGGTAAAACTGGAATATTAGCTCTTCTAATAGCAATAACAAAAGGTGAAACATTAACATCAACACCTGCTGCTGCTGCACTACTATTTGAACCAATCAATTCTGGATTTTTATAAGAAACCAAAAGACCAACCATTAAAACAATCAAGATATAAAATACCAAAACGTAATAAACCAAGTTTTTCTTTGATTTTTGAATACTTTTCAATGGATTACGAGTTTCTGCAGATGCTAAACCATATAATTCAACACCTGCATAACTAAAGGCAGCGGTGAAAATAGTTGAACACATATTCTTGAAAGGAGAACTTTCATTAAACAAGCCACCTGTTGGAGAGTGCCAGTTAGCACCACCAATAAATTCATGATCTGGGCCACCACCAGCGACCAAGACAACTGAAAGAATTAAAAATCCAACAATTGCTGCTAATTTAATGATACTAAACAATGATTCAACTTCACCATAACCTTTAACACCAAACAAATTTACAATAACAATCACCACGTAAAAAACGGCGACGAAAACTGCAGGATTAACTGAAGGATTCCAATAATTAATAGTAATGGAAGCAGCCACCAATTCTAAAGGTTCAGTAATTAACCATTGCAAAACATAACACCAAGCCATTGCACAACTATAGGAAGAATCAACAAATAAAGTATTATAAGTAATGAAAGAACCAGAAACTGGGAAAGTTGAAGCCAATTCTGCTAAAGAGGACATGGTCACATAGATAATTGAAGAAACCACGAGCCAAACAATTAATAAACCTAATGGACCAGCTGAACTTAAAGCAGAACCACTACCAACCCATAAACCAAGACCAATACTTGAAGAAACTGAAATCATTGATAAGTGTCTTGCTTTCAAGGATCTAGTTAAAGGAGCAGTAGAAGTGACAATGGCGGCTCTTTCCAATTCTGATAATCTTGAATAATCAAATTGAGGATGATAAGGATGTTCTTCAGGTTTTCTATACCTAGTTTGAGTAACAAAATCATCACCATTTGAAGAAGTAACCCCAGAACCTGCCGAGGTTGTTGGATTTAAGATATCAGAAAGAATTGAATAATCATAGGGTTTAAAAGAATCAACAAATCTTTCGAATAAATTACCCTGATAATATTCTGAAATATAAGAACCATCATGAGAACCAAAACTTGAAAAAGAATTTGGATTAGAATCAATAGGTTCTATATCATTCTCATTGGTAGAACCCGAATGCAGGGGATGTTTCTTTTCATTATACATGTTAAACAATTTCAAAGAGAGTCGTATCTTGAATAGTTATTGTATGAGTATATATTTTCAATTTTTTCGTCGATTTTCAGAGACAAATCAACCTTTTAAATAGACCAAAGTTAGATATTTGCTCATACAATAATGAAAATCTTGAAAGATAAAGAATCTTTTATGCCAATTTAACCCAAATGGTATAAATAATCTAAGATAAACTAATTGACAACAATCTTGGGGTATATGGTTGAATATATATTGAAAATACAAGGGGGATATTTTTCAGATTAAAAAGGAAAAATTAATATAAAGTTCTTATTGTGAGTAGGAAACAAAAAAAAAAAATTTTTTCTTTTTTCCACTAATAACCTCACGTAAAGAAGGAAAAAAAAAAAAAAAAGAAAACTTAATACAAAGCAGACTTAACAATAGAATGATTAATACTGTTTTTGTACTCTAATAACTCGATTAGAAGCTTTGGCTACTACAGGCACTTTGAGAAGATTTAATTTAAGATAAGTTAATGGAAAGCCGCTGCAATCTGGCTCTTCATAGGGATAAATTTAGATGAAATCTGAGTTATTAGATCAAGGTGAAAAAAAAAAAAAGAAAAAGAATAATAAGAAAAAGAAAGAGTATCAATTTTGAAATGGTCTCAGTAATCTTTTGGAGATAAAAGAAGAAAAAAAGAAGAGTTGAAAATAAAATGAAATAAAATAAAACTTCTCCCGATTTCTGGTCAGCTAAGTTGAATATTGTATTATGTGGTAGTCATGATGCAATCAAGCTATTTGAATGAATTGCTTAATGAATAATACTAAACTATTGATTTAGGGATTATCAATGCAATTAACAAGGAAGAATTGTGTCTTTTTTTAGTTTAAACAAAAAAAAAAGATTGAGATATATAGAGAGGTTATAAGCGAAAGTGCAGATGGTTCGGAAAGAAACAAAATTGACAGATGTATACTACGCAGTATGCGTGTCAATCGTCAAATATCATTTGTTGATAGTCTTCGGTAAATAAATTAGCAGTATAGCATCTATCCAATTAAGTTATTCACCATTAGTGTAATAACTCTGTTTGAGTAACCTTAATCATCGTATTACTACATTCGTTCATGTCACATATACGGATGGGGTGTATGGGTGCGTGTATTAACGGCTAATCTTTTCTTTTTATATTGCCTAAGTGATATTGGCCACTTATCTAAGATACCGGGATATCAATAGATATATTTTCTTAGGTTGAAAAATTTCACTTACGTAGACTGACTGGTGGGTTATGCTTTTCCCCACAAGTAGGTAAAAACATGATTATTAAAGCTTTATGATTGAAGAATAAAGTATGACTGTTGCAGCCTTTGTTGGCTCATCACGTTTCACCTAGAACAACAAAGTATCGTACTTGATTGTTTGCCCAAATTCCATGATAGTAATAATAATTTCACTTTTTATATAAATCACTGAAATTGCTTATTGGAGTTGACTTTATCAAGAAGTCAAAGGTTGACGATAACGATATCGTTAAATCTCAAGTAGTCTGACTTGGAATTGCTCTTTCTAACGCCTAGTTGTAGGTATCTTTTTCAGGTTAAAATGTGGCGTTCCTATTATGAATTTCTTCCCATTGCTAAATCTTGCCCTGTCGATTAATGGACACTCGCTTAGAGTAGTTGAATTAATATAATATAAGAATATTATTTGCGGGTTATCTAAGCTCATATCAACGTGGGGAAAAAACAGTCGTTCCGTAATTCATCAATCGATTGAACTAGTTCGAAAATGTTAATTAAAGCCTTTGAAGGTTGAAGGTTGTATTCAAGAAGCTACAGTAGTGATTGACTTAACTTGGTTCATACTATGAGTCGGTCAAACTTGAATGCCTTTAATGTTTTTATGGCTGGCTTATGCGTTTTGATTTTGCAAGTATTGTTGTGGTCCTTGCAACCATCGAAAGATACACAACGTGCTTCCTTGTTACATGTTACCAATTCTTTTCTTCATTGATTGTTATAATCGTAGTTTTAAGCTATTTCTCTATTACTGCTAGGGCATCACCTAAGCTCCGTACATCATTGTTGGCATGTTTAAGTGATTTTCAATTTCGAGTTCTTCGGATTCGTCATCTGAGCAGCTGCCAAACTCCATTTCGATCAACTTAAGAGTCAATTTACGCATCTTTGGATTTCTGGAAAATTTCTTATAACGTGTTTGGTTAAACTTACAACTGTAACAATTGCAGTATCTACACCAGTAAGTCTTGATTTTTGGGTTAGGCGTTTGATCTTGGCGGTGTCTCTGGGGTTGTTGATAAGTTCTGACATGAGTACCTGCTCTTGTTTGAGCGTTATTGAGCTGAAATTTCGCAGCATTTAGCTCGCTATTATTGAAAGTAAGCAGTTGTTTGGCCCAAGCAAGATTACAATCGACATAATCTTGGGGAATTCTATAATGGACATATCGTCCATCAGTTGCTAATTCTGATAGTTGCGTATGAGATTTAAGTTCTAAAAGAGTTTTGGCAATATGATTTTGACCAATGGCCACAAATATTCCGTAGAGTTTTTGTTGGATCTCTCTGAATTGGAATGTTGGAGAATTGAAGTATGAGGAAACTACTAAATGATGTGCTCTGTAAAGGGTTTCGGCATATGTTTCACCCCCAATTGCTTCAAAGGTTCTAGTGCCGTTCGTTTCAAGGAATCTAGCATGTTCATAATTAAATTTTTGAAGCAAAAGTGCAAGTAACGTATGGTAATTGTCTCGAAACTCTACTGGGATAAAACGAACTGTTCTGTAAGGAAGTGAATCGAGCAATACTGTATCCCAGTATCCTAGTTGAATTTTATTGCTGTGTAGAAATTTTTGGACTTTCAAAACGTGTTTTCTTGCTTCTTCTGGGTGCTCAATAAGATTGATTTCATTGTCATAGACTGGGCATGGAATATCTGGCAATGGTCTGTTAAAAATATGTACTGGGAATATCTTTTCATTGGCCATTTTTATATGGGGATCCATTTTTTCAATCGTTTTAAGGGTTTTAAGGGTTACACATAATTCACTGGGTATAACCTTTTTGGCTCTACCTGTTGAAGATGGAATTTTTGTATTCTTATTCGTATTTCCTGTTGATTGGTCTGACTTTGGAAGTTCTGGCTGTAAAATTTCAGTCACCGATGGTGGAAGTCCTGTTGGGGGTGGACCTTGAGAACCTGTTTGAACTTGCGGTTTCTGCTTCATTTGCGTTGTTTCTGGTTCTTTTTTGATTTTGGCTTCAGATAAGGCTGAGGACAGGGCTTTACTTGAGGCTGCTTTTTCTTCATTTTTTTTGTCCTGTTCATTTTTAACTAAGGATTTAATAATCTCATTGAATTCTTGATATTTAGAATCAATAAAGTCAAGAGATTTCTTACTATCATTGGTCATATGTTTAGAAAGGACGTCGAACATGACATTTTTGTCGTGTTGATCGATACGGAAATTTTTTGACAATATTTCTTGGATCAGCTTAATTCCGCGTTGGATATAGTATTCAAGAAATTTGATGACTTCTTTTCTCTGCTCATCATGATGTTGTACCACGGTTGTCAATTGTTCAGTGGTTAATTCCTGTGTCTTTTTGGAGGTGTCACGATACTCTAACATATGACGATGGAGGTTTCCTAATGTGTTCTGGATCATACCATCTGAAGCTTGTAGTTGGAATCCCATTTCGTCATAAACTTGTGACATTACATTCTCATAATTATTTTGCTTATCCAAAAGTTCTAAGTGCTTATCTTGAATCATTTCTGCAGTATAGGTATGTTTTCGTTTATACCTTTCGTCTGAAGTAGCGGCAGTCTTGGCTGCTTCGTGCACTTCTTTCATCATTTGTTCCCATTGTGTTTGAATGACTTGATGGTTCTTATCAAACTTTTGGTGAATTCCCTCCATTATTTCCTTCATTTGCAGGACATCCTGATTTACTTGAATAGCTCTTAATTTATTTTGGTTATCAAATTGTTCATCGGAAAATTGTAAATGATTTAACGCATTGGCTAGTTGAGCGAATTCAGCTTTTCTCGTTTGGTCTGATTTTACTAACTGTGGAACTTGGGCATCGAGCATAGCTAGTTGATTGTACGATGCCTTAGCGAGCTGGGATTGATCTTCAGACAGTTGTTCGTGTTGAATGTAAGAACAACCAATACTTTCATATTGGGGATCGCTTGAAAAGATGATATTTCCATGTTGATCATATTTCAAAGGTTCACCTTCAATAGCAGAATTGGTGTAATAGTTATTATGAGGTTGTCTTTGAGTCTGATTAAATATATTAGAGAATAATCTTTCATTCGTGTTTTCCTGATTGGGAAGACCGTTGGAATAAGGGTCCGACATATAGGGACTAGTTTCCAAATTTGGATTTTGTAATTTTATTAAACTTGCTTGGTTTTATCTTTTGTGAAAAATTTCTTCTAATAATCTATTAACTTTTATGATTACCTAACAGTTTGATCTAGGCAATAACCTGGAACAAAATATATTGGTAAGTACGCGTAAAATAGATGTAAGTCTTATGTTAGTATACTTTTCTCTATAGTAATACTAAACTCTATTAGTCTTGATATGCCACTAATATGTGACAAGTGGTCTATTTAGTTTCAAGCTAACAACAAACAATAAAATATACTATATGTATAGTATTTATAAGCTTAATTAAGTAAAGATTGGTTATTATTATAATGAAGTGAATGAAAACAATTAGGTTGATAATAATGTGTATCCGTCGACGTTGGTTCATTACTTACGTGTCTGAATCAATAACTACAGAGTGAGGATCACTAACTACTCTGCTTCTGCTGCTGCTTCTGCTTCTGCTTCTGCTTCTGCTAGACATGGTATTGCAGTAAAAGCAAGTCCAGCACGTTAATCTTAACTTTCGTCAATCTTGATTATTAGAATAGCAAACTCTTGATATAGAATGCTGAAAAAGTTGAATAAATTTAGTCTAAATATGTCCTACAATTAGATTTTTAAAAAGATTTTGTCATTTGACTAGATATGAATATATGACCTTAGATTAAACAATCTCTATATATTTTTATTTGTAAAGTTGAAACATAAATCATTCACTGTTATTTTATTGTATTTGCTTGTTCATTAATAAAAAGAATTTAATTCTTTTTTTCTAAATCAATGAATTTACCACCAGCAGCAAATCTTGGGTGTCTTGGATCATTAATAAATTCATCAGAATCCATTGAAGCAATACTGGCTTTGTAGATTAAGTAATAAGAGATGGCAGCTAGAATTCATTAGTTAGTATTCCACTAGTTTAAATAAAAATAAGTAAAAAAAAAAAATCTGAAAACAAATTTTGATCATATCACATCGACTTATAACAATTCATTTTCTAATTCAATTCTTCAAGTAATACATACCACCAGTGGCAAATGGCCAGTAGTGTTTGAAAACAGGGGTAGAGAATCTTGGAACAGCCATTTTTGTAGTTGATTTGATTGATTAATTAGCTATACTTGGTTAGTTATTCTTTTTCATTCCCATTTTTCATAGTCCACTGAGAACGAGAAGAAAAAGATACCTGGGTAGTACACGTCTTCCCATACTTAAGCTCGGTGGTCGGATTTGTTTGATGTCCAATTAAATCTTTTCAAACTAATTGGTAAAGACACTTCGGTGGGTCCCAGATAGACTAAGCTATACTTATACCACTAATACTTGCTACAATGTATACTTAAAATGCTTGGAATGCTTTATTATATTTTATTAAATATGGTTAGGAGAATACGAAATGATAAGTCTCAACTCTAGATGTAAAAGAAAATTCGACTAAAGTCCTTAATTTAAAATCAATGTAGTATGCAGTAACATTAAATTTTGCAATCAATGCTATATACATTGATAGGGGGAGTACCCCTTTTGAACCAACAATTAAGGTCCAAACTTTCGGGTAAATCTACTGAATTGACTATTTGCCAATTGTCCGACCCAAACCACTGATTCAAATGAGTTTCCCAATCTTCAATTGTTTGTTCATTACGTAAAGTAGCAGCTATTATCGCCTGTTGGGTACCACTAGTAAAAAAATCTTTAAGAGTAGAGCATAATTGAGGTAAAATTGTAGAGTCATATGTGACATCAGCAGCAATAACCAAATCTGCTTGTGGACATTCTTGTATGAAATCTTCATGTTTTGGATTGGTGGTTCCCCATAATAATTGTTGGGTTTTCAAATGATCACTTATTTGGAGATTATTTAATTTAAGTGTATCACTTAAGTTATGAATAAGGTTCGAATCACCATCGGTCAAAATAATTTGTTCAACGTCATGGTTTTTCGCTAGTGCTAAGGAAACTAGTCCAGTTCCAGTACCTAATTCACAAATTTTTCTATTGGATAAATTGAATTTGGGAGAATTGAGATAGTTACTTAGATATAATGCAGCCTCCCATGTTCTTAACCCAGTAGTACCGTTTCCGGATATCAATTTAGGAGTTTCTTTGATTTTAACTATGGATTTTTCGTCATCTTTATCATTTATCCAGTATTTTATAATTTCGGAATCACTAGCAGCATTTTCAACTGATCCTAATATTTTCCCATCACAGTAGAGTTCGTAGAGTGTTTCATGGACCTCTTCATTACGCAGCTCAATTAATTGTATATACTGTTTAAGAAAGAGCTTTATATAATATGCATTTGTAGGTATAATCTTATTTAGTTCAAGAAGAATGATTTCCTGAGACTCAAGGGATAATGTTTCATCGTGTATATGATTGTATTTTGTATTTAGAAAGTCATTTATCGGTATTCGTTGATTTAAACATGAGATTAACCTCGATGTTGTAATCGATTTCATTCTTGATGTAGTCAAGTTATATCGTGTTTTGAGATGAGATTAACATTTTTCACTGTTGCCGCAATTTTCACAAAAAAGTCTACAAAATTAGTATAAAAAAATACAAACGAAAAATCATGAACCTATTTTTAATTGCAAAAAAAAAAAAAAATAACTTACTTACTTACAGTACCCAAGACTCTTACACGTTTAACACCCCCGTCTGGAATGATAGTTACCAAGACATGACTGAAGGAATCGCTATTATCGATTTCATAAGAATGTTCCTTATCAGGACCAGTTTTAGAATCAGGAACCAAGCTTTGCCAGAGATCAGAAGTAACTTCTGGAACTTTATCAAGCTTATTAATATTAATACCTTTAATGTTAACTTTTTGAGGGAAATTACCTCTAAAATGAGCAGTATCAATTACGATTTCTTTAATATTAGTTAAAGTACCTAATTTTATAATAACCCAATCGACATGACCTGGTTCTCTTGATCTTTTTGTTTCCCAACCATCAGACATATCATGACCTCTACCAGGTAACAATAAGTTATCAGCAGAACCAAAATGTTGATCAGAAAAATCAATTGCAACCCCACCATTTTTAACTGATGCAAAATCTACAATAGATGATAAATCTTTTGGAAATATGGCAATAACAGTACCATATAATCTAAAACGAGCAATACCACCATCAGGGTACATTCTTAATCTAAAATGAGTATAATTTTCATTAGTTATTTCATCTCTAACGAAAAAATGTTTTTGCAGTGGTCCACATTCAGTTTTTTCAATTATTGATTCCCATTTAATATCATTAGTTAAATTTTCATCATTTGATAAATTAGCTCCTTCCACTGATATAAATGGAGCATGATTACCATTGAAAAATGCAGTATCAACTTCACATCCAATTATTTTAGCAGATGATACTCCTGCTTTAAATATAACATAATCTGCTTCTTCAACATTATGTCTTCTAGTTTCCCAACCATCATACCATGCACCAGCATGAGTAAAACGAGTGGCATCCCTAATTGGTGCTTTTGGCTTAATTAAATTTTCAGCTGCTGCAAACCATTCATCAGAAAATTTAAGTACTTTTCCTCCTAATTTTTCTCCAATAACATCAGTATAATTACAAACTATTTGATCACGGAATTGTTCTTCACTTAAAATTTTAACCATTTTTTATATTTATATGCCTTTTTTTTAAATATATTTTTAAAATTCCTTTTAAAAAGTATATTCAAGTATATATCAAAGTATATATATTCATATATATAAAGCAAACTGTGTATGTCAATACAATAAAGTCAATGCCTTGTAAACTATTCGGCCCAGATCAAAAGATTTTTTCGGGGGATTCCGCTATTTCTATACTGGTTAAGTGATAAGAGGATTACGCAATAAGGTAGACTGCCATATTCGGAAGTATGCCACATTATATTGCTGTATGGTTTCTTTCGAGAAAAAACATCCAAACACCACCAAAAATCAACACAAAAACAAAAAAGATAAGACCCAAACACCAATTCCAAATTAGGCAAAGTCCCAAACAAAAACAAAAAAACCACAAATCAAAAAACAAAAAACAAAAAACAAACAACAAAAACACATTCAAATGTTAGACTAACCCAATTTTTACTCAACCCAAGCGACAATCAACAATTGACTCCCAGCTGATCCTATTGGCCCTTGCTTGTATACATTCAACATCGTGGGTGAACAATTGAATCCTGTGCTGGTACTAGTCATTTCGACAAAGAGATAGTTTCTGATTTCAGAATCAAATAAAAAGTATAGATAATTGGGCGCTAAAACTCAATCAAACAGTTTCACTCCAGAACGGTTGTTTTCTCAGTCCCTTCAACCCTGTTCTTTTTTTTTTTGGTTAAAGATTTTTCCCAGCTCTTCCAGTTCTTCCCGTTCTTCCAGTTCTTTCCCAATTTCCAGTCCCTGACTTTTAGATAATCATTTCCCCTGTTTTTTGTTTGTTTTTCATCTTGATCTTTGTCTACATCTTACTCCTACTTCATCCCAGGTCTTTATTACTCCCAGATCCTACTATATTACACTCATTTGATTTGCAGTCCCTCTACTCCAAGTTTATTACCGGTCTGCTACCTATCCTCCGTTAACATCGCAACCGCTTCTTTGTTATTTTCTTCTCAGGTATTTTCATCTCAAAATATAAACAACCCCTACTAGTTGCTTTGGGAAAAAAGTCAGTCTTGTAATCTTTCAAATACCTGGCTTGTTTTGTACTTTCTCGGTGTCTCTTTGTTACAAACTTCTCTAATTGAAAGAAAATAGAATAAGGTACTTCACCAAATCAACTCAAAACATAAATATTTGCAAATTTGAAGAAAACAAGAGATTGAAAAAAAATTATTTCACATAAGAAGCAGATTTTTCTCCCCATATTCAATTTCATCAAAAATCATCCAACATTTGTCCTCCCAACCTCACTTAATTTAATTTACTTTCTAGTGTTTCCACAGAATTCATTGGTGCTAGTCTCTGATTTCTCAAATTCTCGTTAGCCCCATTTTCGCTCTTTCGTTTTCTGTCTTTGTCTTTGTTTCTCTTTTTTTTTTTTTTCTCTTTTTTGACTGTTTTTTTTTTCTCTCTCTTTGGTGCTATAAAGTTTAATCGGCTTACACGAGGTTTCAATTTTTTCTTCTAAAAACTAATTATGGATGTCATTGATAAAGAGAATGAATACCTACCATCTATAACGTCCCAGACCCCTTGTTCCCCTTCGAATCTGCATAAATTATCATCCAATCATTCAAAACTATCGTCTCCAAACGTTACTCCCTTGAGTAATAGTAAATCAATGAATTCGTTTAATCCAAATCAGTCTCCTTTAGCCTCTCCGGCAAAGTTGAATAATGTTTCTCCATTACGAAAAAAACAACCGAGTGCATCAAATAATTCTTCTCATAGCAGAACACCTTCAGCTACTTCTAATCTTCTACATTCATTACAAAAAGATTTTAATAAACTCGAAAGACAATATACTGAACTACTAATGAAAAATAATAATTTATCAAATGACTATTCCCAACTAGAATATGAAATATCTCTGAAAAATCAACTAATAAAAGACCAGGTGGATAAAATTACGAATTATGAAAAAATTCTTAAAAATATGGAAATTGATCATAATAAAAATAAAGAGTTATTAGAACAGGAAATCTTTTATTATAAAGATTTAATAGAAGTTTTAAATTCGAGGATCGAGAAACTAGATGAAGAAAAGCAATCACTTCTACTAAGCAATGAGTCATCCTCTAAAGTCAATTCAGTTAATGACAATAACATGATTGAAAAATATAATAAATTATTAAAAGATTATAAAATTCTACAAAGTAATTTTGAAATTGAACAAAACTCTAAATTAGTATTGATAGACCAAATTGAGTTTTTAAATAAAGAAAATGAGTCAAAAACTTCCCAATTTAATTCTCCAAATGAAAATTATAATAAAATAAATAATGATCATGATGATGACGAGGATGACGATGATGCAAATCGTGATTTCCACCGTTATTTCAATACTTCTCAGAGAACTGACAGTTCAATGAATGACGACGACAGTATAATCCATAACATTCATCACATGAATAACATAATTCAACAAGACGATAGCGATAGTGATAACGATTCTAAATTACAAAACAAGCATATGCTAAGCTATTTGGAAGATGACTTACAAAAGAATAAATTGGAAAGCTCTTCTCCTATCAAGCAATCGAATTATACCAATGATGAATCTATGGAAATTTCTAATAATTTTCAATTCCCACCTTCTCAAAATAACGTATCCGAGATACCACCATTAAATGTTGAAGCACAATCCCAATTCCCTCCATCCCCTGATCCCCAATCAAAGAACAAGAAACGTCAATCTTTACCGGTTAAGTTGAAATCATCTCATACCTCACCTTTAATTGATAACGATGAATTTGTACTTTCCCCCTTGAAATTAATAAACGCCAATACTACTTCATTCTTTGATATTGATGCATCCTTCACCCAAAAGAGATATTCAAGTTCTAAACCAAATCATTCCAGATATAATCTGCACGATATTGTGCCTATAAAAGTTGAGTTTGAACCAACGGAGCTGTCAATTAGAAGTAGTTCAGTACCAGAAAGAGAACATCAATTGAAAAAATTTGATATTATAAATGAAGAAAATCAGATTAATGAATCACCAACACCACCACAACAACAGGAAAAAGATCAATACGAACCGGAGGAAATTATTGAAGAACCGAACGGTAAATCGGTTAGAAACTCTGCATTTTATTCATTAACGGGGAACTTTTATGATACCCCCTCTAATAGAAACTCTATATTGACATCAAATACCAACGTTTCATCTAAGCGATCCAGTATAATTGTTGATAATCATCCCAATACCACCACCAATAATGATATAACTAAGCAAGAGATTATGAAATTAAAGTTTGAATTGCAATCACTCAAATTACATAACGAAAAATTATTATCTTATATCGGTTTTGAATTACAAAAACAAAAGAAAAATATCAAAAAGTTATCAAACAAGCAATCCTTGAACGATTTAAATATGAATCATGTAAATGGTTTGAAAAGTCCCCAAAGAAAAGATTACGGTAAAAAGATTGAATATTCAGATGCCAAATTAATTGAAAGATCAAGAGAAATGTTAATTCATAAAAAACGAGTTCTTAGATCAGTTTCTATCAATCCAATAATGTCAAAAAATTATAATCAACATAATTTAGATCAAAATAGTCGTACTAATAATAAGAAAACTAATACCATGAATAGAGGTATTGGGATTGGTTTATTACCTTTGAATGAACTATCATTAAGTAGAACCAATTCTGGTCAAGATGATAGATTTTCATTCACCAGTGACTTTATTAATAGTATCGATTTCGATTTAAATAATAATGATAGGGACGAAGATGAAGATGAATACGGATTTTTAAAGCATAATCCAAGATTTAAAAATCGCATCTTTTCGAATGGATTAAATGATTATTTAAATTACGTTGTTGAATTGGATGAGCAAGCACCAAATTATGAATGTGAATCTGATAACGATGTAAGCAGTTTGTATTCTGGTAAATTGCCCAAAAAATTCAAATCTCAAGTATTCCATCAAAAACCTAATTATAATGATTCAAATCTTTTCATCGATAGTGAGGAGGAGGATGAAGATGCATCTGCTACTGAAGTTTTGGCAGATGATGACGACGATAATGACTGGAGAGTTCTTCAAGCCAATGATGAAGATGACGATATCTCTAGTGATGGAACCGTTACTGATAATGATGGAGTTTTGCACCGTATAAAATCTATTTGTTTCGGACCTTCGCAAGAAAATCGAAAATCTTATGGAAATGGTCATAGAAGAAAGAAGTCCCAATCGGTCGATGATAACCTAAAATATAAATTTTTGTCTATTGCGTTTGGTATAATGCTAATTGGTATTAGGTGCTCAAGTTATCAACAAAAACAACTCATAACTAATTAGACCCATATAGATCTACATATATATATTCAACCAAAGTCTTTTGAAAGACTTACTTTAACTATTCTCTACTTTCTCTTTCTCCCTGCTTATTATGACCTTTTAGCTAGGCTCTGTATAATTACAATTTTTTAGAATAGATGTATTATTATAACGAAGCCTTTTTCTGTGAGTAGCCCGTACCTTCTGCCGATTCATCAATTGGTTCCTGATATTTCCGTTTCAGAGTTATATAATTTTTTTTTTTTCGCAGTTGCAGCGAATTACAACCAAAATAAAATATAGTCGCATGATTTATAAGTGGTTCCACTTTTTCTACTCGCAAATTAAATGATTACAGCCAATAATATATATTCACTGTAGGTACAATGTATTGTTCAATTTTGTAATTAGTGGGGATAGAAGGAAAACCTAAACACTAGCTCTATTTCTTCTTATATCATGGTTGATCTTTCTTGGTTCTAAGAATAAGAGATATAAACCATGGCTTTAAGAAACTATTTGTATGCTAAACATGCCAATGATCAATACACTGCTACTTTAATAAATAAGTCGGCATCTACTGATTCTTCGATAACTCCAATAACAAAGTATCCTCGTCGAAATAACCCTCGTACCCAAACAAATAAACATAAGGCTATAATCAAGCATACTCAGGCCTCACATCGTTTGTCACCGGCCAAACAGGCTTCCGAATCAGTATCAGATGGTGAAGCTTGTGGTAGTGGTAGAGAACTTATAATGAATGATGGATCAAAGAAATGTAATAATTGTTCAGATTGTCCCAAAAAGTTAGGCAGTGAAAACACAAATCAAGAAAATCAGATTGACAGTATGGATAATGAGCCTTCAGTTGTGGCACCTAAAGTTGAAGTGGAAATATCGCTAGGTGCAGAAGAACTTAGTGCTTCTTCATCGCTTTGTGATGTACGTGATAATGTTCAACACTTATATCTAAACGATGGTAATACTCCTAAAGAGATTGATTTCACTAATGTTTTATAAACGGGTTTTTGGTTAGTTTTTACTTCTTGCGTTGGCTTTCATTCATTTCATACTCATTGATTAGTGAAGTCTTTTCGTGGGTCTGAGTCTTATTTTGGATTTCAAAATATTATCCTTCCAGTCCTATGTAAAATTCCAATAGTTTTCTATAAAGGTCTACAAGTTAATCTTGATGGCACCAATTTATATATATATATATATATACAAATATAATATTCTAGCTATAGTACATATATCCACATACTGACCTTTTGAAGTAGAACTAAAATGAAGTAAAGAGAAAAATTTTAAAGATTGAATCAAAGTTTCAATATTTAAGTAAAGATAAGAAAGAAAAGGATTTGAAATCATACACTTACAAAAAGGAATAAATATAAAGAGAAGGAGAGAACAGTTAGCACCAACTTTCCAAATAAAAAAGGTCAAAAGGTCGACTAATGCACATATGGATTTATTGTATTGAATCACCAAACGGTTATGCTGTAGTTTTATGAATAGTTGCTTTTATTTTAATATCACGGACTTTTCTGGAATTTGTTTAAATTCTTTCTATTTTTCTTTTATCATTTTTTTTTTCTGATGTTATCTTTTTAATCCTTTTAGATGGAGTTTGTAAAATACTTCCTTAAGGTTCTCCTCAATCAATCTTCGACACTATCTGAGGAATCGCTACTCCATTAGTTAAAACTGCAGCATTTCTCAGGCTTCTGTTACTTGAACCGTTGGTTCCATCACTTCTTGGTACGGTACCAGATCCAACGTTATTATTAGAAGCCCCAACAACTGCGTCTACCGGTGAACCTGTTAACCCACTATTTGACATGGATGATACATTACGACTTAACGTTCCTCTTGGATCAACTTCCTGTGATCCCACTGCTGCTCTCAAGAAGAATTCATCTATTCCATTCATTTGTTGCTGAACTTGCTGGGCTTGTTGTAGACGCTGTTGCTGATGTTGTTGCTGTTGTTGCTGCTGTTGTTGCTGATGTTGTTGCTGCAGCAGTTGCAGCAGTTGCAGCAGTTGATGATGCAGGTGACTTGGTCTATTAGACACAGAGGACTGTTGTTGAAGCATTTGTTGAACAGATCTCACATTAATGATACGTTCATTGAAAAAAGAATTTTTGAACTCTTGAAAGATCTTTATGGTTTGAGGATATTCATATTCATGATCTCGGAAGAATTTATCGGCAAACATGTAGATAAATCTTTCAATGTCAGTCGCGCTGATGCTTGAAGAGGATTCTATACCTTGATTCATATTCGCAGAATTATTTGTTTGTTGTGATGAAGAAGTACCCGGATTTGAGGTTGAGGTTGACGGCCTTGCCATGTTGTTTCTAGTAACTGATCTGGTATGTCTTTGGTGATGATGACGCTGCGATTGTTGGGAGTCTTGCTGGGCCAACACTTGACGTTGATTTTGAGCTTGAGCCTGAGCTTGGGCTTGAGCCGCTTGAACTTGAGCTGCTTGAACAGCTTGAGCTTGGGCCTGGGCTTGAGCTTGAGCCTGGGCCTGAGCTTGAGCTTGAGCTTGGGCTTGGGCTTGTGCCTGAGCTTGTGCCTGAGCTTGAGCTTGAGCCTGAGCTTGGGCCTTAGCTGCTTGAACTTGAGCAGCTTGTTGGGCTTGAACTTGTTCAGCTTTTTGTTGAGCAGCTTGTTGTTGTTCATATTGATGTTTTTGCTTTTCATAATGAGCTCTTAATTGTTGTTGATAAGCGGTTGAACCAGATCCAGTTGGATTAACATCTGCGCCACCAAACGGACTTTGTTGTGATTGCAGTGATTGATGCTGAGAAGAGTTTGGGGGTTGACTTGGTGATCTTTGTGGCAGTGGTTGATATAAACCATAATTTGAAAAATTTAGATGAGAAGGACCATTAAAACTGAGACCTTCTTGGGGACGAAATTGATTTCCGGAATTATTTATGACATTATTAGCATTTGATGAAGAATTTGAATTTGAATTTCCATTATTTGAAGGTGTAGAAGTTGATTGTTGAGGATTCATTAAATCAAAGGTATTTGGAGAGGAATTATTTAAATTTGAAGAGGAGAAATCATGAGGACGAGAATTATTGGCATTATTAATTTTCGAAGACCTACCGGATCTAGTTATCCTATGGGTCAATTGATGTTTGTCATTATTATCATTAGAAGTATTTTGAGAAGAACCACCATTATTATTGGTTAGATTATTTGAATTATTGTTTGAATTATTTGAAGGATTAGAATTATTTCTACTACTAAAATCATAAGGATTTTCATTTGTAGAATCATGAGTAGGACGAGATGAATTATTTGATAAACTAGGAGGGACAGTATTAGAACCATCTAATACATCAACACCATTAATACCAACACCAACCAAGGATTGACTCGGACTACCTTCATTTGAAAGAGCTAAACTAGCAGAAGAACCAGAAGGAGTAGGAGAAGTTGTACCATTTAAACTTGAACCTTCACCAACCAATCTTTTCTTATTTAAACCATGTCTTTTCTTAAATTGAGAAAGCCAACCATGGCTAAAACCTGCCAATCTTTTTGGATCTTCTACACCAAATTGATGAGCATAAATTGACCAATGTTCTCTTAAGATAGGTTCATTAATTGGTTCATGTCTCTCTAGTTTTTGTTTAACCAACATATCCATTGCATGATTAATTTTTTCATACTTGAATTTAACTTTTCTTCGACTATTTTTTGAAAATGAAGACGCACCAGCCTGATTTAAACGATCTCTTAATTCATCTTCATTTTTCAACCATTCACTAAATGATGATGTTGATATTGAAATTTCATTTCTAAAACGATCAACCGTTTCCAGTTGAGGTCGATTAGAACGATGATAATGATCTAGTATTTGTATTTTTTGCTCTAGAGTAGCCCTTGGTAGCTTAACTGGAGCCATGACTTGATGATTTTACAACAATGGTTTATTGGTTGAGCAATATTGAAACAAGGAGTAATTGAAACCTTATAATTTCATAAAAAAAATTTCTTCTTCCTCTTACTTTAACCAAAAAAAAACAAGGAAGCAAAAAAAAAAAAAAAAACTTTTATTGTATTTTTGATGTTGTCTGCTCGATTCCCGAACTGCTCTGAAAAGGTCAAAAAAACTCAGAGTACAACAGAAGCTTGAAACCGGAAAACAAAAAGGAGCCTTTGATACAAATCACAATGGGAATGACTTAGATCAAACGAACCTCGAATGGGGGATTAGGATAAGAATTGGGTTTTGGAATGCTGGTAGTTTGGAAACACTCTTGAATTGAATTGGATTGAATTGATCAAAGGGATACAAGAGGAGGAGAGGAAATTATAGATAGACAGCGAAAGGAAAAAAAAAAAAAAAAATTATAAAATAAAAGTGGGTAACTAGAGATTGAAATTGGGTGATGGATGATTAGGTGATTTTCAATTCTGTAGAATTAAGTCCTATAACACAATATACCACCAGTATAGGTAAAGTCAGTGAAATAAAGATGAATAAATCTAATGAAAAGTGAAACCAAATACCAAAATCAATGAAGAGAAAGGGAACTTTTTTTTTTTTTCAAACCTTTTTCTTTCGTTATCTTGATCAAAATCTTTCAAACACACAATAATTCTTCTTCCTAAAGTATAATAAGCGAATGGGCAAGGGTTGGAGATGAGGCCCTAATATCGAAGTTTCAATTGTAAATCTAGTGAACAGATCTATATGAAAAACCGGATCCACAAACGATATTCAAATCATTGAAAGAAAGAGAAAAGGAAAAAAAAGAAAAAATTTTGAAAAATTAAAGAGTGAACCAAAAGAACAAAAAGAAAAAAAAAAAAAAAAAATTACAGTGCCTTAGCAAAAGATACAAAAGACACTGACAAACAAAAAAAAGGTATAGGAAAAAGTATGTGGACAAGCTAAAAAAAGCCAAAAGCCAAAATGAAGCCGAAAAAAACAGTGGAACCGTCGAATTTAGAATTCGCTAGTAGTAGTTCCCCCATTGGAGACAGGATCAAGAGGAAAAAGGGAAAGGAAATGGGGGAAAGTAATGAAACAAAAAAGAAAACTACAAGAAACTTACAAAACAACAAGGAGATAGTTACAAGCATGTAGACATGAATATCACATTTATAAAGGAGTTTTTAGGAGATGTCAAAGTATATAAGGTCATAGGAACTAGCATATAAGCTTAGTGAAGACCAGGACCTCTACTAACTTTTTCTAAAACGGTGTCATAGGCAACTTCAGAGAAATCGGTACCTTGAATATCGGCAGCAACACCATTAAGGGCTCTTCTTAAAGCATCTTTAGAGGCGGCGTAAACCATCTTGGATCTAACTGGAGCATTATCAGGAGACCAGGTATAAAAGACAATTCTTGATCTTTTACCTTCACCACTACCAATTTCATATTCAAAATCATAAATTGCATATTTACAATCAGCTTCTGGTAATTTACTTAAGAAATTATCATAATCGCTATCAGTTGAAGTTTCTTCAACAACAATTTCAGTTTTAGAATCATTTAATTTGAAAATAACAAATTTAAACTTCTTACCTAATTTTAAGTCATTAAAAGCAGTTAAAGATTCGTCAGCGACGGCAACCCTAAAAAATGTATTTGTTAGTACCTCTTATTCATATGGGTGTTTCTCTGTATTGTTTTTGTTGTTTTCCCATTTCCCAAATAACAACTATCATTGCAATTGAACATACCCGGATCTAGACTGTATTGAAATGTATTAGTATATGAATCACGAACAAAAGAAAAAATATCTTTTTGTATATAGAAATCGCAATAGGGGCAAACACCAAACGCTTTTCCCAGGTGAGGGTCAATCAATCAATCAATTGGCCGTTACTTTACCCCTTCATCAATCACTCTAAACGTCGAAAAGAACATACCATTGTGTAAATATATGTAATAAAAAAGTATAGAACTTTGATGAAAAACTAGGAAAAAACAAAAAAAAAAAAAAAAAATTTATAGAAAGAGCAAGGATTGTCTCAATTGTAATGATAATCGAGAGTTGTTCGAGTTGTTGTTGTTATCGTGTTGTTTTTTTCAGTTGGACTTTTTTTTTTTTTTTGTTTTGTTTGGCCAGAACCTTTTGTTGCACACACGCACGCGTAAGCTTTAGCCAATTACCCGGAAAGTCCATTGGATTTTGCAATCATAACCAAATGATTCACTCGAACAATCATAACCAAATGATTCACTTGAATATTGATTAGTAGTTGACCGCAGCCAATGTTACAAAGAGTACTCAATTTACGAATTCATTTATTCATTATACATGCTTTATACAAATTATAATCTGTTCAAGATATTTTCTGCAGAGGAAATATCGGTGGTTGCCCCATGATCTTCAGCAGCCAAATATTTAACTTCACCATCGTCTAAAAGAGCAACATAACGATTAGTTCTTTCACCTAATCCATTATCACTCATATCGGCAACGTAATTATCACCTAATTTATGGGATAATTTTGCATCAGGATCTTGAGCAAATACAATATAATCATCTTTAACTCCTAAACTTTTACCCCAAGCATTATTAACAAATGGATCATTAATATTAAGACTGATAATTCTATCAACACATTTGGATTTAAATTTTGATGCATTATCAACAAATTTATTCACGTGGTCATTCAGACATGGTGGAGTAAATGATCCAATATTTCCAACAACAACAACTTTTTTACCGGCTAATTCTTTTTTCAAATCAAGTTGACTAGGGCCTTGACTGGCATTTTCAATTGATAAGTATGGTAATTGAACTTCAACTGGGAATGTATCGTTTGCAGACATCTTTCGTTATATATTTTGTTTATTTGATTACTGGGTTTGTAAGAATTTAGTTGTCAAGTGTGCTGCAATTTTGGCCTAATCTATACTTTTCTGAGTGGAGACTTCGGACTCGGAGTAAATTGACAAAGCTACCCAAAAAAAGAAGGCAGCAAAATTAAAAAAAGGAGGAAATTGCAAGCAGCAATTGCTTTCTTTTACAAAAATCTTAATATCCAAAGCAAATTATTCCCTTTTGTTTTATTTTTTTTCCCCCTTTCTATTCAGTCTATGACTTTACGTACTTTGTTAAAATTGAACGTGGCCAAACCCTAGTCGCATACCTTAAGATCCTGCTGCAATTCTTTTTTTTTTCTGTTTTTTTTTTTTTTTCACGTCAAATGATTCTCTCTCCACGGTAAATGCTGCGCAATCTTACCTAACCAATCGGATTAGCATCTTGTAGTTCTAATAGTTCTTACAAACTTTGTATTACCCAATTGGTTTTTGCTTTTCCTTTTTTTTTCTTATTGCTTTTCAGCCTACTTGAGCTACAATTGCAAAAATTCTCCGCTTTGACTAAAATTGAGATCTCGTTAAAGCAAAAAAAAAAGAAAAATAAAGAATCCTTCAAGCGAGTTCGATTGTATTCGAGTAATTCGAGAAAACATTCCAGGATTGGAAAACTAAACGTCAAAAAGTTAAAGTCATTGAACATACACAGTCGATGGTTGTCCTAGATTTATAGACTGGCAAAAAAACAACTGAAAAAAATTCCGGTGCAGACAGGACTTGAACCTGCGCGGGTGAAACCCATCGGGAGGTACATTAACCTGCACCCGACGCCTTAACCACTCGGCCACTACACCCAACTAACATTCGTACACCACTTTTGGGCCCTCCCTACTCGATGTATTCTCCTAAGAATTTTGAGGGGAAAACTCGTGAAAAATTGAGATTTTCGAGTATTAGAGGGTATACTAGAGTTTATTGGGCCCATATTATCTTATAAAATTTTTATTTGTAGGATTTGGTCTTTTTGCACTTCATAATGTGTCATTTTGTTTTTTTTAAAAAAGGAAGACTGATCTATTTGGGCTGATTCATAGAAATTGATTTTTGACTCCTGGAAAACCGTTTGGGTGAGTAGCTCTTTCAATCTTGTATGTTACGTTCCATTCAGCTAATGAAAAATTGGGAAGCTCAGAAAAAATTGGCGGCTGCAAAAATCTTGTAATGTATGCTCTCAATTTATAATCTGAAGTTAACCTAAAACCCCCACTGGTATCTTGAGTACCAGTATTCAAATCATTCATGATATTTCAACCTCTACGTTCCTTTCTAAGACTAGTTATGTATCCATTATTATTTATCTAAGAATTGATATTCTTGTTGGCTAAAAAAAAAAAAAAACGCAAGTGAAAATCCCAAAATATTTGTTTTCATATAAAACACATATGAACTCACTTGTCCTCAGTACCTCTCTTCTGTTCCCTCCATATCTTGAGGTAAGGCCAGCTAATGTGGAATAGTTGTAAAAACAAAATAAGTATCGTTCCACTCCTATCCATGAGGTGCACCCGCGGGTACGTATGGTTGCAAATTTAAACACTTTTGTAGTATTTTACTTTGCGCTGTACCAATATCCTTTTTCTAGATTTCTAGAATAAATTAATGTTGTACTGCAATAAAAATTAGACAAATACACAAATGATCCACTTTAAGCTTTTAAGATCTAATTTTATAGGGAATAATGTCTAAAATTGTGATCCTATTTCTTCCACTTCATGTACAATGATAATACCTTCACCAAGGATCGAGGTTCAAATTATTAATTTACAAATATGAATTATACTTTTCGAATCGGACGATACTACCGAAGAATGAATATGGTTATTGAAATTGAACAATTATCAGCAGTGCAAAATGCAAAAACTTTGATAACCTTATTGATGCTCTCAAAAAACTTTTGTTCGATCCAAATCGCCTTATGTTAGTGGGTATCCCTTAGGTATTGCTTCTTTGACAAATATCATTATAGAAGCTTATGTGATGTACTTATATCACAGGCTTCGTGTGTGTAGCAGCCAAACCTTGTTGCTATTAAGCGATTCCTCTTACATACAGGAAATTGAAGATTCGAGAATGAAAAAAAATGTGAGGCAAAAAAAAAAAAACATAGACAGAGTTAAAGAGGTCTGCACGAAGTATTCACTCCAAATCCCATTAACATAAGTAACAATGCCAGATTTGTATGAAATATTACAAGTAGAGAGCAAAGCCTCAAGCTCTGAGATTAAGAAAGCCTACAGGAAGTTGGCATTGAAGTATCATCCTGATAAAGTAACAGAAGAAGATCGAGAAGAGGCAGAAATCAAATTTAAAGAAATATCCAGTGCATATGAAGTCTTAATTGATGAAGGAAGAAGAGAGGAATATGACTTATACGGTACAACTGATGGCTCTGGAGGAGTTCCCAATTTTTCTGGTGATCCATTTGAAGCCTTTAATAGTGGTCAAGAATACGGAGCCGAAGATTTTTTCAATTTTTTTGATGGCTTTGGTGGACAATCCCAAAATGCTCCTAAGGTGAACCGAACTGAAGATGCACAACTAGATGTTAAAGTGAGTCTAGAAGACTTATACAACGGCAAAACTATAAAGATCACATCAACTAGAAACATCGTTTGTACTCACTGTCAAGGTACAGGTGCAAAAAAGAAGGCTGTCCACAAAAAATGTGGTAGATGTGATGGTGAAGGGTCAGTAAGGAAAATTCGCAGAGTCGGTCCAGGCTTGGTTACTCAAGATTATACTGACTGTACATCCTGTAAAGGTACTGGTAAAATTTATCGTACTAAGGATAAATGTAAAACATGTGAAGGCGATAAAACTATTGAAGAAACTAAAATACTTGAATTTGAAATTTTGAAAGGGTCCCCAAATTCAGATACTATAGTATTAGAACATGAGTCTGATCAATATCCTGGTAAAGAAACTGGTGATGTTAGATTAACTTATGATTGTCAAAAGCATCCAATTTTTGAAAGAAAAGGTGACGATTTGTATACTAAATATAAAATTCCATTAGTTGATGCATTATGTGGTTTCACTAAGAACATGGTGAAGCATTTAGATGGAAGGGTAATTAGTGTTCCAATACCAAAAGGGAAAGTCATCAGACCTGGTGATTATATCAAATTGAAAAACGAAGGAATGCCAATTAAAAACAAATCCACTAGCTGGTTTAGTTCAGCTAGTAAAAATGGTGATTTATATATCGAAATGGAAATCGAGTTTCCTCAAGATAATTGGTTTTTAGAAAAAAATGATATCTTTAAAGTCAAAAATTTATTTCCAAATGAACTATTAGACAAGGAAGATATACATAAACAATCAATAGACGAAAATAGTTCTTCAGAAGCCAATATAGATATTGTTACTGACTTTTCAATTGTCAAGCAAAATAACTTACCCGATTACCCACAAAGTAATGATAATGATGATTATGATGATGCTTATAGATACGGTAAAGATGCCGGCGCAGGTCCTCAAGCGGAATGCACAACTCAATAAACCTTGTAAATACTTTTTTTTTTCTTCTCTATAGCAATCTGACATAGATCGAAGCTTACAATTACTTCAAATTAAATATTGTACATACAAGCTATCTAAAATTGTAGAAAAGAAAAAGCTAAAAAAAAAAAAAAAGGGTAACAAATAAAGGATCTGAGAATTGAAGAGCAGTTGGGGAATCATAAGCGAAAGACGGTATTCTGAAAAATCACAGAAAACAACAAATTTAAAGTGAAGGAAAAGAAACAACAAGTATATGGGTATATACTTAAATATACGAGGTCATTAAAAATCTAATAAATCATTTAATTCATCGAGTGTCAACCCAACATTATCAGCTTGAGGTTGATCATTCGAATTGATCGGCTTAACATCATCATAATCATCAAACTTTAATTCTTTATCAAGATCGATGTCTTGAAACTTTAATTTAATTTCATTTTGTTTGATATCAGGATGTTCATAAGTATTTTCTTTAGTCAACTTCGAATAACCCTTCGAAAAGATTTCTAAATCATCATCGGTGAATTGTGGTGCATCGATAGGTTTATATGGCAATGCTGGCTCCTTATTGGGAGTTATTTCAATACTTGATTCATCATCGATTAAATGTTGAGGAATGACAAACTTTTTAACTACCACAGGTTTATCTGATTTAATTGGATCGACATTATTTTTATTTAAATCACGATTAATGATATTACTTGCATGAAGACGTTGTGTATTGAAAGTAATTGTTGTTTCAAGATTTGGAATCTTTGGTAATGTTGGTAAGTTTGACTTCTTAACTAATTCATCCGAGGTTTTAGAAGCTGAAGGTTCTTCGTATTTGAATAAATTATTTTGTAAAGGATCTGCCCTCTTGATTTGAGAACGTCTTTCATTAAGTATGTTGTTTTGATTATGGGCAAAACCCAAAGATGAATTTGCCTTACGTAATGGTGGTGTTTTTTTAAGGAGTGGCACTCTTTGTCTTTGTTGATTGATATTGTAATTGGATTTTGGTAAAATCTTAGTTGTGTTAATATTACCATTTTTATTCAAAAATTGTGTGGTTCCACTAATACTTGATTGGGATCTCAGTAGAGTTGGGAAAGACTTATTTTGGTCCTTACCTCCCAATGGAATTCTTGAACGTCTCCCTTGTTGAATAGATGATTGATTTTGCTGTTGCTGCTGCTGTTGCAGTTTCGATACTTTAAAAGTATTTTCATTAATGATGTTAGGCTTAGATGATGATAATTCATGCTTTCTATTGAAAGTCAGAATTTGTTTCAAGGCATTTTCCTTGTCTGCAAACTTGGAGGTATTGTGGGACATTTTGATGGAGAAATAGGGAGTTTCATTAATTGGTTTCAAAGTTAATAAAGAAGTAAAACTTGCCTTTTAAACCTTCTGTTGTCTCTACGAATTTGCAGATATCAATGTATTTTTAAGAAGATAAGAAATAACTTAGGTCTATTGAAAAGCCACGAGAGTGTAATATTAGTTCACGAAATTGATTGAGCAACTCTTGATTATGATACTGATCGATAATAGAGCAGTGACTTCTATTTTGTTAATGTTTTTGAAGAAGAAAGTATAACACGAAATGACGAAAACGAAAAAAACAAAAAAAAAAACAGCAGTTTTAATGATGCACATTCACAAAGACTTTATTAAAGAAGGAAAGAAGTCATTTGTATACAAAAAATGTCAAAATCAAAACAGCCTTCCTAATCAGTGAAGGGATGTACTGCGTATAAGAAAGAATCGGTGTACGGATGTATTGGTATGTACGGGTGCAAACTTTTAACTTTTTAAATGTTACAAGGAAAACATTAAAACTAGAAAGATACATTGTAAGTTTAATCTTGATAGACTTATTGAAAGAAAGCATAAGATTATGACGGTTAAATCTAATTTTATATCCGTCGCTTCCTCGTCTACTCATGATAATTCCAGTTGGATTTATTTGGTGGATTGGATCTTAGCTTTGATTCTAGGTATTGCATTCGTATTTTATTTCAATAGATTAATTGGATTTCTATGCTCTGCATTACTTAAGATAACATTGTGGAAGCGATGCAAGATAAGGGTTAATATTGAATCAATTCGATTCAATCCTTTAGGAGGACTTATTGCCATGAAGAATTTAACCATATCAACGGAAAATCAGACCGTATCAATACTACGATTGAATTTAACTTGGAGATTTTGGATTTTTGGTCTAACTAGGTTTTCAGAATATTATTTCAACTCCAATGATATTATCGAATCAAATAACATGACTAAAGATGAAAATAATAAACTTCCCTGTCGATTGTTGTTAACCGTAGATGGGTTGGAAGTATTTATGTACAATCGAACTGTTGCTTATGATAATATGGTTGATGTTTTAAATGAAAAAGCAAAAGAAAATAGTTCTTTCAGAAGTTCAAAGGATTCAAATGTGTATGAAAAGGAATCGAATTTAAGGTATCATCAAAGCGGCCAGCCAAGTGAATCAACCAGCTCTAATTCTCTCAAAGATTCTAACAGCTTTGCGGATTCGATTGAAAATTCGTCCATGTTTGATAAAACATTACTATTTTTACTAAAAATCCTTCCTCTTAGAGTTAGGGTTAGAAAAGGAGCTTATGTCATGGGTAATACCACTACTCCTTCTATTTTTGTTGCATCTTATAAATCAGCTAATGCTATCCTTGATGTCACTAAAAGTTCAAGCAGGCTTGATAATTATAGGCTTTTCTTCGATTTCGATTTTGAAAAATTTCAAATTTCAATGAAACCAAATATTGGCCATGACCCTAAAAGGTATATCAGCGAAGATGATAAGTTTGATCCAAAGTTCGTAAATAAGAATTTGGCTCATCATAGGAAGTATAAATTTTATTATAGATTTCAACATACTAGTAAACAAATTTCCAGAATTATAAGAAAGATTACAGGAAGAGAAAAGGCAGAAGATGAACCCTTTCAAAATTGGAGGGGTTTAAAAAGATACGTTGGGGAACAAGCAGATGATAGATTCCTTTTAAATTATATAAGTGCGGTAAAACAATACGCCAAGTACAGTTTAATTCTTGATACAGTTTCTACAAGAATGATATACTACTACGATTCTCCAGGTAAATTTCCCAAGGAGCTGATATCTTTACAAGATCAGTCATCACATCCCGAATTTGGAGTTGACTTGGAACTTTCCATGGCTACTATACACTACGGACCCTGGGCCGATAAACAAAGAATTCCATTGCAGACAATGTTCTTCCCGGCCGCCGCAAGGGACTCAACTCCCACAGAAGTTCCGTTAACCCCTGGGTCCGACAGAATATATGATGGGTTCAAGGTAATGATTACAGTCAAAGATGAGGTTATTTTCAGAATTCCAACGAGAGAATCGAGTAAAGATCAAGATTTATTGAAAAATTTGAACGTTGATAATCCCAACGCGATCCAAAAAATTTCTAGACCTTTTGGTTGGGTGGAGTTGAAAATAGAGCGTGGTTCTTCGATTTCAAGCTTCAATTCGTTTATCGCAACGCCAAATGGTTGGGACAATAAGTTGATCTGCCATTTTAATGGACCTGAACTAAGAACTTCTGTTAACCATGACGTCTTGCTTTCTGCGGACACCCATACTGTCAAATGTGATGTTGGTTTTCCATTAAAATGGGATGGGAAGTGTAATTGGACATTTGACAATGTCAGCACAAATGCTAAATTGTTTTTTCTTCGAGAACATACCATTCTAATCTCAGATATCTTGACTGATTTTTCGTCTGGTGAACCAACCCCATATGAATATTTCAGGCCATTTGAATATTGTTTGAATTGGAAGATGGAGGGTTATAAAATTTATTTGAACGTTAATGATAATAACATCATAAACAATCCCCTCGATTTCAATAGTAATAAGTATCTCTCTTTTCAAGGGAGTAGTTTGGATATCGATCTTTTCATTCCCTTGTATGGTGACTTTTCAAAATCTTCCACAATAGACTTTAAAATTTTCACCCCCGCTTTCGATTTAGTTCTCGATACTCCACCATGGCACACAGCAAATGCATTTCTAAAGAACAATAATGTTATGGGAAAGGGTCATAACTTTTTGATTGAAGGATCCTATACTTATTTTGTGGGTGTCGAGGTAAACACCTCAGATTGGATTGTGGTCAAATGTATGGGTGATTACATTACGTTGAAATTCCATGGCTTTCTAATCAAGTACTTATTCATAATTAAGGAAAATTATATGGGAGAGCACAAGCATTTTCAAACATTTGAGGAATATACTAATAGTGTTGATGGGAACCCATCAAATGATAATGCTACCGGAGATGGATCATCTGATACCAGTAATTCATTTGATGCAAAATCGACCAAGAGTGAAGTTGACTTTTGGAAAATCATAAAGACAGAGAATGACATTGATATTTTGTTCTCATTTCAAGTTCGAAATGGTCTAATTGTTTTACCATACCACATATATGATTGTTCATCCCATATAGGTTTGTCTTTCGAAAAATTAGATGTTGATATGAGATTTGCCAACTACTATAGTGACTTACAAGCAGACTTTGGTGAAATGATTGGTGGTTTCGTAGAGAATGTTGACAATAAAAGTAGTGAAATGGAGACCATTTTCAATATTCCAAAATATAGAAATGAATTTCTAAATTCATCCCCAGAAATATGGGTTGACGGTTTTAATGTGCATGCTCATAGAATGTTTGGTTTACCTCCAGATGAAAATACATACTACTGTAAATGGGATTTTGCAAGTAACGGACTCAAGATTGATTCTAATGCCATGCTCCTAAGGGCACTTGGAACAGGTTTGAATAACTTCGTTCTAGGATTCAAAGATTTGGAAAATAGTTTAGTCTATGAACCACCTATTATTTATGATGCTGCTAACTTTTCGTTTAGGTGTCCACATATAGAGATCACCCTTGATGCAGTATTCGACGACTCACTACTAATCATTGACTTGAATTCAGTTCTCGTTAATTTCAATGATATTGCGAATTCCAGATATTCTCTAAAAATTGACATTTCGATACCTGAAATCTTCTGCAAGATATTAGACAAATCATCGTTAAAGAAAAACATAGGATTTTTCAGGACCTCTTTGATGATGAGTAACTTTTGTCAGAAAGCCAAATTTTTTGATCACCAGTCTAAGCAACAGCGGTATGTTAGGGAAAGTGATGCACCAACTCACAGAGTGCCTTTCATCTTATTTCCAGAAAACAAAGATGAAAATTATCATAATGGATATGGATGCTTTATGACTTCGCTCAGTTTGCCTAATGGGTCCGTTCCGCTAAATAGTGAAACGAAGGATATTCTTAAAGGTAGTGAAATGTCGTCCTTGATGGACGACGGATTGAGCCTGACTGCTTCCAGTCACCAAAGCAGCACTGATGATTTTGATAGTAATATCAAGATTTCACCGACCGTAAACTATAACGAAAATGAATTGCGTCCCCAGAATGAAATCGATCCAAAATATCAAAACGATAGTTTTGTTCTTGATATTGGCGATACCAACGCGTTCTTGACTCCTCAAGCTTTGATCTCATTAGCCGGAATTGCTAAATCAAAGAATGATACGTCGCCCAACACTTTGATTGATATACTTCATGACAAAGCCATTGATTATTTAACTCTTTTGATATTTCCTACTGCAATGATCGACAACGTGAGGATTATAAGCCCACAAGTGAACTTGAAGTTTACTGAGTATAATTTGCCAGATTTTGAGTGCTGCGTTTCCGATTTTCCTAAACTCCCACATATCAGTGCCGTTCTCTATGAACCATCAGTCGCAATCAGTAAGAAAAGCACGACAGAAAAGCATGATTTCAAGCTAGATCATTCAACGGAAATAACCTCAGCAGTTCATTTAAAGGAATTATTGATTTCTGTTTACAATCCTAGCTCATTTCGTACTCCCTTACTTTTGACTGCTAAGGATTTGGAGTCTTGGTTTTCTAAGAAGGTGAATGAGACAGCAGTTGCCTCATTCAATGTGGAAAGTATAGATTTGGATATCCATGGAGAGCAAATAAGCTGGCTTATTCATTATGCTCTCCACATGAAAGACGTAATGGAGCCGGTCGCAGAAGCTTTTCACGACGAGGACGATGAAGCGAATCGAAAAGCTAGTCTTATTTATCAAATTACTCTTGCCGCTGAAAAATATAGGCTTGATTTTGATCCCGGAGTTTTGACTAAGCCTGCGTATATTTTGCGTGCTTGTCAGGATCATGTCAGATTTTACGACAGGTGGAAAATTGTGACAAGATTGAGGCATTCTCTAGAAAATTTACCAAAAGGCTGGGCCAGGGATGAATATTCTGTAGGGGAAGCTTTGCCGCCTTCGGCATACGAAGAAGTACTTGAGTTTCTCACCAACTGGAGAAATTGGGAAGCAAATCAGGATGAAAGACAACAATTCTGCAAAGAGATTTTTGAAGTATCAAATCTGCAAAATGAAAGTGGAGACATCCAAATGTCCTTTCATGTTGATCAAATCCTATTGAAAGTATTAGGGGATGCTAATGAATTAGATTTCATCAGTTTGCAAGATTTGTCTCTTACGGGAAACATCTCTCAGGAGAAGCAAAAGGATTTGATAAATCTTAACCTTGGAATAATTGAAACTATACAAAATATTGACATTATACTAAATTTATACTCCTATGAAAGTAAAATTTCCCGAACCTGCTTTGATTTGATCCCGGGTGTCAAAGAAACCTTGGAATCCTCCCTTGGAAGAAGTTTCAAAAGGGAGGAGAGCGAGATCCAATCGCCTGAAGATAAGCTCTCCGAACCGTCTCGCTCTGGCGACTTATCAATTTCAGTGATAACAAATATATCATCTGTTCGCCAACACGTCGAGCTACCGTACTCAACATTGGTTCTCGGAGGTGTGAATATGACAAACTCGTTTGAGACATTTTGCATTACAAATTTTGATAACAATAACTGCTTGAATTTTGCAAGCAATGTCGAAGGTTTCGACACTGGACTATGGGTGAAGGGTAATAAAATAGCCACAACGGAAGTGTTTGGTGCCAATATTATTTTTGCAAACGTCGATGATATCGTGTACGGCACTAAGTCGGTCAGTTTAGAAATTGATAAGAATCATACCAGGTTATTAGACAATAATGAAATGATTATTGAAAATGTTCAGCAAATTTTAGATCAAGATGTGAACTATGTGAAGAGTTTGATACTGCAAATGGGTAACGATGATTCCATTCCCAAATCATCAACTCTGCCGAAACCTCCCTTGGATACACTTTTGAGTAGATTTTCCAGCATGAATCTAGAATTTCGCGTCAACCAATGTCTGTGGTATGCGGATGTTTTGTCTCCATTGACTTTCAATGGTGCTACATATAATATGAAGCTCATGGCAAACTATCATGATGAAATTGCTTCCTTGGAATCCTTTATTGAAAAGTTTGATCTAGATGTGAGTATGAAAAATACCCCAATTTTTCGGTTAGAAAACTCACAAATTCTTTCTGATATTAGTGGATGCTATGATCATGGCTTTTTACTTTTGTATTGCAACTCAAGTTTAGGATTTACAAAGGCCTTTTTTCCGCAAATAGCTACATCATTAGACATCTCACTCAGTAGTAGGGACGAACTCTTGTCAAAAATCCAACAGTGGAAGTCTATTTCCAACCATTTTTCGAGCAATGATAGTTCATCGACAATAGACGGGTCGTCTATACTTGAATTTGAAGATGCCCAAAAGGTGAGTGAAAAAATCGCATTTAAGCTTAATTTCACCAACGACTATATTGGCCTTAGTACTTATGGCGGGAAGACTAGGTTATCATTTGAAGTGGAGGCGATGTCCCTCTTATTGTCAAACGTCAACAAATTACAACCTTCAAGTCCGTTTGATTTTGTTCCTATTTACGGAGAGTTTTTAGTCCCAACTGCTAGGATAACTGTACTTGACAGAACAATTCCAGTTGGCCTCTCCAATTTAGTCAATGTTAACGTTGGTATCAAGGTAATCCCTGATATGGAAGAGAACGTTGTGGATTCCAGTATGTCTGGCACGCAATCATTGCAGATAGAATCTCTGCACTGTAGAATATGCGTCAGTCCCCAGGTAGTGATAGGCTTATCAACCTTATTAGATAAGATAAGTCGCACAATTAATAAGTATCCGTTTGATTCACCCACGGAAACCGAAAGACCCACTAATTTAGGTGAAGCTTATAGTAACAAATCAAAGTCTAATCCTTTTAACTTTTCTTCCATTCATGTTCTCGCTTATAATTTCTGTTTGGGTTGGCTATTTGGTGAAAAACGAAAAGATTACCCAGGTGTGATATTAGGAGCTGAACGATTTTTCGCTGTCATGAAAGAGGGTATGGGAAAGTTGTCTTTGATGGAAGCATATCTATCTGTTGCAAATGGTCCAACATCTTCAAATTTTTTTAGCAGTCTGTCTGAGAAGAACAGTTTGAATCGTGCATTCTTACCGACAACTCAGCTTATTTACATAATTGATGACAAAGATGGAGCAAAGAACTTAAAGGTTAATATTCAAGGTGACGAGTTAGATGTCAAATTCTTGTCAAACTCGATTGTGATATTGGAGCATATGGTCAATTCGGTGACTAAGGTACAACACTTCTTGGAAGAAAAACCCTCAATTCCTGAAGCTTTCAATAAACCCAAAAACAAAAGGGCGACAGAATCATCTGATAGCGATTACATTGACTCTTTCGGAGCTATGTTTTCTTCGGTAGAATTCATTGCTACATTTGCGGGATCGAATGTGTTGTTGAATCGTCTTAGTGATGAAGAAACTGAAAACTCTCCCTCGCTCGCTCTACACTCTCCTGCTGTGAGGATTGCTACTATGTATAAATATGACAAACTTGCTGAAAAATCCCATATTATTAAAAGTGAAATATCCACTTCACCATCTGATAATACTTTATACTCTTACTGTGTTCCCGTAATAACCGATGTGGTAGATAAAGTAAAGGATATGATGAGGAAGAGTAATATCGGCAGCGACAAAGAATCACCTGATAAGAATGAGATCTCAAATAATGCTACTCCTCAATCAAACTTCAATTTTGGAAGCTTGCTAAATGATGTTGATTTCCATTTAGGATTAAAGATTGAATCCCAGAAGTTGTCGCTTAGCTGTGAGCCAACAGCCAAAGTTGCAGCTATTGTTAGTCTCAATGGTATTCATTTTCAAGTAAACTGTGGTAACACAAAAGTTCCGTCAGTTGTGGTGGCAGTTCAGTTTGAATCAATGTCTGCGTCTTTACAACATATATATTCCAGAGAGGTAAGTGGATCAGTAGGGATAGACAATATCTTATTGACAAGTATAATCTCATTTGACGAAATTACTAATGTTTTATCATCAGGGTCATTCTCTGATGTAAACGGTTACATTAACATCAAACAGTTTCAAGATTTGAATTTGTTTAAAGATATTTGGTTTCCAGCAGAAATCCTGATAAGTGGAAATGATTTTTCCGATTTGGACTCAAAAATAGCTGATTCGAAAGCCGGATTGGCATCTAACAAGAACATCTCGTCGAGATTTAGGGAAGTATCTACCACCTATGCCTTACCTTGGGTTTTATCCTTCATGGTGTTGAACGTACTGCTAAGAGTAGATTTTGGTCAATCCTTAGGTAACTTTATGTTGAAAACCGATAGATTATGGGCAGTTTCAAAGAAATCAACAGATTGGGCCCAAGATTTAAAAATAGGAATCAACCATGTCAGTTTGGTATCTGAAGGGCGTCTTGGTGGCCACATAGTTCTAGATAGTGCTCATCTACATACAGCTATTAGTTGGAAACTTGATTCTGATACAACCTTAGATGTTCCTTTGATTCTTGTTTCAGGAGGAATCGATAAGCTTCAACTGAAGGTATCATTTGATTACCATGTTTTTGCTGTTGCTAATATTGAAGGATATTCAATTGATATTTTCAATCAAAAGAACGAAGTAAGCTTGTCCAAAGACCATTTGTTTGTCACCACTAAATTCGATACATCAGAGATCTATTTGACTTCTTTAGCGGCCTCCAATTTCATCGATATTTTTAACACTATCGCGCGTATGGTGCAGGAAAATAAGATGTCTTATAAAGAAACGTTAAGGGATTCCAGTACCAATAAGAATATGAACAAAGTGGACCAAAATCCTACCGCAACTCATGATATTTTGGAAACTGTGAAGAAACTCGAAACTAGAATCGAAGTAGTAGTTGGAAAGGCTCTTATCCAAATTTATCCTTCTTCGTTTGATGACTCAAAAGTGTTAGTTGTTAAAATGGATGAGTCGAGGGCCAACTTTCAACAAAATGAATATTTGCATGGTATTTCCAATGAGCTTGAACTTCAACTAAATGATATGAAAGTGTCATTGTCAATGACTTCATCCGTTCTGTCTGAATTCATACAGGAATGTAATGTCGATGACTTCGTTGAATATGCACATAAGGCAAGGGGTGGTACTATTTTCGTTTTCCCCAGATTCATGATATCTATGAGAACTTTCCAAAAATATAAATCAAATACCATTGAATATTTATATCAATCTTCATTTGGAGGTACAGTTGATATCCGGTGGAATCTTGGATCAATCAATTTCATTCGTGAAATGTACTTTATTCATAAGAAGGCATTGGTATCTCGTATCAATTTCAAGCGAGATGTAATGACTATAGAAGCAAACTCTCGCAAAGGCTCTTTGAAGGAAGAGGCTAAGAAACATAAGAAAAGTGAGCCTTCCCCAATTTTGAGGAAACAATTAGATGAAGATGATTCCACAGGAGACATTGATGAAGCCATTAATAATACAATGACTAAGGTTTCTAACCAATCTAAATATGAATATTCCCCTATAGCACCTCCTATTATTGAAGCACCTCAATTGAAGGAGTTAGGGAATGCAACACCTCCTCTAGAATGGTTTGGGTTACATAGAAACAAATTTCCAAATGCTACTCATCAATTGGGAATTGTTAGTTTACAAAAATTAATTCATGAGGTCGAATCACAGTACTCTAAGATTTTAGGTAAGGCCTAATCGAAAATGAAATTCTTACCAAATCTGCGTCATATAATTTTCAATTCTTTTAGTATAGTATTATACAATTTATTATTTCTTCTCAAGCGAAGAAAAACTTACTGGGTTATAGACTTTATAATTTTGATTTATTTTTATGCATATTTACAAGATTTATTTAATTTATGTAAGATTAAAAGGTATTAGATTAATGACTTAGGTACCATCTACCTTTGGCCTTTCTTCTTGCTAAAACTTTTCTACCTCCTTTCGTTCTTAATCTAGCTAAAAATCCAAACTTTCTCTTTCTTCTTAATGTAGATGGTTGATAGGTTCTCTGTCTGAATCTCTTCTGGATTAATCCAACCATAAACAGAAATGGACTAGAAGTTATTGGTGGACATTCTGAAAGTGGATTTATACTTCTTTGGACGAGTTGATTATTTATTCTGGTTGACAATAATGGTGTGGATGGTTTCGATAAGGATGAGAAATAACGTGTACTCAATGTTTGAAAGCCTGGTGTGGCTCTTTTTATGCTGCTGCGAAGGGCCCACATCAAAAAGCTAGGTCTATCGGATTATTGGTGATGGTAATGTGATATTACTTATGATTATTCGATATCCTTTGGTCAAGTATTGAATAAATTTTCAGTTGAGAACGAAGCTTTAGCATTTTGTTTTTTACGCATCTTCTAAAAATACTAGAGTAAAAATGAGCACTAAGAAAAAAAATGTCTGCGACCTTTGAGATGCGATGTGAAAATGTGAAAAATTGATTACTATCTCAAGTAGTATTATTATATCACTTTACAAGAGTCTATATCATGTCATCTTCATTTCGTCCAAGAAGGGCAGCACAATCTGCTGTCAATACCCCTACCTCTGTGTATGTGAAGGGGTCCAAAAGCATAAATAAGTCAACCGCAGAAGGAGTTTTGAGTGAGTTCATATCCACTAGTGAAAGCATTGCTCAAACTATACCCGGATTCACCAATGATGAGATAGCATTTGCCAAAACTGGTTTATCTAACAGCAGTGGTTCTAATACTCTTTTAAGTCAATTAAAGAGGGTACAAAGAGATTTAAGGGGATTACCTCCACTTCTGGCAGAGATCGCTAACGAAGGTCAAAATAAGAAAACCAAATTCGAAGATAGAGATGACGAATCTACTCCTCAACCAGCTAATAAGAAATTCAAGTTTGATGATTCTCCTGGCTATGAATCACAAAATGAACATGATTCAGCTCAAGAAATAGAGAAGGTTGAAGAAAATAACCAAGAGGAATCAAAGATCAGTGATAACGAAGAAGCTGAAACAGATAATAAAGAAGAGAAATCTGATGAAGATAAAGAAGTAGAAGTGAAAGACAAGAAGGAGAAGAAAGAGAAGAAGGAAAAGAAAGATAAGAAAGAGAAGAAAGAAAAGAAAGAAAAAAAGGAGAAAAAAGAAAAGAAAGATAAGAAGCATAAGAAAGATAAATCAGCTTGAATCTAGTCATTAATAGATTCAACACTTTGGGCATCATTTCATTCAATTCTTTATTAAAATTATATATAGCACTAGATATTACTCAATATCACCAAAAAATGTATATTATCATGCTTTTTACATCCGTACACCTTAAATAATTCAATTTGTAGCGCGAATGTGTTTTGATTTCAGCGTGTCAGAACATAAACAATTGAGAAGATATCTTCTTGCTTTGATTTGAAACCTAAAATTTATCTACTATCTAATCCCTTTTCAGAACCTAGACGAAATAACGGAGAAAGGAAAAAGTGATACATACAAATGTCAACCGGAAGAAAGAGGTCACATAGGGGAAGGGTTATCTCGAGCGATGAAAATGAGGAAAACAGCTTCTTAAACAATAGCGATTATGTTACTCCAGAAAGTAAAGTGGACCCCATTAATGATAATATCAATTTTAATGAAATTCTGCCATTTAATGCAAATGGTGTCACCATAGAATCACAATCATCATATGCCAAAATGGAGTCTTCACCCACCGTTGCAATAATAAAATCAAATGGGGAGTCGATTCAAGACCTGTCAATGAAAGACATCGATGATTTCGAAGATGCCGAATCTGATTTTCAAGACACAACAGAGGTCAAAGAGGAGGGTAAGACAACAGATGATACTAAGGCACCAAACTCAAAAGTGAATGTCTTGAAGGTTGACGAAACTACCAGTCTTAAACCACCAGGCTCAGAAGCATCCACTGGTTCGAGATCAACTTCGAATGATTTTAAAAGCACGTTGAGCTACTCCCAACAACAAACAGAAGTTCTTTTACAATCTCCGAGTAAACGAAGAGAAGCTGCAGCTTCTCAACAAGCCCCCAAAAAGAATGAACCCAGATTGGTTATTGATAAACTTGTGCTTACAAATTTCAAGTCTTACGCGGGTAGACAAGAGATTGGCCCCTTTCACGCTTCATTTTCATCTGTTGTTGGCCCAAATGGTAGTGGTAAGTCGAATGTTATTGACTCAATGTTATTTGTTTTTGGTTTCAGAGCTCTGAAGATGAGACAAGGTAAATTGTCAGAATTAATTCATAATTCAGCAGGTGGTGAGAAACTAGATTTTTGCCAAGTTGATATACATTTTATGCATGTAATTGATGATGATCAAGATCCCTTGAAAGCTCACAAGGTGGCTGATTCTGATATGGTAATCAGTCGTAGGGCAAACAAAAGTAATTCATCTCAATACTACATCGATGGTAAGGCTAGTAATTATACAGATGTAACACAATATTTAAGAGGCCAAGGAATAGACTTGGATCATAAAAGGTTTTTAATTTTGCAGGGGGAAGTCGAATCAATTGCCCAAATGAAAGCAAAAGCGGAACGTGAGAATGACGATGGGTTGTTGGAGTATCTCGAAGATATAATTGGTACTACTAAATATAAACAACTAATAGAGAACAATCTCAGCAAGGTTGATGAACTTAACGATATATGTCTCGAAAAAGAGAATAGATTCGTATTAGTTGAAAAGGATAAAGACCTGTTGGAGGAGAAGAAGGATGAAGCACTTCGCTTTTTGGAAATGGAAAAGAGGTTAATAAATAAACAATCAATTCAGTATCAAGTAGCTATACATGAAAATTCAAAGCTACTCGATACGAACGAAGCAGTAGTGGAAGAGTTGAATGGTGAACTACAAGCTGAAAAGGAGAAGAATAAGGAACTCAATAAAGATATAGAGGAGTATACCAAAAAACAAGACGACATTAAAGATTTAGTCTCGGAACTAGACGAAGAACTTAGAAGCATTTCAAAGAAACAAAAATCTGTTAATAAGGCTAATGTTACACTTGAAGAAAAAATTAAGAATCTAACAAGCAAGACCAAGAAACTCGAGAAAAGTAAACAGCAGCTGGAACATACTTTATCAACATCGAAGCAGAAGCTTGAAACTTCTAACTCAGCTAACATTCAATATAAGACTGAGTTGGAAGAACATTCTCGAAACTTAGACTTGGAGAAAGAAACTTTGAATGAAATGAGGAGAAAACTAACAGATAAAACTGCTACTTTTACTAAGAAAATTGAGGAACTTCAAACCAAGCTTGAGCCTTGGAATGACAAGCTAAAAGATAAAGACAGTGCCATACAATTGATAAACGCATCAATTGAAATGCTTGAAGGGCAAAAGCAAAGTCATACTAATCAACTAAATGATGCCAGACAAAGACTCATTGATATCAAGAAAGAAGGAAAGCAAAAGGAGTCAGACTATTCTTCGATGGAAACAAAGTTAGCACGGGTAATTGAACAAATAAATTTAGGGGAAGAACAGTGTAATCATCAGAAGCAGAAATTGGAGGTAAAGAGATCAAACTTATCGGCCGTTCGCCAAAGAACTCAAGATGTGGTGAGCTCTTTTTCAAACAACCAAAATAAGAACAAGGTTTTAGCAAGTCTCTTAAGATTATCTAAATCTGGCCGTATAGATGGATTCTATGGTAGGCTCGGTGACCTTGCTCAAATTGATGACCAATATGATACAGCCATTTCAACGGCTTGTAACGCGTTAGACTCTATGGTTGTGGAAACAGTTGAAACAGCTCAAACCTGTATTGACTACTTGCGTAAAAATCGTTTGGGTTATGCCAACTTTATATGTTTGAACAAACTAAGGAATTTCAATATGGCTCCTATACAGACTCCAGGAAATCCAGCCACTGTAAGGAGGCTCTTTGATTTGATCACTCCTCAAGATCCCAAGTTTCTTCCGGCATTCTACAGTAAGATGCGGGACACATTGGTTGCATCAAACTTACAAGAAGCCAGAAGTGTAGCCTATGGTGCTAATAGACGATTCAGAGTGGTGACTTTAGATGGTAAGCTTGTTGATACATCTGGTACTATGTCAGGAGGAGGAAACTTTCGTGCTAAAGGAGGTATGAAGCTTGCTTCAAATACAACTACTAATGAAGGAATTTATACCGAAGATGAAGTACATGAAATGAGAAAGCAGTTGAATGATTTAGAAGTTGAATTTGATAAGGCAAATTCAGAATTACAAGAGAAGATCGACACTTTACAAAAACTTAAAGATTTGAGACCAGAACTAGAATTCAATATTTCTAGATTAAGACTTGATATCGAGGCTCTTTCTTCGGAAAAGAAGGATGTATCACAGAGATGTAAATTATTAATTGCAGAAGACCAGAATTCTGAGACCGTTCAAAAGGTTGATCATGAGATTCTGTCGAAAATTAACGAGCGGGAGAAGCTAGAAAGTGAAAAGCAGGAGTTAAAATCACAAATGATTGACTCGGAAAATCAGATTAAGGATCTCGAAGAAAAGATAATGGAAGCAGGTGGTGTTGAACTAAGAATTCAAAATTCGAAAGTTGATTCCATCAAACAGAAGATAGAGATTATCAATGAAAAAACTTCAAATGACGTAATGGCAATTAAAAAGCTTGAGAATGACATTAAGAGACACACCCGTCTCATCGTTGAAGCCGAAGAAGAATTTGCTGCTGCTCAAGGTGAATTGAAATCTGCAGAACAATTTCAGTTGGAAAAGAGCCGAGAATTAGAAGAACTCAATAACAAACTAAGTGATTTAAAGCATCAAAGAGAAGAGCATGAAGAGACTTTGGAGTGTATAAAAAATGATCTTGAAGAAAGAGCACAGAAAATAAACGAACTTAAATCCGTCGAGATCGAAATCGAAAACAAATTAGAAAAATATGCTGCTATTGTGAAGCGTTGCAAGCGAGAAATCGAAGAGGATAAACAGCGCTTAGAAAGTCTTGTTGTTCGCGATGTGAGTCCATACATTAGTTGGATTGAGGAGGAAGAACGTGAAAAATATAATGGCTCTGTGATTGAGCAACTCAGTGAAGATGAGCTCGAGACTATTAATCATGATGAAATTGAAGCTGATATTCAAGACCTAGAAAATTATATGAATAACGTCAAAACTGATATCGAAGTTTTGAAAGAATATGGTGTCAAAAGAGTTGAATTCGAGTCTCGTCGTAATGATTTGAACATTGCAGTAGAAGAGAGGGATGAAATCAAGAATTATTGTGAAGAATTGAAGAGGAAACGTTTGGATGAGTTTATGGAAGGTTTCAATACAATATCAATGTCCTTGAAGGAAATGTATCAAATGATCACAATGGGTGGTAATGCTGAATTAGAGCTCGTAGATAGTTTGGATCCATTTTCTGAAGGTATATTATTCAGTGTAATGCCACCAAAGAAATCATGGAAAAATATATCTAACTTATCTGGAGGTGAAAAAACCTTAAGTTCTTTAGCATTGGTTTTTGCCCTTCATAGATATAAGCCAACACCATTATATGTTATGGACGAAATTGATGCTGCTTTGGATTTTAGAAATGTGTCAATTGTTGCAAACTACATTAAAGAAAGGACAAAAAACGCACAGTTTGTTGTTATATCTTTAAGAAATAATATGTTCGAATTAGCTCAGCAGTTGGTTGGTATTTACAAAGTCAACAATATGACAAGAAGTATTTCTTTACAAAATAAGGATTTCTTGAATCCAAAAAGCCCTGAAGAAATCAAATAAACAGATCTAGCAAATCTAGTTATAAAAATGTATAGTATATTGTATAATAAATTAAGTTAATATGAGATATTTAAGAACTGAAAAATGCATGATGGTGAGTAAACCCCTTAGTATGGTATATGTAATGTATATAAGCTATAACCACTCATATATGAGCAAGCTCTTCTCTATTTTGCTTCCAAACTGGCTCTATGGCGGTTGCAAAGTTATCGTCACCAAATCTCTTTAATATGAAATTCGAGTCAAACCAATCGATCATATCTATCAAGTTATTAGTTTCATTCATTTCTCTCAAAAATTTCTTCGGGACAACCTTCTCGAGCATTTGAGACAAGTGATGTTGGGTTATTCTGAAAGGTAAACCATAACTAGTTGCTAGATCCCAAAATATTTCTACTGCCGACCAAGGCGTTTTATCGAACCCTGCAAAAAGAGCTGGATTTGCCAATATACCTCTAACAGCCATTATGCCATCGACGCCGGTGTATTCTGCGATTTCAAAGGCATCCTTTAAAGAGAAACAGTCACCATTTGCAACAACCGGTACACTAACAGATTCTTTAACTAATTTTATAGCATCGAAGTTTGCTGGGATGGAAGATCTAGTATTTTTAGTTCTGCCATGAACTGTTATAAAATCAACCCCATTTTCTTCAACCATTTTTACAAACTTAACAGTTTCATTCAAATCATTGTGAATTCTTATTTTAGTTTCTATAACGATAGAATCACCATACTTATCTTTGACAGCTTTTACCATGGAAGAAACTAACTCGGGTTCTGACATGAGAGCTGCCCCGATACCTTCTCTGATTTGTTCCTTGATTGGGCAACCACAGTTTAAACCAATACCATCAACGTAGGGGTAAATCATATCGACGAATTTTAGTAAGTCTTCAACGTTACTGGCACCAACTTGAACGATAACTGATCTATCTCTATCATTTGTAGTAAAATCAGATAATCTTGCAATATCATTTCGAACAAATTCTCTTGCCAAAATCATTGGGGTATAAACTATATCACAGTTAAAATTTCGAACTAATTCACGGAAAGGAAGTTTGGAGTATCTGACCATAGGACCTGCTATAAACGCCGGTCTACCATGTTTAGACTTCATATTTTTAATCAAATGAAGAGGATTATGATCTGGATTTCTTGGTGTTATGGTCATATTTGGTTCTTTAACCTCTATAGATAGCTGTGAAAACTTTTCGCTTATCTCAGACATTATGATATATTTTCAGGGATAATGGTCAGGTTTTATAAGGGTCCGAAGAATCAAAACGATAAAAAGTGTGCCTTTATAAGTTCCCGATAAGAGACAGTTTCTGATTGATGAGCTTTTGCAATAAAGACTAACAAAAAAAATTTTTTTTTTTTTCTTCGAGGAAACTATGGAGGGATCTTCCTACCCAATTAGGAAGGCTGATACGCCGATAGGCCTGAAAGAAGAACTGCAAGAAGACTACGTAAAACACAACCAGTTAAATAAGAGTAGGAGTTAAAATATATACATAATGTTACAAATAATAGTAATTAATAATGACTAATTCAAAATTTTCCTATATCCATAAGCAAAAAGGTGAAAGAAAAATAATAAAAAAATATATATATAAAAAGAAGAGAAATTTAGTAATATACACAATTTAGAGAGCTATAGTACACCAAAGTAAGGGAGGGAAAAGTTGAAGGATTGGTATGAGTAGATTTGAGGGGAGAAGGTTGAATAGGATATAAGATTATTCTTCTTCAGAAGATTCTGAACTAACATCATCATCTGAAGATTCTTGTTGATTAGCAAGAAGATTAAGATTATTAATTGCTGAATTATTAGATAATGAATTATCATCATCTTGATCATTTTCAAATAATAATAATTGAGATTTCAATTGTTCTAATTGATCGATATTATCCAAATTCTTCTTCTTCTTTTTCATTGCTGAAGAAGCAGCTTTTTTACCAAATAAGAAATTATATAATTTCAAAACGGTACCATCAGCCAATTGATCCATATCTAATTCAACTTCATCTTCATTACTTAAATCGATATCATCTTTAATAATTTTAATTAAAGATTGTAATTTTTTATCGGATAAAGTTGGAACAGATTCACTAACTTGTTTTTTCATTTCATAAGTAACAACTGGTTGATTATTTGAAACATCATTAATTGAATTTGAATCATTACTAATACTTGAAGATTTTGATTTTTTAGATTTTTTAGATCTTTTCTTTTTACGTCTTGCATCTCTTTGTTCTTTTAATTGATTAAGATGTTGTTTTTTCAATTCATCTAATTCAATCTTCATTCTAGTAATTTGATTTTCCATAAATTTAATTGCTGGAACTTCACTCAACATATCTTCACTAATTTCTGGTTCATCATCTTCCTCACTTGAATATTCTCCTTCACTTTGAGGAGGAGTTGGAGCAGGAATTGGACGATTTGACCATTTTTTATTAAAAACTGATTCTAATCGATGACCCATCATATTAACATCAGTACCTTCAGGATTAAAACTATAACAATTTTGGAAAACCAAACGAACATCTTTTTCAAATTCATCACCATTTTCATATTGATTATTAGCTAATTTAGTTTGAATAGTACCTAAATCCATTGGTTGTTTAATAATTTCATTATAATTTGGAATATTTAAAGCAACTGTATCAACAGGAGATAAAAATGGGAAATTATAATTATAATGTTTTTTTGAAGTTAATTCTTTAATAGTTTGATTACAATATCTTAATTCAGCAGCAAATTTTTTCTTTCTTGGTCTTACATCATAAGGTAATTCTTTTGATTTTGGAGGATGAATAGTACGTTTTGGTCTTTGAGCAGCAACTGATTCCTTTTTTGATTCTGAATCAACAACAATTGCTCTTCTTCTTGAATTAAGAGGAACTGAATTTTTAGAATTACCTTCACCATTATTTGGTAAAATTTTAGGAGGCATATTTAACATATGTTTTTCAAATTGAGCTTGAATATTAAGAGCCATTTTTGAAATTGAAGCTGATTCACCATTAAATTTACGACAATTATTAACCATCAAATTAAAATCATCAACAACTTGACTTGGTTCTTCATAAGCATTTGAATTTAATTTACGTTCAATTGTTGATAAATCCATTGGTCTTTGAATATAATTATAATAAAAGGGAATATTTAATTTAATTGTATCAACTGGTTGTAAAAAAGGATTAGCATCTCTTAATCTTTTAATAACTTTGATTGTATTAAGAGCATATTTGGTTTGATGTTTTGGCATTGGATTACTTGGTAAATTATTCATATCTGGTTCAATTGGAGGTTTTGGAGCTGGTTCTGTGAATTGAGGTAAAGAAGCATCAGCAGTTTGTTTTGGAGTACCACCACCTTCATCTTTATCTTCTTTATCATCTTTGTCATCTTTATCATCTTTGTCATCTTCCTCTTTTACATCCTGATTCAACTTTTGTTTTTTATGATCAGCTTCTTGCTCATCATCATCCAACTTATGTTTTTCAGGACTAGGTGATGGATTTGGTGGTGATAAAGGTTTTTCTGGTTCATTAACACTAGCTGCTTGATTAGATGTACCAGTAGATTCATCATCATCTGCATTACCCACCAGTGCAGTAGCAGTATTACCATTACCCTTTTCAAAAAAATTATCAGAAGAAGGTGTTTGAACTGGAGTATTGGTTTCTGGACCACCAGCCGCTGGGGTGGTTGTAGCCGCTTCCTCAGACATCTTTAACTAAAACTGTAAAACAGAAATCCCAACCTGTAAGGACTCTAACGGGAAACAACCTGTAAAAGGAAACCTGTAAAATTTCTTCTCAATTGAAAAAAGGAGAAAAAAAAAAAAAAAAAAAAAAAAAAAAAAAAAAAAAAAAAAAAAAAAAAAAAAAAAAAAAAAAAAAAAAAAAAAAAAAAAAAAAAAAAAAAAAGTGCGAGAAACGAGCAGATTTAAATATAATAAGGAAATTATAACTATATTTCAATCTCTTTTCAATCTTGCCTTTTGTTCAATTCTTTTTTTCTTCTCTTTTGCAATCAATTTGTTATTAGAATTTGATCCAGATTATAAGCGATAATGATATATATACAAGAACAAATTGAATAAGTCAAAAGAAGAACAATTTCAAGAACAATTTGAAAAACAAGATGCTATGAGTTAATAATCTGATATACAAAAAAATATGTTATCAATATCTATTGACTGCAAAAAAAAAAAAACAACCAACCAACCAAAAAAAAAAAAGAAAAGAAACACAACCAAGTATAACAAAAGAGAAACCAAAAAAGAAAATTTTAGTATAATACAAGGGCCAGCCGAATAAGATTAATGAATTTTTCCCCTTTTGTGAATTTGGAACCTTTTTTTATTTTTCAAATTTGATAATATTATTAATATTATATTTCTTTTTATTTGTTCCTTGTTAAAGAAATTGGTTTTGTTTTGCTTTTTGCTCTTTAGCTTTTAGCTTTTGTTTTGGTTTTTTTCGTTTAAAATTAAAAATTTCCGGGTGAGGTGCAAATTGTAAACTGCGGAAATGGGTGTTTATTTATATACTCGCCATTTAAAATGGGTTTTTTTGTTTTCAGAAAAAATGAAATTGTCGGGTCATCTAATTTATTTTACAGGTTGGATCTCCCACTAGCACACGACTTGCTACCTTATATATATGTATATATATATATATATATAATATATATATAATACATATATACATATATATATCTATCTATATCGATGTATATCCATATATCTATAGGTATGTACATACAGGTATACATACCAAACGATAAGGAATAAAGAATGCTGGATTATCTTTTTGGTTGGCGCTGAACAAAATGAACAAAGAAGTGAAGTTTTTTTTTTTTTTTTTGGTGCGGGTAACCCGGTGGATGGTGGAACCTGTAAAAATAGGGGGCGATTTTGATGGAACCAGACGCCAACTCGTACGTTGATTGGCTGGTGGCAGGGTGGCAATTTTATTGTAATTGCAGATTGCGCCATGCTCGTTTTAAAAGTCAGAGGTTTGACAATCAAATTGAGTTAAAATGGTGGGTAACCTGTAGAAGTGCGCGCAACCTGTACATTGTTGTGCTTCAAGCTGTAATACTGTGAATACAACTTGCAAAAAGGCAAAAAAGGCTACAATTGCAAGCATTCAAAGGGAAGAATGGGAAAGTATGCAAATGGCAACTGGACACGTCAATCAATTTTGCTATTTGTGGAGTGCGCGGTGCTCGTACTATTACTATTATACTATTACAATTATACTATTACTATTATATTATTATGTTATTATATTACTATACTATACTGTAAGAGTGTAATGCTGGTTGGCTGGTTGGCTGGTTGGCTGGTTGACTGGTGATTGGGGACTGGTTGTAGGATAACGATAACAATTGAATTATAATACACTATAATACAAAATAATTTTTTCAACTATAGATGAATTGATAATAAATCATTTGCAGAGAAACCTTTATTACAAGAAGGACATCTTCTTAATCTTGCAGCCAATCTTTCTTGAGTACAAGATTGACAAAAAACGTGTCCACAAACGGTAATTGCGGTATCTTTCCAATTTTTTGAACAAACTGAACATTTTGCAATTGATCTTAAAGCTTCTAATTGTTTTTCATCTTCTTGTAATAAAGATGAAGTATTGTTTGATTTATATTTAATTAATAAATTTTCAACCTGTTTTAATTTTAATTCTAATTTATTAATTAAAATTTCATTTGATTTTAAATTTGAATCTTTCAATTGAATTTTTGAATTAATTTCAATTAATTTAGTTTCATTTTGTTGATTAATTTCTTCTAAATTTTTATTCTTTAAATTTGATATTTTAATTAAATCTTGTAAATTACTATTTTCTTGAATTGATGATTCTTTAATCATTTTATAATCATTAATTGATTTTGTTAAAATTTCAATTTTATTTAAATAATTTTTTTCAACTTCATTTAATTTATTAATTAATTCTTGGGATTTATTAATTTGATTCTTTAATATTTTATTTTCATTATTTAATGAATCTTTTAATCTCATTGATGCAAAATATTTTTGATCTGCTTTAGTTTTTTCAATACTTAATTTTTTAATTAAATTATCATGTTCAATTATTTGATCAAATTTTTTAATTGATACTTCTCTGGTTTGTTGAAATGCAATTTCAATCTCTTTAATTTCATTATTTAATCCATTAATTCTTTTAATTAATTCTTCTTTATCTAAATTCTCATATACTTCATTTCCTTCTTTAATTTCTTCATTCTTTTCTCTCTCTAAACTTTCAATTTTTTTCGATAATATCTTATTTAATTTATTCAATTCTTCATTGGTTTCTTTATTATCAATCTCTTGTTTTAATATCGTTTGTTTAGATATTAATTCATCTCTTGCAGTTCGAATTCTAACTAAATCGGATTCATTCTTTTCAATTATATTCTTTAATTGTTCATTTTCTTCATTCATTTGTAAATTAATCATCTTCATATAATCATTATTACCATTCTCTAATATTTGAATCTTATTAATTAATACATCCTTAATTTTATTCACTTGTTTTAAATCTTCATTCAATTTATTATTAACCTCAATGATTTTAATATATTCATTCGATTTATTCAAATCTTTCGTCAGTAAATTATTTAATCGATTATTTAATTCAACATTTTCTTTACTAGTTTCTTCATATTTTTCAGTCATCTCTTTAAATTGTTTCATTAAAAGCTCATTGGTACTTTTTAATTCTTCAATCTCATTCTTCATTTCTTCACTTCCTATAAATTCTTCTCCTTCTTGTCCTTCTTCCTTCTTCTTCTCTTCTCCTTCCTTTTCCTCCTTCTTATTCGAATGCCCATTGGTTTGTGGTTCTTCCTTCTTCACTCCATCTGCTTCCTCCTTCTTCTTCTTCTCCTCCTCCTCCTCTTCCTTATCAACTAAACTCTCATCAACTCGTCTTAAAGTCTTACTTCCCTTTCTCTCTCTTTCCTTATGTAACGTAAGTAATTCCTCTTGTAATGATTCTAATCTATTTTCTAAATCATTCTTAATCTTACCAAGAGTTTCCTTCTCAGATTTAACCTCATTAAATTCTTGATTCAATTTAGTAAATTTATCAATTATATCCTTAGTTTCAACATTTGATAATTTGGTATTTTCAAGTATTGGCTTAATTAATTTAATCAAATATTGACGCCTCTTTTCTAATTGATATTCTATACTACCACTTGATTGATTAGTTAACCTTATCAATATTAATTCATCTTCCTCCTTACTTTCTTCATTTTCTTTATTATCAAGACCAAATAATTTAATTATTTGCTCATACCAACTATCAATTATACTAATCTTGGATTCGGTAGCTTCATAATTTAACTTATAAAAATTGACATCCTTAACAAGTAAACTCAATTGTTGCTTATAATAATTCATTTGCCTCCAAATAGCTTCCTTTTGAAAATAAATAACATCATGCTGGGTTAATGGACCATCTTCACTTAATTTGGATAAAGGCTCTTTGGATCTTTCAAACCTCTTTCTTTCAGATTCTTCACCCTCATCAAATGACCTTTTACGATCAATATCCCCAATCATCCTTTTCTATAATTGTATCCGGATAATTCTATGCTTTTTATTAATTTCGTTTCTATCTGTCCTATTCTTGTTTGGTTTGGGTGTGTTTTCTTGTCTATCAAATATTCCAAGCCCTAGTCTATATACAGCAATATATTCAAAGCAGACTTTTCTCTAATATAGCAAAGTGTATACCGTATTCAACAAAACACTTAACAAAGTTGGGTTAATTAGTGAAAGAAACATGTAGTTCTATTTCCCGTACACTTTTTTTTTTCTTCCACCGTGAATGTTTTTCCTCCTCTTCTTTTCCAAGCGCTACTCTTTTTTTTTTTTTTTTTTTTTTTTTTTGTTTTTGTCAAATGGCACACGACCTTATTGATAGCCTAGTAGCCAGTATACGGGAAAGCATCGGCAGGACATCACCTTAACAGATTATCTAGTAAAGTATCAAACGACTGACATATCGAGTCAAAGTGGCTGCAGTTACTTCTGAACTTGAATTTGGAGTTTGTCGAAGTAAAACTTGGGAAGAAAGCAATCTATTCCCCGTGGGCGGCGTCTAAATCAGCCATCCATTAGAATTTGAATCACAGATCTGGCATCTATGGGCTCTTGTAGTGGGATTTCAAATACGAAGCTGAGTACATTCTCTTAACTGGAATCTTTATATCATTCAAGGGATCTAAGCAACAAACAAATCAAGTTCAACTAGGAGTTGCCGTTGGTTTTAATAAGAGAAAAGATGACTGAGAGAAGGAAAGAGAGAGAAAAAAAAAAAAAAAAGATAGATTTTGAGAATACGTGCAAAGTCGCATCTTCTAACAAAGCAAAATATGGAGAATCGAAAAAAAAATGTATATGGAAAAGGTTAAGAATACGTAAACCTCATTGATTCAGTTGAAGTTCGAGTATTTTCAGCATTGGAAATCGGTCAATTGGTTGAGGATAAGATATTTGAATCAACAGTTTGCTTGTATTTGAAAGAAAGTGTACCGATAGGTTGAAAATTTTGATAAACATCGCTCAATCGGTTTAAATTGAATATGAGGTTGCAACTTAACTTCGTATCAATTCTAGTTGGTTTGACATATTATCTCTCGGTATGTCTAGCTGTTAAGGAATATTTGTTCAAGACCTGTGAGAATTCTGGTTTTTGTAAAAGAAATCGTGAATTAGGTAGGAATATAAGAAGGGATTCATCAAATTTTGAATCTCCATATAAGATTGATGAATCAAGTATTGAAATAGATGAAACTGGTGAAAAAGTTGAAATTGGAGCCAATATTATTAAATCACTACCAGATGAATCAATTAGAAACTTCCCATTGAAATTGACACTTATTGAAGGTAATATTTTAAGATTCAAAGTTGAAGAAGAATTGAGACAAACCGATGATAAGTTAAACGGGGTTAAATCTAAATATGTCAATCATAGAAGATATAATGAAACTTCCAATTGGGCTTTTCAAAATGGTGATTTGAAGTATGAATCATTTAAAAATATCGATTATATATTGAATGATTCAGAATTAACTATAAACTATGGAGAAAATAAAGAATATAAAGCAGTATTAGAATTTAATCCAGTTAAATTATCGATTTATTATGTTAATGAATTACAATTGGTTATAAATGATAAGCAGTTTTTGAATATTGAGCATTATAGAACTTCTAATGAAGATAAATCGAAACATTTGAGTAAATATGAAATTGATTATAATATGTTTAAAGATGATTTTACTGATTCCAAAAATGATTTAATTCCTTTAGGACCTGAATCAATTGGTTTGGATTTTAACTTTAAAAATTTTAAACATGTATATGGTATACCTGAACATGCTGATTCATTAAGTTTGGTTGATACTTCAAATTCAAATTTACCTTATCGTTTATATAATGTTGATATTTTTGAATATGAAACTCATAGTCGTATGCCAATGTATGGTTCAATTCCATTAATTACTGCTACCAAACCAAAAGTTTCAATTGGAATTTTTTGGATTAATAGTGCTGATACTTTTATTGATATTAATAAACAAAATGGAAAGGAAATTTCAACTCATTGGATATCTGAAAATGGTATAATTGATTTTATGATTATGATTGGACCAAAACCAAGTGATATTAATAAACAATATGGATCAATTACTGGATATGCTCAATTACCACAATTATTTTCATTGGGTTATCATCAATGTCGTTGGAATTATAATGATGAAAAAGATGTTCTCGATATCAATTCCAAGTTTGATGAATATCAAATTCCATATGATACTATTTGGCTTGATATTGAATATGCTGATAAAAAAAAATATTTTACATGGCAACCAGATAATTTTCCTGATCCAGCAAGAATGTTGAATAAATTAGATCATACTGGTCGTAATTTAGTAATAATTATTGATCCACATATTAAAACGGGATATTTTGTTAGTGATGAATTAATTAGTAAAAAAATTACAATTAATGAACCTAATAAAAATTCCACATATCATGGACATTGTTGGCCAGGTGAATCAGTTTGGATTGATTCAATGAATCCAAATTCACAAGAGTATTGGGATGATAAACATCGTTTATCTAAATCAAACGAATTTTTCGGGAAATTATCATCCAACATTCATTTATGGAATGATATGAGTGAACCATCAGTATTTGATGGACCTGAAACTTCATCACCAAGAGATAATTTACATTATGGGAATTGGGAGCATCGTTCAATTCATAATGAGTTTGGATTAAGTTTCCATGAATCTACATATGAATCCTTAATTAAGAGATTAAGTACCACATCAAGACAAAGACCATTTATATTAACCAGATCATATTTTGCTGGATCACAACGAACTGCAGCAATGTGGACTGGTGATAATATGTCCAAATGGGAATATTTAAAGATTCTGATACCAATGGTATTAACATCAAATGTAGTAGGAATGCCATTTGCAGGAGCTGATGTTGGAGGATTTTTTGGAAATCCACTGAAGGAATTATTAACTAGATGGTATCAAGTTGGAATATGGTATCCATTTTTCAGAGCACATGCACATATTGATTCACGTAGACGAGAACCATGGATAGCAGGAGGAGAATATACAGAATATATGAGAGAAGCCATTCAATTAAGATATTCATTATTATCAGTGATTTATACCCAATTTCAAAAACATAGTATGGTTGGAACACCAGTTATTAAACCAATGTATTATGAAAATCCAGAAAATGAACAAGTTTATTCAATTGATGATGAATTTTATTTGGGAGATTCAGGAATATTAATTAAACCAATTACTGATGAATCAGTTAAAAAAATTCTGATGTATATACCAGATGAAGAAAAATATTATAAATTTTTCAATGGGAAGCCAAGTCAAGAAGTGATTCAATTAACGAGACCAGGATCAGTTGAATTTAAAGTTGATTTACTGGATATTCCAATGTTATTGAAAGGAGGATCAATTATTGCCACTAAGAATAGATATCGTAGATCATCTAAATTAATGTATTATGATCCATATACATTATATATTGCACTTGATAAAGAAGGGAAAGCTCAAGGACAATTATATATTGATGATGGAGAATCATTTGGATATGAGAATGGAGAGTTTATTGCCATTAATTTTGAAATTGATATTAAGAAAGGAATAAGCGCCAAGGTTGAAACTGGTGATGAATTTTTTAGGGAAAGTATTGAAAAGGTAATAATTGAAAAAATTATTATATTAGGTGCGGTTACTGGTGATAGTAAATATGAATCTAAACAAAAGGAACAAATTAAATTATTAAATATTGAAAATGATGGTAAGCATCTTATAATTAGAAAACCTGAATTAAAAATTAGTTATGATTGGGATATTAAATTTGATTCAACTATTGAACATGATGAATTATAAGTGATATATAAGAAAATAAAGTTATATAAAGAAGTAAAAAAATTATATAGATTGTGATAATTTCAAATGAACAAAATCTTGTAAGATATAAGCTCTTAATTTAGTAGATAATTTAGATAAGTTAGACCAATTTAAAACCTGATTACAATTAGGACAATTAAATTTCGAAGGAGGTATTAAGCCAGAAGAATTTGAAATTTTTAAAGCAAGACAAGTTAAATGAAATATAGTAAAACAATGATTACATAAAGTAATTAAAGGTAATTTATTAGATGATAATAATGAATTTAATAAAGAATGATTTAAAGAATCAAATTCAAAATTTGGTATGAATTGAAATTCATCTTGACAAATATTACAATTTAATATATCTTTTGGAATCAAATAATCTTTCATTTTATTAAATAAATTTGATTCCTGTTCAATCATTTCATTTTTTTCAAAAAAATTATTAAAATTAGTTAATTGAACATTAACATTTGAAATTTTAATATTAAATTTATTTAAATTCCAATTATAATAAGTATTATCATTAAATATTAATATTGTTAAATCATTTTGACTAAATAATTTTGATTTCAATAATAACTTTATATTAGCTAATTTATGATGTATTGAATTAGACAGCAGTTTGGTCTTACTTACTTTTTCACTACTTGGTATATGTCTTGTTTGATATGGATGCTGTAGCGCATGCTCAAACTGTAATGCACTTACATGTGAAGGAAATCCACAAACAATTATCATCATCTCCCATGGTTGTTTATCGGATTTCTTAGTCCGATATGCTCCTCCAACCGTTTGGGCGTTATGTTGTTTCAATCGACGAACTGGATCCGGGGTGGACCCTATATAAAACGACCTCGGTCTAGGCACCAGTTGCAATACATACACGGCGTAGAAGTCTGGCTGAACAAACAATGATGGTTTGGATTCCTTCATTGGTTGCAAAACACTGGGGGGGTAAGCAGCAAAAAAAGATGCTTCTAATTGAATAAAAGTATAAAAGCGGAAAAGTGTCTGACCTAAAAAAAAAAAAAAAAGAAAAATTTAAGAAATGTACGGGTGTACACTACTCGTGCCCCGCCCAAAACAATAACATAAGAAAAGCCAAAACAAAAGACCCAACAGAAAGGTCTAGACCCGCTTCAAGTTTTGTTTCATTCAACAAAAACACAACAAGAAAACCTAAAACAAATTTTAAACCGTTAAGTGTTTAAGCTAATCTGTACTAAAATAGCAAACCCTATAATCATATTCAATTAAATATATAAATTGTTATACAATTGTAATACAATTGTTAATTATTGATTGTTAGAATTGTATATATCCCATCTACGTATCTATATACATATATGTATCTACGTATATCTGTACACATATACATGTAAATGATTATTTAACCATCTTTGTTAAATTGAATTTAGTACAAAGAAATAAAAGTTAAACAATAAACAAGACTAATAATAAGGAACATTTATAAGAATGAATGAGGTTGCCATACAAAACAAAGAAAAAAGTGAAAAAAAAAAAAAAAAAAAAAAAAAAAAAAAAAAAAAAAAAAAAAAAAAAAAAAAAAAAAAAAAAAAAAAAAAAAAAAAAAAAAAAAAAAAAAAAAAAAAAAAAAAAAAAAAAAAAAAAAAAAAAA
>JAJMKE010000032.1:0-16669 GCA_030569195.1 Hyphopichia khmerensis | reverse complement strand
TTGATTATATACTGAAAAGACCACTTTCGCTTCCAATATAGTCGTTTGCTTTTGATATTAGTATAATCATTTCTTTTTTTTAGTTGTTCGGGACCCTTGGAGTAATATAGAGAGAGAAGAATGGTAAGTAATCGACAAGAGGATGATAGTTCCTCAAGAGTCAAGCTGAATTCTACATCGAATTCATCATCTAATCAAAGTGGATCTAATGATTTTGTTAAGAAGTTATTTCAAATGTTACAAGAAGATAGTTATAAAGATGTTGTTAAATGGACAACTAATGGGGATAGTTTTGTTGTATTAAATACTAATGAATTTACTAAAGATATATTACCAAAACATTTTAAACATAGTAATTTTGCTAGTTTTGTTAGACAATTAAATAAATATGATTTTCATAAAGTTAAAATACCAAATGAAGAAAAGCAAAATTATCAATATGGTGAAGATGCTTGGGAATTTAAACATCCAGATTTTAGATATAATGATCGAAATGCTTTAGAAAATATTAAAAGAAAAGGTCCAAGTAATAAATCAAAGCAACAACAACAACTACAACAGCAACAACAGCAACATCATCATCAAGGTAATAATCAAATTCAACAAAATAATTCGCAATTTTTAAATAATTTAAATTCAAATTCAAATTCAAATACTTCAAATTATATGTTAGCAACAGATCCTTTATTTAATCAATATCAATCTCAATCAAATCTGAATTTTCAAAATTTAAGAGATGAAATTAATTCTCTTAAACTTGAAAATAAAGCATTACATCAAGATATTTCAATTCTTAATACTAAATATAAAACTTTAATTGAAAATATTGTGGCTATAAAATCTTTTGATGAACGTTATTATCGTTCAATTAATTTATTGGTTCATTGCTTGGTTCAAACTGGTATTAAACTACCGCCTCTTGATTTCCCAAATCCAAATTTGGTTTCAATGCAAGGTCCTCCTCCTCAAAATAATTCAACTAATTCTTCTCATTCACATTCTTTATCTCTACAAAGTCCTTCCTATCATCAACAAAATCTGCTGCAACCACAACAACAACCACAACCACAACACCCACCACCACAGCAACAACAACAAGCCCCTCAACAACAACTGCAACCTCTTCAACAAAATCAACAATACCATAATCGTCACCCTTCTCATTCTCATTCTCATTCTCATTCCCATTCTCACTCCCATTCCCATTCAATCCCTGGTCGTCCAACTCCTCCTTCAAATGGTAACATGAGTCCGGCTCCTTTATCCCCTCAACAATTGGTTAACTCTTCTCATGGTCTGCCAAATACTCTTAATAATGTTGGAATTAATCAACTGCCTCCTCAAAATCAATCTCATCAACATTCAAATTCAATTAGCTCAACTTCAAATAATACCAATAATAATAATCATACTTCTAATAATAATTCAAATCCAAATCCTAATAATGGTCCTGCTTCAGTCCCAACTATAACGGGTCCTGCTTCTGATAGTTCAACTACTCAATTATCAACAACTGATTTACCTCAAGTTAGTACTACTAATTTACCAAATCCAAAATTTCACGTTCTTTTAGTGGAAGATGATAATGTTTGTATTCAATTATGTCGGAAATTTTTGGTTAAATATGGTTGTCAAGTTACTGTTGTTACCGATGGTTTAAATGCTATATCAACAGTTGAACATACTAAATATGATTTGGTCTTGATGGATATTGTTATGCCAAATTTAGATGGGGCTACTGCTACCTCAGTCATTCGTAGCTTTGATACTAGAACTCCAATCATTGCTATGACTGGTAATATAGAAGATAATGATTTGGTTACTTATTTACAAAATGGTATGTCGGATATTTTGGCTAAACCTTTTACTAAAGATGATTTATACCTGATTTTAAGTAAACATTTACTCACGGCAATTACTCCTGGTTCTAATTCAGTTAGCGCCCCTCCTCCTCCTCCTCCACCACCAACTAGTCAGGCAGCTGCTGACTTAACCCCAACCTCGCAGGCTGCTAACCCAACTGGCGTTTCTACATCCTCAGTTACTCCTAACAGTCAGAATGTTGCTCCTGCGGCTACTAGTTTGGATCCTAACTCTGCTGCTGCCGCTGCTGCCGCCGCCGCTGCTGCTGCTGCTAATGTAATGAATGATGGTATAACTGGTAATGGAAATGGGACAGGTGCTTCTGCTTCTCCTTCAGTTAAGGGTGACTTGGATTTAACCTTATTACAAGGACCTCCTCAGCAAACTTTGATTTTACCCCAAGAACAAAATGGGAATAGAGTCTTGGATGAACCAAGTATGAAAAAACAACGCCTACAATAGTTCACCTCTAAGTTTTATTTTTTTTTTTTTTTTCTTTTGTCATTATATACATTTAGATATGTGTAAATAAAAAAAAAAGTACTATTTTTCTTCAAGATTTAAATTATCTAGTTTAGTCTCTAAATCGCTTTCACTGTTATCCTTAATAGCGTCATTTTTGGAAAGTATACAATGAATAGTTAAATCTGTAAATGCATTACCCCATGCACCTTCATCTTGGGGTAACTTTTCATGCAAAATTTTATCAAAATAAACCTGATCAAAATCATAAACTAGTTCAGGTTCTTTGAATATATATTTATTCTTCCGGTTCTTCTTGGACTTTTTACCAACACTAGTGAAACCATCATCTTTCACTTCTTGCGTTGAGTTTTCTTCTATTAGTTTTACTAAAAAAGCCAATTTTTGATAATTGTCATATAATTTCTGTTTAGTCATTCGGTCAGTATGACTAATCAAATCATTCGCTATTAACCATCGAGGCTTGGATTTTTCTACCAATTCATTAGTGATATCTAGACCAGCATGTGGTAAAAAAAAAATCGTTTCCTTCATTAGTGATTCATCGATTGAATAATTTTCATCAATTGTATAATTTAAATGATCAACTAAAAGTTTCTCGTCATCTTTGTTGAACACTGGATCATATAATGATACGCTAGACGAATCTAAATCAAAATGGTTCTGTATTTCATGCAAATATGCTAATTGGTATAAGGCAATCTTTGTTTCAACTGGGGATCCAAGTGCTAAACATCGTATACGTTTAAACTTGATTCCATCTTTATTAAAATCATTTATTAATTCAATACTCCTCTTATATATATTGGACTCTCTAATCACTTTCTGGTATGCTTCAAGCTTCCCAATTATACCTTTCAAGTCCAGCATCCCCTATTGTAAACCAATCTTCTTTTTAGCAGCCAATGATTTTGATTCTTTGGAATCAAAGTTATTATTCTCCAATTAGTCTCTGGAACCTCCGCGGGATGCCAGTAGTGTACCACACTAAAAATTTATTTCAAAAAGACTCTGCACTAATTAGAGAAGCAAAAAAAAAAAAAAAAAGAAAAAAGCGAAGAGCTGAGTGCGATTACTTCAATTTTAACAAAAATGGGTCAAAAATTTTTTTTTCTCTTTCCAGGTTGGAATAATAGTTTTTCTTTCTTTTCCCCCTTTTTTCCCAGGATGATGATCTATTTATAATCATAATTGATCTATATACTTGACCATTATCTTCTGAATAAAGCTTAGCAAACGGTTACTATTTTAAGTCCGATCAAGATCCCTTGCTATTCTATATTGAACCTTTAGCAATTCTAACTAAGATCGAATTAAGTTAGAATTACAAAATTATTTTTAATTTTTTTGCCAAGGTGACTAGTCAATCCAAGCTTTCAAGCAACGTTGATTCAGTTGTTTCTCCTGTTCCAACTTTAAAACAGTTAAACGTTCAAACTTCTGATTCTGATTTAACACGTCCAGTATCTACATTACCTAATTGCAGTAATTCCAAGATGCGTAAGTGTAAAGTTTTTGTTGGTTCATCACATCCTGAATTAGGACATTTAGTCTGTGATCGTTTAGGTGTTGAACCTGCTCCATGTACTTTAAAGAAATTTTCAAATGGTGAAACTTCAGTTCAAATAGGGGTTTCAATTAGAGATGAAGATGTTTATATAATTCAATCTGGATCTCCTCAAATTAATGATCATATTATGGAATTACTTATCTTAATATCTGCATGTCGTGGAGGTTCAGCTTCTAAAATCACTGCTGTCATTCCTCAATTTCCTTATTCAAAACAATCAAAAATGAAGAAACATAGAGGTGCCATTACTGCTAGAATGTTGGCTAATTTATTAATCATGGCAGGAGCTGATCATGTTGTTTCAATGGATTTACATGCTTCACAAATGCAAGGTTTCTTTACCAAACCAGTTGATAACTTATTTGGTGCCCCAACTTTAGCAAGATGGATTCGTCATAATATACCTGATTGGGAAAATGCAGTTGTCGTTTCTAAAAATCCTGGTGGAACTAAAAGAGTTACTGCTTTAGCAGATTCTCTTAAAATTAATTTTGCAATGATTCATACTGATCGTCGTCGTACTCAGGATGATTACTCCAAAAAGAAAGCATTAAAGTCCTCTAAACAAAATAACCAAACTTCTAAAAAATCAATTAACGATGATGATTATGAAGAAGATAATATTGTATCAGAAATGCAAACTGCTAGAATTGTTCAAGGTCATGTTGTTGATGATGATTATCCAGTACCTCAAACTCCAATTACTAATGGTACTACCAAACATTTGGAATCTACCTCTATTTTAGATAGTGATGCTTTAGGTGGCTCATATGATGCTGCTAATAGTGATGATGATGATGATGCTTCTAGTTTTGCTCAAGAAAAATTAATCACTTTAGTCGGTGATGTTAATAATAAAGTTGCTATCATTTTAGATGATATGATTGATAAACCAAATTCTTTTATCGCAGCTGCTGAACATTTACGCTTAAATTGTGGTGCCAAAGCCGTTTATGTCGTTGGTACTCATGGTATTTTTAGTGATCAATGTTTAGAAACTCTCAATGATTCTAAATGTATCGATAAAATTGTCGTTACTAATACTTATCCAATTGGCCGTGAAAGAATTGAGAAAAATTCTAAATTGGTAGTCATTGATGTTTCACCAATCTTTGCTGAATGCATCAGAAGGGATCATTTTGGTGAGTCTATTTCAGTTTTATTTGATTCTTTGGCTGCAATCGAATAATCGCCTCTCTTACTCTCTCAGTAGGTTCATGAGTTTAAATCATGACTCTCTGTTTTCTTGATTGTTGTCGTCCATTGACACTATCTATTCATTTCTTTGCCCCTTTCTTTTACTCCGCAACAACTTTTATTTTTGTTGCTAGTGTTCTTCCAAAAATATCACATATTTTCCTTGGTTGCCTCTAATTGTAAGTTTTTTTTTTCAAAAAAAATTTCGGAAAAAAATCAAACAACCCAACGATGCAATCACTTGGATTGCAGGACCCATTCTCGATCTTGTTTATCTTGGTCAATAGGAATGGTTACTAACGGAGCGTTGGAATATTAAAATTGTAAAATCTGTATTCAAACCTTAACGAGTGTTTTGCTTGTTTTGCAGCCAATAACCTCCCCCATGTTATTGGATTTTGTTTGATGAGCGTTACATTTAATTAGTGTATGTGATGAGCGTTACATTTAATTAGTGTATGTATGAATAAACTTCCGTACACCCATATATTACCCAACACGTGTATTGCTTTCACCTGTATATAATTCCAACACAATAGGAAAATCAGTCTCACATATTTGTATCGTATTTTTCAGATACTTTAATTATACTGTACAGCTAATTTCTTTATTTGACAGATAAACAGCTCATCGAACGATTTCTCCTGCTTCGTTACCGAGCTGCAATTGTCAAAGGGTCCTATCTCGTCTATTTTGGTTTTCCCCTTGTCCTTATAGAGTTTGTTTGAATTGGTTAGCTTTTATCATCCCTTATCCTACTGAAACATAACTTGAAGTTACATTGCTAATTAAGATGTCTAGTGACAATTCACTGCCTGGTGAAGATAAATCTTTACCGATTCCAATTCCTCCCTCAGACACTCTTGACAGTGCAAAGATTAATCCTAGCTCTGGTTCTATTGCTTCCTCTAGTAACAATACTTCTGGAACTTCCTCCAAAAGACCACTGATTGGCCTGACATTACACCAGAAAATAAGTCAGCCAATGTCTCCATTATCATTATCTGCTTCCAAGTATCTTGTTATAGATGAACATCCTTCTGGACAGCATTTAGAAAGTAATCACGATCTTTCAGAGAGTAAAAATAATAACGATGTTGACGATGATGATGATGTTGACCGTTTAACTATTAAAAATGAATCTCCCTCCAATATGGAATTATCATCCAGTTCTCCAGCCACTGAAAAGGCGATAGCTTCATTGGCTCCAATGTTGGAAAGTTTTGCTCCCAAAACGAGTGCTGAGGAATCAAAAGATGGTATCTCCAACAAATTGAATACTTCTCCTAATACTGCTGCACCAACTCCCTTGGGGACATCTCCTGGTACTTCTGTTAGTTTAGGTGAGACTTCTCAATATCTCTCTCCCGATAATCAAAAACCATTGACAGTAGATAACTTAACCACAAATGAAGCCAGTTTGAAAGCAAAGAGTAATTCAAGAACTAATTCTATATCCTCTGCATCAGTTGCTCCTCCTGATAGTGGATACAATAGCTTTGCTAAATTACACAAGACTATGTCAAATTCCTCAAATACTTCGAGAAAATCCATTTCGATTCATAAAGAACCTGAGGGCCCAGCCTTACCAAAAATTGGTAAGATTGGAGTTTGCGCAATGGATGCTAAAGTAATGTCAAAACCTTGCAGGAGAATTTTAAATAGATTAATCGAAAATGGTGAATTTGAAACGATCATATTTGGTGATAAGGTTATTCTAGATGAATCAATTGAAAATTGGCCAACTTGTGACTTTTTAGTCAGTTTCTTCTCAACTGGTTTTCCTTTGGATAAAGCAATCTCATATGTTAATTATCGTAAACCATATATTATTAATGATTTGGTACTTCAAAAATGTTTATGGGATAGAAGATTGGTTTTATCTATATTGAATCATGCTAATGTTCCAACTCCTCAAAGATTGGAAATTAGTAGAGACGGTGGTCCACATGTTGATGATCAATTATGGAATAAATTAAAAGAAGTTGGAATGACAGAAGGTCAACTTCACAAATTAACAAATCAACTGGAACCTAATTGGGAAATGGTAGATGACGACACCTTATGTGTTGAGGGTGAAATTATGAAAAAACCCTTCGTTGAAAAACCCGTGGATGGTGAAGATCACAATGTCTATATCTATTATCCAAAATCAACAGGAGGTGGTGGCCGTCGTTTATTCCGTAAAATCGGGAATAAGTCCTCTGAATTTGATCCTGATTTAACATCCCCTAGAACTGAGGGATCCTTCATATATGAAAAATTCATGGATACGGATAATTTTGAAGATGTTAAAGCTTATACCGTCGGTCCAGACTTCTGCCACGCCGAGACGCGTAAGTCCCCAGTTGTTGATGGTATAGTCAGGCGTAATACACATGGTAAAGAAATAAGGTTCATCACCGAATTATCAGAGCATGAAACTACAATGGCTCAAAATGTTAGTAAGATATTTAAGCAAACGATTTGTGGGTTCGATTTGTTGAGAGTGAACGGAGAATCATATGTCATTGATGTTAACGGCTTTTCTTTTGTTAAAGATAATAATGAGTACTATGATTCTTGTGCTTCCATTTTAAGAAACTTATTTATCGAAGCTAAAAAGTCTCGTGATCTATTGAAAACAAAGATTCCACGTCTGTCTCAGTTATTAAATAAGAGCCAATTTGAAGAAAAAGAGCAAAAATGGGTTTTCAAGGGTTTGGTCTCAGTTATTAGGCATGCAGATCGTACTCCAAAACAAAAGTTCAAATATTCTTTCAGATCTCCACTTTTCATTTCTTTATTGAAGGGCCACAAGGAAGAAGTTATCATTCGTGCGGTTCCTGATTTACAGGTTGTTTTAGAAACTGTCAAGATAGCTTTTGAAAAAGAATTAGAAGATTTAAAAAAATTAAAACAGCTTAGGGGTGCTTTAGAGAAAAAAATGAATTTCCCTGGTACAAAAATTCAATTAAAGCCTTCTTTGAATAAGGAAAATCCCGAAATTGTGGAAAAAGTTCAATTGATCTTAAAATGGGGTGGTGAACCTACTCATTCCGCTAAGCATCAAGCTAGTGATGTTGGTGAACAGCTTAGGCAAAATATTAAATTATTGAACCGCAATGCTTTGCAAGATGTGAAAGTTTTTACTTCTTCCGAGAGAAGGGTCATCACCAGTGCCCAGTTATCAACGATGGCATTACTAGGTTTGGAGAAAGAAAACGAAGCATTGCCTGATGATTTCCTTATAATTAGGAAAGATTTATTAGATGACTCAAATGCCGCCAAGGATCTAATGGATAAAGTGAAAAAGAAGTTGAAGCCTTTATTAAGACAAGGTGCTGAAGCACCCCCTCAATTCACCTGGCCCCCAAAAATGCCAGAACCATTTGTTGTCATTAAGAGAGTCTGTGAATTGATGAATTTCCATCAGCAAATTATGGAGTATAACTTCGATAAATATGATGTCGAGGACTTCCAAAAGGCATGGTGTTGCGGTGAAGATCCAATGTTATTCAAAGAAAGATGGGATAAGTTGTTCCAAGAGTTCACAACTGTAGAGAAAACACATCCTTCCAAGATTTCTGAATTATATGATACAATGAAATATGATGCCTTACACAATCGTCAATTTTTACAGCGTGTATTTTCATTTGATCCAAATGACGAAGCCTTGATAGCCAAGTTGAGTAAAAGATGCGGCGACACCATTAATTCCTCAGGTTTAGTTAGTGAATATCCTATTAATATTTTGGCTATGAATAATTTCAAAATTCCTAACGAATCAGCTTCCAGCACTGGAAATAACAGCACAAATCACTCTAGTTCTAATTCCACAAATAATTTGGCAAATATCACCTCCTCTAGTACTCCTATTTCTGCTGGATCTTTGGGTTGGGTATTAAAGGATGCCACCTCTACTATCAATGATTCGTCTTCTAACAATGATTCAAATACTCATAAAAAGACGTCAAGCGCTAAGAACGCCTCTGATAATCCATTTGATCATCCAACATTTGCCAGGTTGAGAGAATTGTATAGATTGTCCAAGGTCTTGTTCGACTTTATTTGTCCACAAGAGTATGGTATAAAGGACGAAGAAAAGCTTGATATTGGTTTATTAACTTCTTTGCCATTAGCAAAACAGATATTATCTGACATTCAAGATATGAAGAAACATGACACCGCTGCAGTTGTCAACTATTTCACCAAAGAGTCCCATATTTACACTCTATTGAATGTGATTTATGAATCCCAACTTCCAATGAAGATAGCCAGAAATGCTTTACCTGAATTAGATTATTTGTCCCAAATCGTATTCGAATTATATGAATCTGGTGATTCGAATAGTCCTACAGGTAAAAAGCATTCGATCAGGTTGTCGTTATCACCTGGCTGTCATACTCAAGATCCGTTGGATGTACAATTGGATGATGACCACTACATAGGTTGTATTCCAAGGATCAGCTTGACAAGACATCTTGATATGGATTTGGTTACTCAAAGATTGAAATCTAGATTTACAAGAGTTTCCTTACCAAAAAAATTTACTCCTGTGAATATTTCAAGTCCCTTAGCAACGGGAATTTAAGACTCATATGGATATATAAATTTTAATAGTTCTATTTATTAATGCTCGTATACAAATCTCGAATAATCAGGCGTTTACAATATATAATTAGTTTTTATCATTCAAGAAAGTATCGTAGAGCATATTGAAAAGGCAAAAAAAAAAAAAAAAACAGTTGTTACAAAATAGGGTTATTACAAAATTACTTTATTGAAAGCCTATATAAGTATACGAATTCAAGAGATGAAGAGAACAACTAATCAGATAGTACCACGTACCTGGAAAGTGTTCGAGTTTCCATTATTGAATTTAAAATCCCAAATAGAATATATGAACAGACAAGATTCAACACAAGTTGAACCAAATATTAAGAAGAAAATAGAATAGAAGAAAATGATCACAAATAAAAAAAAAAAAAAAGATTAAGTGAAGTGTAAAATAAAAGGAAAATAAATAGCTTAAGCAGTTTCATATGATTCCCAATTGTTGATAATGCTTAAGATCTTTTCAGATTTTGTTAACTTGTAAACTTCTTGGAAGTATTCTTTTGTGATTTCAAAAGGTTTAGCAGTCAAGTTAGGAATGTATTTACCAATTAAGTCATTTGGCTTAACAGATGATTTTGGAATCTTTTTACATAAGAATCTTTGGAATGGTTTAACACCAGACATCAAGTACGAAGAGTGGAAAGGAACTGAAATACCCTTCAATGGAATGACAGCAAAACCTCTTTGTAAATCAATAGGTTGTGGTTTGGCAACAGATTGGGCAGAGACTTCAGAAATAATTTCCTTCAAATGTTCTCTAACTTCATCTAAGGAAATAGTAGCTTGCAATTTGACAATATCAATTTTATTCAATTTAATAACATTTAAAACGTTAGTTAAAGTGTCTAATGCTCTCAAGTCACCAGCTGTAACATATTGAGCATTTTCAACATTATAATTGACAATTTCCAATAACCAACCAGTCTTTTCAGAAACTTCGTCAACAACAAATCTCAATGCAGAATCATTGAAAGTTGGGTTAACTCTTGCTGGATTGACAGCACACATACCATAATTGGATCTTCCTTGTTCGTCTCTTGGAACAGCGACTTGCATAGTCATACCTCTATAGAAAACAACATCAACTAATGATTCAATTGGCATAACATTGGCTAAGGAAGACAAAGCAGAATATTCACCTAAAGAATGACCAGCAAACATAATATCGGTTGGAACCAAACCTTTAGATTTAATGTCTTCGTAAGAAGCTTTTTCCATCAAAGTCAAAGCTGGTTGAGTGAATTGAGTAGCAGATAACAAACCAGTTGGAGAAACAAAAGTATGAGAAGTAGTAGTATGATCGATGTCCTTGAAGATTTTTTCTGATCTAATGGAGCCATCTTCGGAGATGGTTTCGAACATCATACCCATATAGTTGTCTCTAATCTTTCTACCTCTAGCACCACCAAAGTGAATAACCAATTCATTTGGATTATTCTTGACAATGTCAAGAATAGAGAAACCATAGTTATCAACGAAGTGACGATCAGCCCTGTCCCAAACGTCACGAGCAACATCAGAACTGTTGTATAAGTCCATACCCATACCTTGTTCTTGAGAACCTTGACCAGTGAAAACATATGTAGTGATTGGTTGTTCGATTTCAGCTTGACCAGATAAAACGGTCAAATCTGTTTCAACATTCTTGGTTTCAATTTTGATGATCTTACGACCATTGATCATACCAACGTGTTCTAAAGTAGTTTGCAAAGTATCATTTGGTAAAACCATACCGGTGAAAGTGACATCAAAGGCTCTGACTCTTGAAGCAACATTATTGGCAGCCCATTCTTCAACTAAAGATCTAATAGAACCAGATGAGTACATACCATGAGTGATAGTACCTGGTAATTTAGCATAAGCAGCAAAGACTCTTGAAACATGAATAGGATTGTAATCACCAGAAACCTTAGCGTATGGTTCATTGGTACCTGGAGCTTTAGAGGTCAATTCTTCACCAGATGAAATAGGAATAGCATTTTCAAAAGTGACAGCTTGTTCGATGGTACTACCATTTCTGCTCAAGTAGTCAGTAACTGGGTTACCATATGATTTACCAGCTTCATAATTGACAGAACCGACTTGAATAATTTCTTTAGTTGGTAATTCTAAGTAAACTTGACCATGAGTTTTAATAGAAGAGTAGATATCAGCACTCTTGAAATGGTAGGTTGATTCACATCTGAAGGTTATGGTTTGATTTAATAATTCAATCTCTCTTTCTAAGTGGAACCATTCCTTAGATCTTAAAATGGCCAAGTCCTTAGAATTTTTGATACTAACTTGAACTGGGGTTTCAGTGACTTTTTGGAAGGTATTTTCATAGTCATTGTAGTCACCTCTGTATAAGAATTGAGAAGTGACTTCCATAACTGGTTTATTGTCTCTGGAAATAGTACCGATAACCTCGACTAATTTACCAGAAGGTTGATTAATAACAGCTTTAATTTCGGCACTGGAGCTAACAAGATCACCTTTCTTCAAAGGTTCTGCACCTGGGATCATTCTATAACCATTTGACATATGAACCAACTTCAATAAATCACCATCGACAGTCTTTGGGAAGATGGCCTTCATGATGGCTTTCCAACCAATGACAATAGCAAAATCCATTGGTGCCAAAGTTTCTTTACCAGGTCTAGAAACAAAGGCTTCACATTTGTTACCAATGGCATGAGTGAATTCAGAAATATCTTGAGAAGTGATTGTGATTTCATCACCAACAATGGTTTTTTCGACATCAATGTCAAAGTTGACCGCATAATCACTACCAAACCATAATTTCCAGTAGAATTCTTTGATTCTATCGTTTCTACCTTCCATAATTTCCAAAATTGGAGCAAAACCATCATTTGGATTGTATTTATACAAAAATGGTAAAGCAACAGGTTTTGAATCAGCAGTTCTGTGCTCAATTAAAGATAATTGAATAACATTTTCTTTGACCAACTTAATTTCAACCACTGGTTTCAAATCACCTTGAACAGATTCGAAAACAGTCAACTTAGTTTTGGAAGCAACGTTTGGATACTCAATTTTTGTGACCGAGTTAGAAACAGGAGACAAAATATCTTGAGTAGAGTTAGGAGCATGATTGGAACCTTGGACAATTCTATCAGTAGTAATAAAAGCGTGTAACCAGTTTAATTTATCACCAGCCAATTTTTGTAACCAATCAGATTTAGAGATGGATTCATCAGAACCAATCTTGAAAACACGAATATCTTCAGCAATTTCATCGGAAGCAGAAGCAGTAATAGGAGAAGGTTGTCTACCACCAAAGTATTCAACGACTGGAATCTTAGATTCATCACCTCCGTATTTGTCTTTAATCAATCTAGCAATGTGACCATCATGAATAGAGTCTAAAATAGTTTTAATTGGCTCGTTAACCTCTTTGGTGTATTGAGCAGCAACAGGACCATGTAAGATACAAGTTCTTTGTACGTCACCATCAACGACAGCTTCTAAATCTTCAGATTGCCATAAAGAATCCTTTTTGAAGAAGTATTCAAAAGTTTCGTTCAAGATTGGGACAAATGGAGCTGGTTTTTGGCTTGGTCTAGAGCAGCACATCAAGAAGTAGTCACAATCTTCTTCATTGATCAATTGTTCTTTAGCTAATGGGAACTTTTCGAAAAATTCATTGGAAAATGCTTGAGGTTTAGAAGTAAAGTTATTGTAATTTTGAATCAAGGATTCAGTACCTTCAACAGTGGTGAATCTTTCTTCGACTCTTCTCAAATAATCACCAAAGAAATTTCTCAAAGAAACATCAATCCATCTTTCAGATTTTTGGACATACATTAACTCAATTAATCTATTGGCAACTTCTTGATAAGTCATATCTTGTAAATCACAAACACCATCAGCATTCTTACCAAACCAAGGTTTTTGATAGTCTTTATTTAATTTTTCAATGATATAATCTCTCTTTTTGTTCAAAGCATCTAAAATCTTATTCTTTGGCAAGTTAAAGATAGTTTCATCCAATTCTTTCCAGAAGATAACACCTCTAGTAGCAATTTTATGGATTGGTTCACCCATTTCAGACTTAACAGTAACAATACCACCGGTTGGTTTTTTATAGGTATTTTCCCATTGAGAATCTGGAACACCAGAGCAGCTTGCAATGGCCTTTTTAGCATCCAATGAAGTATGAGCTTCTTTAGCAGTCATAACACGAGAACCAAATAAGACACCATCGAAAGGCATTGGAGGATAGTTGAACTCAGAAGACCAAGAACCGGTTAAGTAAGGGTAAGTATCCTCATCTGAACCAAAACCTGAACCAGCAATCAAAATGATATTGGAGCATCTTCTAATCTTAGAATACATTTGTAAAATTGGTTGATGGAAATCTTCATAAGAGTGGTGACCACCACCTCTACCACCAGTCCATTGTAAAACAATTGGGAAATTAGGATGAGCTTTAGCAATGGAAATAACTTGACTGATAGCATCAATAGAACCAGGTTTTAAGCCTAAATGGGTTAAGCCTAAAGTTTCAATATATTCAGTAGCAACTTCTAAGGAAGGAACACCAGCACCAATGGTCATTGATTGGATTGGGAAATTTCTTTCTCTTAAATCTTTAATTAAAGGAATACCCCATTGTAACATTCTTGGATTAACATAAATTAAATTGATACCAATACCAGAACCAGGGGTGATTTGTTCAACAACAGTTTTCAAAGCATTTTCCATATGGGCAGCTCTGAAGTAACCACCACCAGCCAATTCAATGTGATAACCAGCGTTAATAGTAGCAGCAACGATTTCTGGGTTAACAGTACTTGGAGTCATACCAGGAACCATTAAAGGAGCTCTACCTAATAATCTTGAAAATTTAGTATCAACAAAGACTTTATCATTAGAAGTTTTAATTAATTTTGGACTAAATTCTTTCAACCAATTTGGAGCCCATTTAATTGAATTTGGAGTTTTATTAAAAATTTCTTGTTTGAAACCATATTCATCATCAGAATTTTGAATATCTAAACTACCAGCGATGATAACTCTTGAACCAGTACCTTCTTTATTTCTATGAGTTAAAACACCTAAGCCAGAAACTCCACCAGGACCGAAATCTAATAAGTGAGAAGATTTAAAGTTGGTAGCTAATTCCCAATCAACCGGTAATTGAGTAATACATCTAGTAATTCTTGAAATGATTGATTCACCATCAACACCATTTTGGAAATTTTTACCATTAAAAGTATCAAGAACTGGAATTTTAATTTCATTAATATCAAAAGATAAATTATTAATTTCTAAATCATTTAAGATTAAATCAGTTGCATCAGATAATAAATGAGAATGGAAAGGAGCAAAAATTGGTAAAAATCTATTTGAAAATTTTAATTTTCTTGAAGAATGAGGAATTCTTGCTTGATCTAAACCAGAAGGAGCTTTTTTATTTCTTAAAGATAAATTTAAACCATATAAAGATTCTGGAGGACCAGAAACAACCAAATTTCTAGCACCATTAATTAAAGAGATAGCAACATGTTTATCTTTTGGTAAATGTTTATTAGTTTGATCAATAAATTGATTAACTTGATCAACGGATAAATCTCTAATTGATAACATTGGAGATGGTCTACCTTCAGCATTTTCTAAAGAATCTTGTAACATAGTTGGAGGTAAAGTAGTTCTTGGATAAGTCATTAAACATCTTGAACCAATAAAGAATAATAAAGAAATTGCTTTTAAAGAATTATCTAAGAAATTATCCCAAGAATCAGAAGAAGCAATTGCAATAGCAGTAACTAAACCTTGAGAATGACCAGTTGAACCAGATAAATAAGATCTAAATTCACCAGGAGTATAACCAAGAGTTTTACAAGTAACAGTATAATGACATAATTGAATAACACAAATTAAAGGACAAGAAACTGGAACACTTAATAAATAATCTTGATCAGGAGTTTTATCCGGATTATTTAACCAATTTAAAATATCAAAACCTTGAGTATAAATTTTATCAACATTTTCAGTTGTTTTAACCAAATTTTTTAATTGATCAGCAATTTTAATAATTAAATTTGAAACTAAACCATTATACATTTGATATAATTCTCTTAATTCTTCAAAATAATCATCAGTATTACCTTGACCACCAAATATAGCATAAATTTCACTTTGATCATTTGATAATAAATCAGATTTTGATTTAGGAATTTTAGTATTTGAATTAATTAAAGCATTAAAATAATTTTTAATAACTTGTTTAACTTTATAATGAGTAGTTGGATAACTTTCATCCATTAATAATTTTGAAGCAAAAGTATGAATATCAGAATTTGATAAAAATCTTGATTCAAATTCATTTAAAGTTAATTTTAATACTTCATCAAATTGTCCTGATTGATTTGAATCAACTAAATTTGCAGTAAATCCTAAAAATTTAGCAACTAATTCTGCTGGTGATGATGGTTCATCATCTGAAGCAAATCCTTCAGTTGGTTCTGGTGATACTTTATTAAATTGTTCCTTCAATTGAGAAAAATTGAAAAAAACATTGGTTGGAACTAATAAAGTATGTTCTATTGAACCATGATTTAATGAAAATGGACGGTGTGTAGTTGACATTTTTTTAAGCTTAGTGTTTTTTTTTGGCACTTCGGTTTGGCAGCTGTTGGGGATTCTGGTTTTCCTCTATTAAAAAAATTTACGCGAAAAACTTAATACGTTATCAAAGCTCTTCACTGGAGTAGTATAATGTTGATATTGATATTTATTATCAAAATCACAATTGTATAGAATTATTAAATAAATATAAGTTGAAATGATATAATTGAAAAATTCAGATTTCACAATATTATAGGCAATCTTTATCAGTTAGTTTATACTAAAATGTGGTACTGTATAAGTTTACTGATTGTCAATTGGATCAAAGTATCTTTCAATTGGAGTAAAAGAAGAAGTAATTGAAAGAAGGGCCAAAAAAAAAAA
>JAJMKE010000031.1:118166-138420 GCA_030569195.1 Hyphopichia khmerensis | reverse complement strand
TTTTTTTTTTTTTTTTTTTTTTTTTTTTTTTTTTTTTTTTTTTTTTTTTTTTTTTTTTTTTTTTTTTTTTTTTTTCTTTTGTCAACCATTTATATCCTTTTCTCTTTTGGATACCAATTTCACTTGTTATATCTGTTTATTGAATTATTGATATAATACATGATTGAAATTAGATTAAAAAAATGCTTACGAGTAATGTTTAGCCGAAATGAAATCACTTTAAGATGAAATTTCTTCTATATGTAATAACTACTTCAGTTGTAGAACATAAGTTGTAGAACATAAGTTGTAGAACATAAGTTGTAGAATAACATTGGTTAGATACGTTTACCGAACTTCTTCTGTGAAGAAAGCCATTCTACTGAGATATTCCCCAGAGGGTCCATCGTATATATTCAATGATCACCAATTGAACAATTCATCTTGAGATCTTGTCTTTTGGCCTAGACATTAATATTAGGACTTTAATTAAGTCTAATTCTTCAATTTCGCCGTATAGTAAATACCTTCAAAACGCCTATACCTGTGTTTTGTATAACTTTTAAACTAAATTTACCAAATTAATTATTATTTAATTAGCTGTCTACTTTGTGACAAAGTCTAATAATTAAGTTCAGCCCTTCTATTGAAAACTCTGCCAAAATTGTTTCTTTCGCTTATATAAACGGATCCCTTTTGTCTGCCACCTATCCTTTTTCAGATTCATTTCAAATGACACCTTACTATCCTCAAGCATACAGTCTACCAAATAAGCCTACAAGTTAGACCAATTAGGAGCAATTGGCTAACTTTATTGGAAAAAAAAAAAAAATGAAAATGAAAAATTTAAAAAACTCCTCATAGAATTAGAAGACTTACAGTAAAACAAACTAAACCCAAACAAAAAAAACATTAGGACAAAAGAAAGCAAAAATTATACACAGTTTTTTTTTTTTTTCGTTTCCCATTTATAAGCCATCAGGTATCCAATACTCTCTTCACTACTACTATCTTATTGAATATTCACGAACAAGATGGTATCAGGTAAGGAAATAAGGATTGTATCGCTTTTGCTATTGGATACTGCATTCTTCCTTTTGGAAGCGATTATTGGTTATTCTGTTCATTCATTGGCATTAGTGGCAGATTCATTTCATATGTTAAATGATATTGTTTCCTTACTTATAGCTTTATGGGCAGTTAAGGTTAAGAATACTAAACCGGCTGATGGTAAGTATACATATGGTTGGCAAAGAGCTGAAATTTTGGGTGCTTTGATTAATGCTGTTTTCTTATTGGCTTTATGTTTTACTATTGTTATGGAAGCTATTCAAAGATTCTTTGAACCAACCGAGATTAATTCTCCTAAATTGGTTTTGGGGGTTGGTATTGCCGGTTTAATAAGTAATGTTGTTGGTTTGGTTTTATTCCACGATCACGGTCATTCTCATGGTGGTGGTGGTGGGGGCCACAGTCATGATCATGGCCATGGTCATTCTCATGCCGATGAAGAAGCTCTCGTTGGAGACGAAAGTTTCCTTAATTCTCAAGAGGAACTTAATGAACAGCATGAACATGAACATAGTCATGGACAATCGGTTAAATTAATTAATGATTCAAATAGAAATGTCTCTACTTCCGATTTCACCGATTATTTCCCAGAAAATGTTGTTCAAAGATTTGATAACGAATCAACTCCTTTGATTAATTCAAAAAATAAAGGTAAAGCTAAAAAGAGAAGATCCATGAATATGGAAGGGGTTTTCTTACATGTTTTAGGTGATGCTTTAGGTAATGTTGGGGTTATATTAACTGCTTTATTTATTTGGAAAACTGAATATAGTTGGAGATATTTAACTGATCCTTTAGTTTCATTACTCATTACTTTAATTATTTTTTCATCTGCTTTACCTTTATGTCGTAAATCTTCCAAAATTTTATTACAAGCAACTCCTCCAAATGTTAATTCAAATTTAATTATTGAAGAAATTATAAATTTACCGTCAATTAAATCAATTCATGATTTCCACGTTTGGAATTTAAATGAAGATATTTTAATTGCTTCCTTGCATTTAGAATTGAATGATAAAGATCGTAATGGTTCCAACGGATCATTACATGATGGTTTAAATAATGATCAATTCAATAAAAATGCTTTCGTTAATGCAGTCAAACAAGTTAGATCTATTTTACATCGTTTTGGTATTCATAGTGCAACAATTCAACCAGAATTTTCTGCTTTAAGACAAATTTACAACTCCGATAGTGATCATGATAATGAACATTTAGAACATCAACCAGATTTAAATAAAAAATCAAGCGCTTATGGTGCAACCAATAAACAAAACTGTGCTGTTGATGATGTTTCTGGTTGTGATAATGATCAATGTTTGAAAATTACTTAAACTTGATATCCATACAATGGTTTTGAAATCTTTCTTCTTATGGTAAGTAAGAAATTTTGAAACGCATACTTATTTTTTATTTATTTTCAATTCTACCGTGTTTTACCAATTCTTCATTGTGTTAACATCTCTTATATATATATATATATATATATATATATGTATATGTATGTATGTATTTTATCTCTTATTTGCTTCACTTATATGCTACAGATTATTTTAATAATTCTTATATAAATATATATTACATTGATCATTTCTGTATTAATAATTACTTCGAACTTGAATAGTTTAAGAGACTAATGGATCTTCTTTTATTCATGCTATTAGTCAAGCTATTACGTCTTTCATCAAGTTGTTTTAAAACAGAAGCACCATTCAATGAACGAAAAGAAGCCTTCTTTTTCAAATTAAATCTCTTACTATATTTTGAAGATTCTTTAGCTTTATTATTACTAAATGAATTGATTAAATCGAAAGAGTCATCGCCATCTTCTTGAGGTTCATCTGGCAGATCTTTTTTAATTTCATCTTTGAGTTCATGTTTGAATTCATCATTTTGTTTGACTTTAGGTTCGTTTTTAGCTTCATCTTTAACTACTTCACCTTCAGTAATATCATCAATAACATCATAATCAGAAGCTAAAGAAATTGGAGAATCAATAATTGAATTATGAATTTCTTCTAATTCATCAATTTCATGCATTAATTCTTCATCTAAAGCCCCTGGTTTACCATTATAATCTATATAACCTCTAGGTGATTGATCGATTGTAGAAAAGGAAGAATTATCATCATTAGTTTGTAAAGATAGTATTGAATTTGAAGATTTTGTTGAATCATCAGAGATTGAATGGGTATGAAATTTATGATCAATTTGATTTGAATTATAATTAGATAATAAACGAATTGAATAATAATCATCATCATTATGAAATGATTTTGAATTAACAATAATTTTTGTTGATTTTTTAGATGAATGAGGATTTAAATAAGGAGTTTTATTAATTATTGAATTTGAATCAATAACAACTTGAGGAAGATATAAAGAAGATTCATTTGAAGACCAAATGATTAAATCAATTAATTTATTAAAGAATTGAATCCAAATCAGTTCAAATTCAATTGAATAAATTTTTCTACCCAAAATCTCTAATATTGTTATATTCAAACATTCACCCAAAGTTTTATAATTAAATTGATCAATATCCCATATTCGTGAATTAATTTTACTTAATCTTGAAAGAACATCAAAAATTGCTTCAGAATTTTTATTTAAATTAAGAATAATACAAGTTAATAATTCAACCAAGGTATCAGTTTGATAACAATTTCTTATAGTTTGAAATTCAGTTCTTTCTAAATCTGATTCAAGATTAAGTAAATGTAAATTATTAATTGGTTCATTTGAAATTTTCATTAATTCTTCATACTTTTTAACATTCCCACAAAGTTTATATTGAAATTCAAAGATTTTTAAAAAAGTATTGGTTGGAGGTGATGTTGATGGTAATCTTCTATTAGATTCTTCTGTTATTGTATGATTTGTCTTCTCACTTATTGAAGTTTTTGTACTAGTATTGGTTGCAACTGGAGTTAATGCGGTTGAACCATTTGAAATAGATGCAGATGAGGATGAGGATGATTTGGATTGTTTGAGATCTCTATACAATGAATGAGTAAATGAAAGACTATTTCTACGAGAATCAGATGATTTTCTTGGTTGATTATTGGATGACTCAATCGATAATTTAGTAGGAGTCAGAGTCTTATTTGGAATTTTTGTATTACCAATACTATTAGATTTTGAATGGCTGGGGAATTTAACCAATTCTAATAATTCCCATATTCTTTTAATGGTAGTCACTTCTGCTTGGCTAAAGCTAAAACTCGGCATAGCAGTATTCGTTCTCTTTATTGGTACAGAGACCAGCTCTGTAATTAAAGACATTTTATACGGTTGATGCCTTATCGTACGGTTTCTATTAAAAGAGTATTATAAAAAAACGAAAAGAACAAAAAAAATATTTCAGTATCAAAGCCAAATAATTAGAAATCAAAAAACTATTTAGCAGATAACCAGATATATATAATTACTAAGATATAATTATATAATTATGCTAGCCCATATAATTCAATTATTGATTAACCACTTGCATATTTCGTGTATCTTGGTGAAAAGAAATATACACTACAAAAATTATACTTTTTTTGTTGTTTGAACAAGGTTTAGAAAATAACCCAATAGAATATGCAAAGACTGAAAGAAAAGGTACATTAAACTACGTGCTAGGCGTTTAAATATTATCAAATATCAATTCCTAAAGGTAAGAATACGCCAATTTTTTATTTATTTTTGTTGTTGTTGTCTTTCTAATTTCCATTTTTCGGTGTTTTTGTATTTCGTCCTTTTAAGTAGTTGTACTTTTGCAGTTTTCGCAGTAGTTTTGCATTTTCTTTTTCCATTTCTATTCATAATACAAATGGCACTCAGTCGTTTACTGCTATTGTCTTATGCATTAGATTGAGTTAATTCACTAGATGTAGGTTAGAAACAAGAGACTCAACAAAAGAGAAATAACAAGAGAACAAGAGAGCAATAAGAGAGCAATAAGAGAAACAACAAGAGAAACAACAAGAAACAACAAGAGAAACAACCGCGAAACAAGCAAACAGAGATTACCCTTTATACTCTACTGGCTAAATTAGTTTGAAGATAAAATGTAAACGGTTTCAAAACGAATAGAATGGTTTCAAAATCGTTTCTAAAACGGATTTGAATATTCCAGTAGAATATCATCTCCTATTAAATGACTTTGGTAGTTGAGTATTTTGTCCATTCTACTTGAATATTTTAGCACACTACTTGGTTGGTCGTTTCGGCATGAGTACTTGGTTGCCCTTAAGAATATTTTTGAATGGGCAAATATTACAAAGGTAGATCTTTTTGCGGCAGAGGAGGAGGGGGGGCAAGTCAACTAGAAGGTATTGGTATTTGATGATCCTGCTAATTTAGGCTAAATTATTCAGGGTATCTAGTTTAGGCCATATTAATAAGGGTATCTAGTTTAGGTTATATTAATCAGGGTATCTGGTTTAGGCTATATTAAGGGTATCCTTGAATTCGTAAATTACATGAATACATTCATATGTTAAAATAAAGTAAGAAATTCCATGTAATGGGAAAATAATATTTTACTACATAAATTAATTAATTGTTATAAAGAGATACTTTTAATGCTTAAAAAATATAATCCTTTAAAACCCTTTGCAATTAAACTTTAAGGAGTTCTGCCATTTTTTGAGGGTGGATCTTACTTTATCTCCTTCACCCACCCTTAAAATATGGTTCTATTCTGCCCACATAGCCTTTTAGAAGTTGGTTGACTTGTTGAACTGTACTTATGTCCTTTACTCGGGTTCAATCTGTTTGTCTCTTTTTATTTTGTAGTTCTTCTTAATGTTCTTTTTTATGTTCTTTTAAATGTTCTTTTCAATGTTCTTTTAAATGTTCTTTTTGTAGTTCTTTCGTAGTTTCAAAAGTCCATACTGCAATTTAGAACTCTTTCCCAACAATAGGCCAAAGGGGGTTGGGTTAGATTCCGTGATTGTGAATTTTTCACTGAGTGCTTTTTTGCACTTTTTTCAATGGCTGCGTGTCTGCATCTGCCTTTTTGCCCAAAACGGTAAAGTAATTACTTAAACCAATGAGGAAAGCACCCGTGCATTTTTTTTTTTTGGTTTTTTGACTCAAATTGAATATTAGCTTTTTGGTCAGTTGCAAAATCAGTGGATTATGCTAGCAAAGATAGGAGGATGACTTCACTACGATGGAATTGTCTTCGTAACTCATGCTTGCAGCTTGACGACAATTCCGTAGAATATTGAGGAGAATAATTACTAATCATTGTTGGGCTTGATCGATGCAAGTGATTAAAATCTGTACAAGCTTCTCGAATGAAAATTACAGTGGTTAATGGCTAGTTAATGACTGGTTAATGACTAGTCAACGTCAAAAAAAAAAATTATCATGCCAAGTTTGTTTAGCCACTTGCTAGACGAGACGAAAAGTATTAAAATAAACATGGTTTTTTTTATTTCGATAAGATATAAACTAAATACATAAAAAGAGAAAATCGTCAACAATTAAAAAGAAATAAATATAGATATAGAAATTACCATAATGTAAACCAACAGGATATAAATAAAAATACAGAGAGAACCCAAAAAAGGAAAATGGAAATATGAAAATAGAGTTGAAAAAGAAAAGATAAAGAAATAATCACATTAACCGAAAATATAGAATTTTTGAATAGAAGTTTTGAATAGAATTTTTAAAATAAAAATCATTTCCAATGGGTAATAATAAATTGTATAAAGAAAAAGAGCTTTCCATCTTGAGTATTATTGAAGATTGACATTAAAAAATAAGAAAAAGGTTAGTGAATGTAGAGAGATATTTATTAAGTTCGATGTAGCAGTCATTGCACACAATCTTCATCAATCTTGATTTCAATAATATTCAAAGTTAGACCTCCACGAAAAGTTAACCATTAAACGATGAAAGAAAAAGAATCTTCATTTTAATTTCAACAAGAATGTTGGAGTTAAAATAACCATCATCATCAACTGCAATACTCAATGCAACGGTAAGCCAACTTCTTTTCAAAAATTAAAAGAACCTTAAGAGAAAAAGACTATTAAAACTAGAGTAAAAAAAAAAAAAAGAAAATTTGATAATAAGAAACCTAAGATCAAAGCAGAAATAAGAATGATTCTTCTTTTCTTCTTCTCTTTCCCTTTTTCTTCCTTTTCTCCTTCTTGTTCTCTCATTATTTATATTTTATTATTTGTTGGATCACCGGCATTTAATTAGCAAGTTAGTTATCAATAGTTTGAAAACTTTTTTAGAAAAGAAAAAGTAAAAGTCATCATCATTAGCTGCAAAAAATTAAAGCAACAAAGCATGTAAAGGTATTAAGCAAATATATCATATGGTACTTTTTGCACATTGTATTTACTTCTGTTATCAACAGAACGTCTCTTCTTGATAAAAGAAAATCCAGACATTGATGAACGATTGGTTTCAGTGGTTTGAATTGATATCAAATCACTGTTTGACATTGAATAGCTTTTAGAATACCTTTGTTTAGGAACCTTTCTTGGTGGTGCCCTTATTGATGGAGCAGTACCAGCATTAGTATTGGCATATGAAGTAGCAGCAAATGAAGTTTTATTTTCAGATGATATTTGTTCCCTTTTAATAACTGGAGCAGGTTTAACAGTCTTAACTTCTTCCCTTGGTTTATCCTTTGCCTCATTACTAAGTGATGTAGATGATGATGAAAAAAATGAACTTAATCTTTGCTTAAATGATTTCTTTTCTTTCGTAGCTAATGATTTTTGTTTGGTATTATTAATTTTTTTAGTAGTAGCTTTTTTACTGGTTCCAATATTTTGATTCTTATAAATACTAGTTGAATCCAAATTAACCTTTGGTCCATCAAAAGTATTTAATAAATCAAAACAACCATCCTCATCAGATCCAGTGGCACCAGTGACCAATGAAGCATAACTAGTCTTTTTAGAAACTGGTGCAGATAAGTGACCACCTAAAGCAGCTGGAATAGTTGGTGGTCTCATCAAAACATTTTCTGGCTTGTTGTATCCAAGTTCTTCCAATTCCTTCTTCAATACAAAACTACTTCTCATAAACCCTAAGGAAGCACGTTGTTGATATGGTCTTGATAATGAAGGACTAGAATGACAAAATTTTTGATTCATAATTGGATTGCTTGTAGTGGTTGAACTCAATGGCTTCATATAACTGATTTCACTTGATTGTGAAGGTTGTCTAGCATTGTGACCAGCTTTAAAATTATTCATAAATGGTGAGTTAGCAGCTGAATCAGTACCTGAACTTATCGAAGACTTATAATCACTATTATGTAATGATAATGAAGAAGCACCAGATGAACTAACCTCATCATTTTCTGACTTATCAATGTTTGAATGTGATTCTTCATAATGTGAAGATGTATTGTCTTCATCACCACTTGAATCATAATTAGATGAACCATCATCAGAATCTTCAACAATTGGAGCCAAACCTTGAATACCAAAACTATTTGAATCAAAAACTTGTTTTGAATTAATATTAGGAATACTAATTGTTTTTGGTTCTTGTTGAGTGAAATCCATTACATCATCATCAGTTGAATTTAAATCATCATTATTCAAATTAAAATCGTCTTCAACTTCACTAACTGAATCTTCAGACGAGGCATTACCACCAGTGGCAACTTCAGGAATAACTGGTTGTTTGAAAGTTGAGGCTGAATGGACTGAAGAATTTCTTGAATGTTTACGACGAGGATCAAATCCAAAAGTTTTATCACCTTCATCATCTGATTCACCTTCTGAATCAGAATCATGTATAAGCTTACTTTGTTTATTATTAAACTTAGCTTTTGTTGGAGTTTGAACAGTTGAATTAGAAATCAAATCACGATCAAGAGCAGCCTTAATTTCAGCAGCAGAATTTCTTCTCGAAGATCTTGGAGTTAAAACCGGTTCATTCAAATCAATTGAAGAAGTTGGTCTTTTCCTAATTGGAATAGAATCCTCTTCATCAACCCAAGGTTTGGCAGGTGAATTAATTGAAACTTGATCAACTTCATCATTAACCTCCTCATTTTTAAAAGAAACAGGAGAAGCAGAACCTCTTCTTAATCTTCTTGGATCAAAAGGTTCAGAAAGAGTAGCAGGAGCAGAAAGCGACGAAATAAATGTAGTAGTATCAATAGTTAATTTATTATTTGGTTTAACAAAAGGTTCAGGAATTTTGACTTCGATTGGATCAGGGTTTGAATTTGGTTGAATACTTCTTCTGAAGCCTCTATATTTTTCATTACTAGAAAGTTCAATATGTAAGGTATTAGCACTTAAACTTTGAGGAATTGAAGGCTTGGAAGGAGTTGCAGGAATTGAAGCTTGTTGTGGTTGTTGTGGTTGATGCTCAAGCTCTTTTTGTAATGGCTGTGATGGTTGTTGTTGTTGTGATGGTGGTGGAGAAGCTTCTTTAACTGGCTTCAAAGGTTGAATTGGTTCGAGTTCTGTTTCTTCTTCTTCAGATTCAAAATTCTTTTGATGATCACTTAAGATGGATGAAACATCACTATTTGAATCATCATGTTGTAAGATACAATTAGCTAAAAAGATATATATCTTAATCCATAAAGTTTCTAAACCGGCATGGAATTTAGCAGAACCCAACCATTGACGGAAAGTTTGAATCAATGCAAGACCCATTGGTTCTAAATATTTAACTCCCAAATTAACAATTGAAGGGTTTTCTTGAACAAATTCATTCATACAATCTTCCAATAAAGGTTCGTTATTCAAATACATTATAGTAAAGCTCAACATATCATTGAATAATTTGGCTTGTTGACGAATTATTAAATCAGTTGATAAAACTGATTTTAATTGAGGATTAGCTGCTAATAAGTTCCCAAATAATCTTGAGATAAAATCATCTTTATGATACTTATTATTGGTTTGCAATTCTGTCCAACTCTTTTTGATGACTTGACAGTCACTTGCATTAAGTGTTAAGGACATCTTTGAGTATTTGCTTTATTATAAAACTAGTCAAGTTTTATTGGTATCAAAGTCTTTGACAAGTAAGAAAACAAAATTGAATAATGAAAAAAAAAAAGGTATTTGTGAAGAATAAAGTGACAAATAAGGGTTTCAACACAATTAGAATTTTGACGAGATATTCATTTTCTTATATAAGTGTTTATGAATTACTTATATTTGGTGTAATCCCAAAATTCCTCTTAATGGTAATCTAGTTAAGTTGGTTGTAAATTTAATTTCTATTCCAAAAACGGTAATTACTACTCGAGCGCACCTTAAAAAAAAAAAAAAAAAAAAAAAAAAAAAAAAATTCGTTTGATAATAAATTTATTTGCTTGGTGTACGGGTGCTCATTTAAACAACTCTTTAACTCAATTAGGTAATTACTAGATTAAAAGAAGGAGTAGGTGGAGTTAGAAATTACCAATGAAGGATATTAGACTAAAATGAGATTAGATTTAGTATAATAAAGATATTGGACTGACTCCTTGTGACTTTTGCTTTCTTACTGAAAACGGATAATGGAGTATTCAATCAATGTGTAAAAGAACCCTTACAAAAGGGACGTTTCTAACCAAAATTGCAAATTATAAAAAAATGCAACTTACAAAGTTGCAATTTTTAAAATTGCAAATTACAAAGAAAGGTGGCTGTAAAAAGAAAAACATTACTTCATTATAAAAATACATAGATTAATTACTTTCAACTTTATGATCACTTAAAGGTTGGGGTAAAGGGGGTGAATTACTCTGATTAATTGAATTTTTCGATGATAAAGGAATTGGAGCAGATACTGAATCAAAAGAAGGAGTTTCACTTGATTGAGAAATTTGTCTTGATAAATTTAAATTTGAGTTTGAATTTGAAATTGAAATTGAAATACCATCACCATTAACCCAATTTTCTGCTTTTTCTAATTGTTCATTAAAGACATTAGTTAATTTACCAATCATATCTAAAGATTCTTTAGCAAAGACAAAAATTTTATCATTTGCTTGTTGAGCAGAAGTACTATTTGTAATTGCAGTTTGTTGAATAGTAATTGGTAATTTTAAAATAATATCACGAATTGTTGATTTTAATTCCAAATTATTATTGGATGTAGAATTAATTGATATTGAATCTTCATTATCAATAGTTTCATTTGTAGTTTGAGAAGGATTTAATGATGAAGGTTTAAAATTTGAAATTAAATGAATAATTTTTTTAACAGTTGTAATAATTTCAGTTTTAGTTTGTTGAGCAACTTCATTATTTGGTTTATTAATATTATTAGAATTATCATCAATTAAAGTATCAGTTGATAAATTATTTTGTTCTTGTTTAACTTGTTCATTTTTCAAAATTTTTTCTTTTTCAATATTTGATATTCTTTCTTGTAAATTGAAAACTTTTGAATTTATATTATCATTAGCTAATTTTAAAATATGTAAACAAAATTGTAATCTCTTCATTGTTTCATTCTTATTATATATTGATGATGATGAATTTTTCTTTGATAATTTTCTTCTCTTTTTATTAATTGATTTTGCTTCTAATCTTGATTGTTTTGCTTGATATCTATTATTTAAATTTAATTCAATCTTATTAACAACTGGTATAGCTGCTTTTTCCACAATTTCTGCTGCATAATTAAAAGATGCGTACTTTCTCTTTTGTTCTTCATAATAGGTAAATGCATTAGTAACAATTGGATGTTTACTAACTTTACTTACTTTAGTAACCAATGGATGTTCTTGATGTTGATTCTGTTGTTGATCATTTATTGATAATGAAGATATTGGACTAGTAACTCCTGAATGTAAAGATCTAGTTGGTGCAGGTATAATTGGGGGTAATGATTGTTGTTGTGGTAATGGAGGTGTCATTGAATTCAATTGAGTTAAAGCTTCTGCTGCACTTACTAAATCATCACTATTATTATTATGTCGTCTTTTCAAATTAGTTGAACTAGATCCACTAATATTAGTAGTATTGGTACTTGAACTAGCATTTGAAGCCGACACTGGTATTGGCATACGAATAGTGGCTTCATACAGTGGTGGTGCAATGGGAGGTATTGTTGTATTAGTTGGCCCTGATGTACTTGATGATACTGTTGTAGTACTTTTTGGTTCTGTTGATGCTATTGAAGATGTTGACTCTATTGGTTCGGCCGTTGAAGTCTGTTCCTGCTTCTCCAAATAAGAAGTCTGTTCCTGCTTCACCAAAAAAGCCTTAGGTGATACTGGACTTATAGAATTGGGATTTTCCTTATTATAATCATATTTATCCATCTGGTTATCATCAATCGATAACTTACGTTTATAATTTCTACTACCGGATATCTGAGTCATTTGAAATACTGGGGAACCTTTATTTAGCTTTTAAAAATTGGTCAAAAACCGATTTGAAATCGAGAAAAACAAGTTGACTTTAACTGGAATTAATTCAAACTCAAACCAATCAATTATAAAAATTTCAAAAGAAGAATTGTAATTATTTTAAAGTATCTTGTCTTATTTCTCATGACAATTTTATCCCATCACTGTATCAAAATTTTTTTTTTTTTTTTTTCTTCTTAATGGGAAGATCTTTTTTCGCTCTTCAGTGTCTTTGTTCCAATTTTTTTTTTTTTTGGTGTTGTTAAGCAGCAAAACTTCATGTGAATTCGCAACCGACTACACTATACAAAAAGCTATTTAAACGAAATAGACATATTTATTAGTAAAAGAATTATCAACTGAAGTAAATCATATAGAAGAATGACGGTGATCATTGAGGAGGGATTATCGAGGGGTTTTTCCTAATTATTTTTGCCTTTTTTCTTTTTCTTTTTCGCTTTTTCATGCCTGCTTGTTGCAGTTTTGGTGGGTAGTATTTGGTTGAAATTTAAGATAAGACAACATTTTGTCACATGAAAAGTGCTGCAATTTTTTTTTTTTTGGCTTTGGCTTTGGCTCTTTGGGTTAGAGTTTGGGTTTGGCTTTAAGTTTGAGTAATGGGATTAAGTATTTGCTAGCATATTTGTTTCTTTTTTTCAGTTTTTTTTTTTTTTTTTTTTTGCAGTTGAATAATGGGACCCCACTGGTACCATTCAGGAAGGTGGGACTATTGTAGATTGATGAAACTAGAAGATCCATATAAAGATTCTTCCAATTCGAATTTTTTCATTGAAACCCAACCTCTTGATGGGATGAAGACTCTTCTAAATTTTTTATTGTCACCGAATTTAGCAATATCACTATATCTTAAAGGTTTTTCAATTTGTAAAGGTGATGATTCTTGTGGTTTAGTATTTTCATGATTGTTTGCATTAATATTGGTTAAAACTTTATTTCTTTCTTTCATTGATTTATTTATATATTCTTTCCATTTAGCTCTACCTTGAACGGTAGCAATATCAAAGGAATGTTCATTAACTTTTGATTTTGAAGTAGATTCAATAGAAGAATCAATAACTGATAATGGAGAAGGAGGTAAAATTGCAATTGTAGAATTTTTAACATTTAAATTTGAATAAAGATAATTTTTTAAATGATTTGAATCATCAATTAAATCATTAAGTTTTAAAAATAAATTATCTAATTCTCTTCTAATATCACCATTTTTATTTAATCTACCTTGTAAATTTTTAATATCTGAATTTTCAGTTATAATTAAATTTTTCAAATTATTCAGTAATTGATTAAATTTATTATTAATTAATGAAAAATTTTCTTTTAAATTAGTTATTTCTTTTGAAATTAAATTATTATATTTATCTTTAAATATAAAAGTAATAAATGAATGGAAACTAATAAATAATTGAATGAAAATACTTATAATAACTCCAGTAATTACAAACCATGAATTACCTCCATTTGATTGATTAAATTCAATTGCTCGATCTAAAATATCTGATTGATGATAACATGTTTGAATATTAAGTAATATAGTTAAATCATTTGGATTCTTATTAATACTATCTAAACAACTTTCTAATTGTACTTGACTTAAATTGGTTAATTTACTTCTTGATTCTTTAATTAAATCATATTTATATCTTTTAAAACATTCTATCCCATCCAGAATATCATTACATTCAATCAATTTATTAAAAGTTATCAGCTTTGATAATTGAAAATACGATTGTTCAATATTAAATTTAGGCTTCAGATTAATTGAAAAATAAAAAAAAATTCCACTTACCAATGTTAATAGAAGTAATAATATCGGATGAATCCCTTGAAAGTAATATCTCGATTTACTCTTACCCTTTTCTTCCTCTTCTTCCCTTTCTTTATTCTTAATTATACTACTAATCCATGATCCTTCTCCAAAAAGGGTTTCAACTTTACTACTTTGCATAGTCTCTGGCGAATTGAACGATTCCATTTTTATTCAAATCTCTATTCAAATCTTTTTTCAAATCCCTTTTCACTGATTCAAATTCTTTTTCACTAATTCAAATCCCTTTTCACTGATTCAAATTCTTTTTCACTAATTCAAATCCCTTTTCACTGATTCAAATTCTTTTTCACTAATTCAAATCCCTTTTCACTAATTTAAATCCCTTTCCACTAATTCTACTCGCCGTATCAACTTCTTAATCCCTACAAACCTATTATTTTGCACCCTAACCTGTTAATCCACATATACAACTAGTGAAACACCCGTACAGTCTCTGTGTTTCACTTTATCGGTTATAAACCTGGAGACTGCATACAGAATCGGGTCCCTCCTCAAAAAGAAAAGAAAAGAAAAAAAAGTCACTACTATTCCCCTAAAGCCTGACGATATTTGAAAATCATTTAAATTAAATTATATTCCAATTGTTTTATTATAAATATTTAAAAGACATTCCTTTAGTTAAAAAAAGAAGTTGATATTCCATGGTACAACACGATCCTAATCGTCCTCCTAAAGTTCCAGAAGGCTGGTTGGCTAAATATGATGATCAATATAAGACATTTTTCTATGTTGATCTAGCCACTAAACGTTCTCAATGGGAACCTCCAGCAGGTACAGTATTTGAAGATTCAAAATCAACCGAAGATGCTGCACCTCCTCCATATTCTCCATCGGGTGCCAGTGGGGCCACTCCTTCGTCACAAGCACCATCACAGGCACAATCGCAGTCCCAACGTTATACTGGTCAAGGTCAACGTTATGGAGGTGCTGGTACCGGGGGTGGATACTCACAACTGGGTTATCCACCTCAACAAGGTTATGGAGGTGGTTATCCTCCTCATCAGGGTTATGGTGGTGGCTATCCTCCTCAGCAAGGTTATCCTCAACAAGGTTATGGAGGTGGTTACCCTCCTCAACAACAAGCCTATGCTCAACAGCCTCAAAAACAATCTAGATTTGGTGGTATGATGCCGGGCTTGGCCATGGGTGCCGGTGCCGGTCTTCTTGGTGGTATGGCATTCAATGCTTTTGAAGACCACGAACGTCAAGAAGATTTCTATGATAATGGTGGTTACGGTGGTGACTACGGTGGTGGTGGTGATTATGGTGGTGGTGATTATGGTGGTGGTGACGACTTTGGTGGTGGCGACTTTGGTGGTGGTGACTTTTAATACCCTTTCTTGTTCTTCTAGATCCTCTGTTCCATTTTATGTAAAATTTTCAATGTTATATACGTATATATGTTTCTAATTCTTGAATTGTAGCTCTTTCCCTGACTAGTTGTAGCTTGTTATGTTTCAATTATTGCAAATTTATATTTCCTTACCGGTCTACTTGGTTCACGTGACTCGGGTCGGAAGTTACTTTTTACTTTTTTTTTCGCTTTTTTTTTTTTGCTTTTTGAGTGGTTTTTGTTAAATTCCAATTTCAACCAACCAAATAGTGAGAATTTTCTATTACTCGAATATGGATGAAGTTTTTCTTTAAGTCAACTTATATTCAACTACTCAAGTTTAATACAAATACCCAACTAACAAAATGAGATTCACTGGATTATTGAGACAAGCAGAACAGGTTCTTGTTAGATCTGCAAGTGGATACCCAACTGGTCTTACTGGTATATATCAACATCCAAACCCAAGACCAGCTTTAATATCATTATATAATCATACTCTTAAAGTTTTGGATAAGAAATATCCTCAACAATCTGTTTATAGACAATCTGTTGAAACTTTGACCAAGAATAGATTGAAGATTGTTGAAGGTAGTGAAATCACTGAAGAAATTGAAAATAAAATTGGTGGTGGATTAATTGAAGAAATTCTTATTCAAGCCAATGATGAATTAAATTTAGTTAATGAATTAGCTGAATTAAAAGTTTGGGAAGAATTAGAAGAAAAACCTTTAGATGATCAATGGGTTTACTTTGGTAAAAAAATTTAGTATTTTATTATTAATTTTTAAAATTAACTGCATCCATTTCTTCTCCTTCTTGTACATTAGATATTTCTTCTTATATAATCATAAATTAAACTTATTTATTCTTAGTAACTTAGCGTAGTAACTTCTTACATGATAAATGGAAAATATTGAATACAGAATAACAATTGACATAATGCAAACATGGTTCTATAACATTTGCATATTAATAAAACCTAAATATACTAGAGAACAAAAAAAAAAAAAAATAATGATTACGAAAAGCAAAGAAAGTATGTGAATAAAAATGATAGAAAAGGTTTAAAAGTTCGTATAACGACTCATTAAGGAAACCTAAGAGATAACTAACAAAAATTTGAAAAGAAAAGAAAAAAAAAAGAAAAGAAAAGGATTGATGTTCCAAAACTCTTAATATCCCAATTAACACATTTCTTTATTCACTGGTAATGAATAAAAGAAAGAAATAAAAGTAAAAAAGTAAAGAGACGGGGGATTAAGAATATCATTAAGGAAAGAAAAAAAGAGTAAAAAGAATAATATAAAAAAAGAAGAAAGATTTGATCCAAAGATAGAGGTAATTTAAGAATAGGAACAAAAAGCTTCGAGTGTATTTCTTCTCTAACAACAGTTAGCCTTAGCACCATTGGCATCACCACCTTGAGAAACGTCAATACCATTTGAACCGGTTTGTTGTTCTTCAACGTGTTTATCTTGAATGATACCAGCTAATTCATAAAAGATTGATTCAACATTTTCATTAGTTTTAGCACTAGCTTCTAAGAATGGAATGTTTAATTTAGAAGCTAATTCTTGACCTTGTTCTTTAGAAACTTGTCTACTTTCTTCATCATCAGATTTATTACCAACTAAAAAGATTTGAGCATCTTCATTTGCATGTTGAGTAACAGTTTGATACCAATTTTCAACATTTTCAAAAGTCCTAGAATCAGTAACATCATAGATTAATACAATACCCATGGCACCTCTATAATAAGCAGTTGTAATGGTTCTAAAACGTTCTTGACCTGCAGTATCCCAAACTTGTAATTTAATTTTTTTACCTTTACTTTCAATAGTTCTAATCTTAAAATCAATACCAATAGTAGTAATGAATGATGGATTGAATTTATCTTCAACAAATCTTAATAATAAACATGATTTACCAACACCAGAATCACCAACTAATAGTAATTTCATAATCATATCATATGATCTTGAAGGGGCTTTAGCACTCATTTTGTATTAATATTCTTTCCTTATTTAATCCAAAAAAAAAAAACTTTGATTTCTAATTGATTTAATAATCCTTCTTTTGTAGATTCAATTCACTCTCAATTCAATCTACTTATTGATTTAAAAGATCTCTTTGAAATGGGACACGGGTAATTTAAATAGTGCGATAATATGAACAAATTATCAATCGGTTTGTGAAACGTTAATTTAACTGGAATACGATTGAATCTGTCAATTTGAAATTCAATTCAAATACAATCTTAACAATTATTCAATTTAATTGTTTGTATAATTATTAACTTTTATATACTTAATAAGCAATGAAAGTAGTATTTAAAGCAAAAGAATAATCAGTTTTTACCTTTTTACGTATTAAAAAAACCAAAAAACCAAAAAAAAAAAAAAAAAAATTTGGCTGAGCGCTTTTCTCTTCCTTTTTTTTTTTTTTTTTTTTAGTAACATCAAGTTATGCCTGGTAGTGTGTGGACCCACTTTCATGAATCGAATAATAATGGGAAAGGTTATAGAATTATAATTTATGTAAAAAGTATATATATATTGGAAGAGAAGGAATATTCTATTACGACGGAAGAGAGGGATATTTCTAAGATTACAAGAAAACTTCTGCGTTAATTTCAACAGAAGAAGCAGCGTATGGGATATCAAAATGACCCAAAACTTCTGGATGTAAAACACCAATGGCACCAATATGTTGAGGTTTTTGACCTTCAGCAGATCTGAAAAAGATTTTAGCACCTCTACCTGGGAAGAAGGATGGATTTTCATTATCTTGTTCAATCCAGTAACCTCTTCCAGTTTGCTCTTTTGGATGTTCTAACCATTTGGTTCTTAAAGTTTGCATCATTTTACCTAAAAGACCTTGAACAAATTCAAAACCAGAAGTTTTACCGGCATAAATAGCAGACCAATTTCTTTGATTAAAAGCACCTCTTTCTAATTCTGGATTTTTTAAAACAATATCACCACATTCAAAGACTTTAATTGGTAATGAATGTTTTCTATTTTCTTTAATGGTCTTTAAAATACCTGGAATTAAAGTAGTTCTAACCACTTGATATTCAATAGTTTTTGGATTTTCTAATTTAACAGCAGTTTTATTATCATCTTTAGTTCTTAAAAATCTAAAATTTTCATCATGAGAACATAAAGTTAATGGTAAAACTTCTGCATAACCAGCTTGAGCAGATGCTAATCTTAATATATCAGCAACTTTATTAATTGGTAATGCAGCAGCTACTAATGAGTCACCTTTTGGTTTGGTTCTTTCTAAATTATTAAAACCATAAGCAATACCAACATCTTCCATAATATCACATTGATGTAAGATATCAGATCTGGTTATTGGAACTTCAACATCAAGTATATCTTTATTGGTAGTTGAAGGTTTGGATTGTAAAGACATCTTCTTTAATAATTTAGAAATTTCTTCACCACTTAAATCTAAACCTAAACAAGAGTTAATATATGGAATTTCGGCTTCAAATTTCTTAGGAGTAATGTTTGGAGTTAAACGATTTTCTTTATTATGTTCGGAAATTATTTCAATTGGTTCAACTTCAAATTCATTCTTACAGTAACCAGAAAACATGGCAATCATTTGATTAATAACAATTTCAGTTTTAGTTCTATCGGTACCGGTAACTTCAATGAAAACATTCTTGGTATTTAATGAAATTTTTGAATGGTTGGAATTAATAATTGGTGGTAAAGAACAAACGGTATCCTTAGAATCAAAAATAACTGGATAAACTGGTGAATCTTTGATAATGTGTAAATATTTACCTAAATTCTTATCTTTTTCATAAAATTCCATCAACAGTTCCCCATCTAATTCTTTGGTTTGATTCAATGGAATGAATTTGATATCTTTTGGTGCTAAAGCTTTATAAGTGAATGGTGGAGTTAAAGTATCAAAGTCATGAGTACCAATGGCAACTAAGGTTCTATTACGACATAAATTGGTATGTAATTTGTCTTGTAAAGCAATAAATGAACTATAACGTCTTTCATCAAATTCAACATTTCTTAAAATGGCACCTGCTGCATATGGACGAATGGCTTCAGTGGATTTTTCAATGGTTAAGGAAATTTCTGGGGTTGATGGCTTTAATTTATAATCGGCAGCTTTTCTATGACCTAAAAATTCATTCAAAGCTTGTGCAATACCTTCAATACATAACATATCATATCTATTTGCTGGAACTTCAATCTTTAATTGAGGTCTTTCATCTCCTTGACATTCTTCAGTAGTATCTTCATCTAATTCAATACCAAATTCGAAACATAATTCGTCGAATTCTTCGGTGGTATAAGATTTACCCAACAACTCAAAGAGGTCGGCTTTATCAACTGGAATGGTAGGCATAACTGCTTGTATAGTCTGTTGATTATTTAATCAGGTACTTCTGACTTTCAATCTGATTTACCTTCAAGTCGCTTTTGGTTAGTCTCTATGACTAACAAAAAAAAAAAAAAAAAAAAAAATTTTCAGGTTCAAATTTTACGCGCACTTAAGTAAAAGAGGGCACCGGCAAAAAAAAAGAATCCGTATAAAAGTATATATACATTATAAAGTTATGCAAATCATGAGCTATTATGTCAAAGTAAATTAGTTTTCATCCTTTTTGTTAGTTAGAGAGGATAACTTTGAGCTGGCATTT
>JAJMKE010000031.1:48045-118066 GCA_030569195.1 Hyphopichia khmerensis | reverse complement strand
AAAAAAAAAAAAAAAAAAAAAAAATTTTCAGGTTCAAATTTTACGCGCACTTAAGTAAAAGAGGGCACCGGCAAAAAAAAAGAATCCGTATAAAAGTATATATACATTATAAAGTTATGCAAATCATGAGCTATTATGTCAAAGTAAATTAGTTTTCATCCTTTTTGTTAGTTAGAGAGGATAACTTTGAGCTGGCATTTCCCAAGAAGCTTGAATTTTTTTCCAATTCTTCTTCTTCAGCTTCCTCGTTAGATTTATATTTCTTCTGAGTCTTATCTACCTCTTGTCTAACTTTTTGCAACGATTCTTCATTCCCATTTCCAATCTTTTCTATATCGTTTACTTCTTGAAGGAGAGCACTAACATCGAATATAGGCGCATCAGACTTGTCTTGTGTAGATGTTTCATGATACTCTTCAGTTGCACCTGTAGTATTTCGTCTTGTAGGGGTTGATTTGTTTCCGTCATTCTCCCCATTTGATGGGTTGGAGCTACCTTCATCATATATATCCCACCATTCCTTCTGCTTTGGTTTGAACCAGTCTTTCCAAGTACGTTTTTGATTTGTGTTTTTATTTTCTTTTTGTTCTTGAAGCATTTTGGCCTTTGCTTCGTCAAACTCGCTAATCAATTGTCTTGTTTTTTCACCTTGTTCGGGATCAGCTTCTTCGATTTCAGAAAATTCTTCACTCAACATCTCCCAATTCAAACGTTTCAATATTTTAGGGATTGCTCTTCTGTAAGACATGTGGCCCTCTACCAAATCAGTAACATCAATATTCTCGACACCTTGAACATCTTTAATTTCCGACAATCCAGCCACGGTCAGCATACCACCTCCTGTTGCTCTGAATAAGTAGCCCAAGATCCAATCTTTTCTTGAATATCCATTGATGAACTTTCCACTAACAACCGATCTTGCGAGAGTGATTTGGTCATACTTAACTGTTACTGGGTTTCCAAGAATTATGACGTTTTCTATCAAACCATATGCACCTCTTTTAGCCATTTCAATTAAACAGGAATATATAACACGAGACCCTAAAGAAAATCCCACTAATGTTATTGGTCTTACTCCCATATTTCCTGCAATCAAAGTGTCGGCCAATATTTTTCCTGCTTTCCATGCTCGATCCAAAGAAACATTCCAAGGATTATCTAAAAGATAAGACAACTTGGATAAAACCATCGGTAATTGAATAGCTGACATTAATGCACTTAATATTGTAGCTCCTAATATTTGTTGAATGGATGTGGTTAAAGCCTCTGATGCTAAGATTCCAATGGTTTGACCCATGGATTGTAACATTTCTGGCTCCCATAAAAGAGAGAACATATCACCCATCACTGGGTCAACCGTAGTGAAGGGTAATCTAACATCATCCATTTTACCATTCATCCATCCACTCACAGTAAGTATCAAATTGGTTCTTTTATTATTATGTAATGCCTTAAACTCAAAAGTCTCCACATCACCAACTCTTCTAGCACCAGCTTTTGAGCCTACCCTGGCACCAGTCAAAACACCGCCAGTAGTTATAATTGCACTTCCACCAACTCCTGCCAAAAATCCTGATGTTCCTCCAATACCAACTGTAGTAAGACCAGCGGCTAAACCAGCTCCAATGACAGGTGCCAATAAACCAGCTGAAAGACCAATTGCGAGAGAACCACCTAATGTGGCTAAACCGATGTAAGCCAATCTCTTGTTTTTGTTTCTTTTGATATGTTTATCAATAAACAGTCTATCAGTTAGAAGTTCATCTTTATTTTCGATTGTTTTGTTACTAGTGTCTAATTCCAAACTTTCAATTAAACGTCTTTCAAATTGCAAAACATCCAACTCTGAAATTTGTAAATAATTAGCAAAATGAGTCAATAACGTCCTAGATCTGCAGTCGTAGTATCCATCGCCAATTAATAGAAGGAATAAATCACATATAATAACCCATCTCATATCAAAGTCAGAACTCAAGTTTGTTGACTTAGGTTTGGAACAGTTCTTATCTATTAAGCTATTACATAAGTCACTGACTTCCAAACCATGAATGCTAAGATTTTCAATCATTTGTTTCTCATCTTTAGTAAGATCCATATGTTCATATAATTTCGTTATAACGTACATAGTCCAATTTGCAAAATTCTTTTGACAGTTGCTTAAATTTTTGGCAAGTTTTTTAGGGGCTCTCTTTTGAAGTTTAGCAAGATCCGTTGCCATATCCACACTTATAAGTTTAGCTATTCCCACGTAAGCAAATTTCTGAGCATCAGTCAACATTTCTTTGGTGCCTTCAAGTGTTTCGTCGGAATCTAGGTTATCATCATCTTCATAGTCAGATTCATCGCCTGATATGTATTCGTTGTCAGATGAGGCATAATTTTCAACTTTTTTAGGTTTAGGTTGCTTATCCTTTCGAATTTCAAAAAGAAAGTCTGTTTTTTTGTTTAATTCAGCATATTTAGCCAATTGTTCTTCTGTATCAATCTTTGTATAACCACGAGCATGAGCTAAATTATTGAATGAGGTAAATCTTTCGTCAGGTGTAAACTCTAGCTCTCCTCGTTCATTATAGTAATCATAAGAAGATATTTTTTTCATTGATTTCCAATTTGACTCCTTACCATCGAAAAAATCATCTTCATCGTTATCATCATTAACATTATCATTAGAAATATCACCTACTCTGTTTTCTTCTTTATCGTCAACATCAAGCACAGAATGTCTTTTGGGGCCAACTCCAATGACCTTCTCCGATAGGATATCATTAGAAACAGAGTTATTTGTATTATAAAAGGGATTTTTATTGCCGGAGTTAAGTCCGCTTAAATCAAATTCGACATAGCTTGTTTCTGGTGTTGCTATTGGATGTTGATGTTGTGGCAGGTTATGTTCTGCGTTATCATTCGATGAAGATTTATTGGAAGCTTCGGATGGTAAGCTGGGTAAGCTGGGGAGGTGCAGAACACTGGTTCGAGAGCCAAACTCTCTTGTATTTCTTCTAGTCATTGTTGGGCCATTATATGAAGTGTCGGTAGACATCAATGATTCGGTCGTTTGGGACCTCATGGGACTGTCCATTTTCTGTTAAAAAAAGAAATCGTGTACGATAAGAAGAACGTCCAAAGGGCCCGATTATTCCAAGAACCTGCTTGTATGAATTGTCAGTACTATTATGCTTCCATTCAATGAAGATAGATAAGGTTTAGGAAACTTCTTTTTATAGTGATCACTTCAAAAGTCAAGGGGTTCGTTAAAAAAGAAGGTGCACATAATCTTTTACTGGGAAGATCATATTGCGTAAACATACAAAAAAAAAAAATGAAAACATAAAAACCTAAAAACCTTAAAAACATTACCTAAAAACATAAAATGGTAATAAAAAGCTAACAGGGCGTAGGAATCGCTACATCTGGATACTTCATCTCGAGTAGAGATCAGCCTTTAAATAAACTACAGCTTTTGAAAAAAAAAAAACTTACACTAAATGATGGTATGTTTGCAACATGGTTTTACTCAAACGATCACAAGCCAAATGGCCTTCGTAGAGTCCAGGAATATGTTGCTACGAATCATAGTGGCCGAGCTGCAACCAATCAGACCTTTACTCATCTCAAAAGAAACAAGTAAAGGTATCCAAAAGGCGAGCTCAAGACCGACCCGCTTCCTATACAACCCGTCGACGAAGCTGCTCTGCCCAATAACGTACTTAAACGCTTTGATGAGACATAACCAATTTCAAATCAAAATTCAAATGCATCCTAGCAGCTCCCAAACTATCGCTCAACCTCCGAAGAAGGACCAACAGTTTGTTTGTCACGTTAAAACAGATACATTGAACGTTGAACTAATTGAATTAATTCAACAAATTGATTTGATGGTAGAGGACTCATCATTAGACTCGCTTTTCGAGCGCCGAACTGATAAGGAAAACAACTACAGCTGCATAAGAATAACCCGAAGGTTTAATTCAAATACGTGCTGAGTGTCCACCTTAACACAGGTTGATAATAATTAGTTAAAGAAAGAAAAGACTAAACTAAATAAAATTTTATGCGGATGAGTTCTTGTATTTATAGCTTTCGCGCTAAAACTGAAATTTTTTTTTTTTGGTTTTTTTCTGAGAAGTCCATCGCCTTACCCGCATCTACTTCAAAGATGAGTAGGGTTTTCTGAAGAATTCTATTTGAATACTTCATTCGGTAATAGCAATTCTAAGTCCAATTGTCAATATGAGTAGAAGAATTGCAAGAAGAAACTTGAAAAAAGAACAATTTGAACAAGAGGATGGGTTGGAAGAGGATGAAGTGAGGTACAGTAGATCAAAACCTGAAGTCCTGTTTGGATCAGAATCTGGAAATGACTTAATTCCATTTAAGTCAAATTATGCTCAGGATCCTCTGAAAATTATCAGATTGTTTGAAGAAGCCTTCAAGTATATATTGGAGAGCCCAGACCTTGAAGAACATATACAGAGTGTTAAAGGAGATTTGTTCAATAGAGACTATTTAGCAGCATTCAATAACGATGATAAAAGATTTGCATATGCTTCTAGGTGGACACCAGCTAGGGCTTTGGCATATTCTTCATTATTCTCATCATTGAAACCAATTAAGGATATGCTTGGAGATGGTGAAGCTTCTAGTAAGGTGCTATGTGTCGGAGGTGGTGCTGCTTCAGAATTAGTAGGATTGGGGGCTGTTTTCTGTAAATTAAAGGAAGATTATCCATCTACAGCTTCTAATTTACAAGTTGATATAGTGGATATTGCTGATTGGTCTAAGGTAGTCACTAACTTGACTCACAACATCAAAACTAAATGGTTATATGATCAAAGTAAATTCAATTCTAATTTTCTATATAAGGATATTTTAACTACTGATCCTGAAGAATTGGGTATACCTAATATGGATTTAGTTACGTTATTGTTCACAACGAATGAGTTGTTCTGTGAAAAAAGAACTGAAACTATCAAATTTTTACAAAATTTAAATTCTCGTTGTAAGAAAGGTAGTTATTTATTGATTGCAGAAAGTGCAGGTTCTTATTCTCATATAACAATCGGGAACAAAAAGTTTCCAGTCCAATTTCTTATCGATATGGTACTTGTTGGTAAACCGGGAACTGACTCGGGGGCTTGGAGAATCGTTGAACAGAGTGAAAGTTGTTGGTACAGAGTAAATCAAAAAGAATTAAGGTATAACATGAAATTGGAAAATATGAGGTTCTTCTTCAGATTATATCAAAAGAAGTAATCAGCATTTAATTTAAAAAACTAATTTCAGCTGCTGATTTGGTAATTTCGTCAACAAAGCGTCCTTGGAGTGTTTTCAAAGCCATAAGTAACATTTCTGGATCCGTCTTTTGTTCATTCATTTTCTTCATTGCATAAAATAATTCCAATATCAACTTTCTTTTTCTCGTCTCTGTAAGGATAATTTCACGATTTTGATCTCCATTTTCCGATCTGAGATCATTTGCAATCATTTTCGAGGTTTCAATTAACTCTGCAGGGAGACTTTTCGTTGTTTCGGCATATTTGATTCCATATCCTTTAAGTGTGTTGTTTCCATTGGTTGCTTTATACATCATGTTGTATGATTCGCTGCTCACTGACACCTTCATATGCAAAGCAACTACACATGCTTTGGCTCTCAATATTTCATACAAACCATGGAAATGGGTTGATAATAGAGTAGTCGCTCCAGTCTTGACTAAATATTCAGAGATAGCAATTGCTATGGAAAATCCATCCTGATAACTTGAACCACGCCCTAACTCATCAATTATCAACAAAGTTTTCTCGTTTACTTCCTGTAAAATATGTGATATTTCAGTCATTTCTTTGGAAAACAGGGACGCAGTCATTTCAACATTATCAGTACCAATTCTCACGTGTAGACTTTTGAAAATGGGTAAACTGGCATATTCAGCGGGTATGAATGCTCCCATCTGGGCTAGTATAACCAAATAGCATAATCCCTTCATATAAACTGATTTACCGCTCATGTTTGGCCCAGTGATTATTTGAAACCTTGAAAGATCTTTCAAAGATTGGTAATCGTTAGATACAAGCTTATCTTTCAATTTTTGAATCAATATTGGATGTCTTCCCTGTTTGATTTGAAGTCTCTCTGAAAATTCTGGACAGGTGAAGCTTCCATCGGTTGTGCAGGCATTAAAAGCGAAACAACAAAGTAAGTCCAAAGTTGCAATTGCTTCAGAGGCCATAAATAAAACTGGAATATATTCTTCTAATTCGTCATTTAGTTTCTCGATAGTTTCATCGGATAATAATATAATTTCAGTGATCACATCGTTAAATCTAGAGGTTTGCTTCAAAATATCGATTGTCGTGAATTCAAGTAAGCATTTCTTCTTAATTCTATTTATGAATACCGGTGGTAGATCAAGAGGTGGATTCTTAAGTCTCATATAAAATCCCCGATTTTGATCATATCTAAAATCGAGAGGCATTTCATATTCCTTTGACAATTCAGAAACTTGCTGGTGTACCTCATCTAAGATTGATGCATATAGCTTTCTTGATAAGTCTAGTAAGCCATTTTTTCCACTTTTCACAGCATAACATTTTTGATTTTTAAGTTCAAGAGGACTTTTGGCCCATGTGCAATCTTCATTAATGTAAGTGTTTATCAAACCGTGAAGAGATTCCAAGTCTTTATTATCCAAGATTTCTACTATCTCTTTCAATAAAATAGAATTGAATTCTGCCAATAAAGATTTTAAAGTTTTCATTTCTTCTAATGTGTGTTTAATCAATATTACATCATTCACTTTTTGATCCGACACTTGTAAGTTATTGTTCTTAGGAACTCTAATCAAACTAGCAATTACATTGTCTAGATTTTGATACTTTTTCAAATTTAATCTTATTTCATTCATTGCACTTTGTTGACCAATAAGCTCATTTACTGCATTTAATCTAAGGTTTATGCTACTTTTATCAGTCAATGGTTGGAGCATATTTAACTTAAGTTGACGTTGACCCATTTTTGTGCAGCATTTATTCAAATGTTTGAAAAAGGTAGTACCATTCTTAGGATCTACTGAATTTTCAACCAATTCCAAATCTCGTATCGTTTGTAAGTCAATGAACATAGTACTGTCACAAAAATCAACTTTGACTCTCAATTTCTTGAGCGTTTCACTGAATGATTTGGATCTCTGAATATGACGAATGCAGGCACAAGCAGCGGCTACTGCTGGTTCGTGGTCAGCAAAATTGATTGATTTATTATTTTCCAATTGGTGGGCAACTAAAAGCTCAGCACCCTCTTTACTATTGAAAAATTTTGATTTCAAACCAATGATTTTGACTCCATCCTTGATATTTGATTGAATAATCAATGCTAATTTATCCAAGGAGGGGGAGATACAGGCCAGAGGTAAAATTACTTCAGTTGGATCAAAACAGTTCAATTTATGCACTGTTCTAACGTAAGTTTGAGAATCAGAAAAGGAAGTTAATACCAACTCACAGCTCTCTGTTGAAATACAACAAATACCAATTTGAGACGTGTTGGATGACTTGGAAGGGAAAATAGAAACCAACAGAGTCGTTGGTGATTTAGCCGCCAATCTTTCCTCAGCAACTCTGTTCTTGTACTTGTTTGTAATGACATTAGGACCAAACGCCTGAAAAGTCTTTCGAGATCCGCGAGAGCTCGATGTCACTCTGGAACCATTCCTTGATAATTGATTTAACCTGGCCATTGTGCTATTCGTTAAGCAAGAAATATATTCAAAATGGCTGCTAATTTTATTTGTTTTTTTGTATAAGCAGAATTCTACAATTTTTATTCAAAAATGAGAAAAAAATAGATATAACTACTAAATTTTTAATTTTGCAATTTCATCATCTAAATCTTTGACGTCCTTGTCTTCCTTCTTAATGGGAGCCAGGTCACCATCCTTAAGTTCAACTTTCTTAATTTTACTAGCCAATTCCTTTGCATCTTCTTCTGCATCTGGTTTCTTTTCAGTCTTACCCTTTTCAAACTTAGCTTTTGCATTTTCTATTAACTTCTCCAAGTCCAGCTTCCAACCTAATAGATCTGCAAGAGTTTCAGCAACCAAGTCACAATCTTCCAAAGCGAGAATGTCGTTTTTTCTTTTGCGAGATTTAAAATCACCAACCGGCTCTCTATTTACAAGCAATCTCAATGATTTTTTATCCACTTCAGATGGGAGCCCAGCAAAGGGGAAAACTGTCAAAGAGCTACCTGCTACTATTGCAATATCCACCTCGTCACAATCTTCATCCCATTGAGAGAAGAATTTTGCAGGGAGGTTTTCACCAAAGAATACGATATCGGGTTTTACATAACCCTTGCATTTAGAACAAGTTGGTATACCATGATTAACGTCTCTGTTAAAAACATGCTTCTTCAATTCTTCGGAAGACATCTCTTCATGACAATCGATGCAATGATTCTTAGCAAATGAACCATGCGCTTCTACAATATACTCATCTTCAACTCCCGCCAAACGTTCTAAAGTATCAATATTTTGAGTATATACCCGTTTTAATAACTTTTTATCTTGGAGTAATTTGAGTAAAAAATGAAATTTGGATGGAAGGAAATTCCCAGGGTATAACTCATGAGCAAGCGTATAAAAAGCATGAGGCTTCTCTCTAAAATAATCAATGTCAAATACTGCCTCTGGATATGGAAGATTGAGTTTCTTCAAATTGGCATAAAGCCCAGTCTTTGGACTTCTAAAATCGGGTATCCCACAACTAGTACTTATTCCAGCTCCAAGGAAAAAGCATACTTTCTTTTGCTTTTTCATTGCTTCCACAATTGGAGCCAATGTCTTTGGAAGATCCATTGCGTAGTCAATTTTTTCTTCCTTATCTATGTAATTTCCCATCTTATAAGTGTTTCAACGTAAGAGCTTTCAGTTTAGATAAGAGATTTGAGATTTGATGCAATTCTTTTTGCTCTCTTCTACTTTTTTTTTTTTTTTCTTTTGGCTCTTTCTACTGAGATCCCCGTGACTGTCCTCACAAAAATATTTTTTCAATGGCAACTTTCCGGTCAAACTGAAAAATTGCAAACCAAATCTTTTTCTTTGCCCATTGTAGTCATTTGGAACCAATAAATATGAAGGTATGTTTTGAATGGAAGAAGGTTGAAAAGATATGAATGAAATACTAACAAAGTTTCAATTTTAAAATAGCAAAGAATTAGTGCTTTAGATCTTCAGATCATTACGTCTGAATTGGTGGAAAATGTATTGAATTATCGTTTGCAAAATATTTATAATGTTGCCAATTCTTCAAGACAATACCTTTTGAAGTTTGCTTTACCAGATTCCAAAAAGGTGTTGGTTTTGGATTGTGGGAACAAGTTGCATTTGACCGATTTTGAAAGAAGTACTACTCAAGCCCCATCTAATTTTGTTACTAAATTGAGGAAACATTTGAAAACCAGAAGATTGTCTCTGATAAAGCAAATTGGCAATGATAGAGTACTTGTGTTACAATTTAGTGATGGGATGTTTTACTTGGTTCTAGAGTTCTTCAGTGCTGGTAACATTCTATTGTTGGATAATGAACGCAAGATTTTGTCCCTTCAAAGAATGGTTAATGATAAAGGTGATAATGATAGATATGCAGTGAATGAAACATACAAAATGTTTGATGAATCTTTATTTGAGAATGAATATGTTTATCAAGAAAAGAGTTACTCTGCTGAAGAAATTGAATCCTGGATTAATACTCATAAACAAAAAATTACTGAAAAGAGAGATCTTCCTGATAAAAAGAAGAAAACAAAGGTTTTCTCCATTCATAAACTTTTATTTATTAATGCAAGTCATTTATCTAGTGATTTGATCCAAAAAACTTTACATGATTTCGGCATTAATCCATCTGGATCTTGTTTAGAGTATTCTGATGATAAGGAAAAGTTAGTTGATGTAGTTCGAGCATTAGAAAAAGCAGAAAAGGACTATATTGAAATCACTTCGCAAAATGAAAGCTCAACTATCAACGGTATCATAGTTTCCAAGAAGAATCCATTGTACAATCCTGAAGATAAAGACACTACTGAAGATTTGGAATTCGTTTACGATGAATTTCATCCAATCAAACCTTACAAGGAAAATCCGGATTTATATAAGTTCACCGAAGTGAAGGGATATAACAAGACTCTCGATACTTTCTTTTCAACTCTCGAGTCTACCAAGTATGCATTAAGAATTGAACAGCAAAAACAGCAAGCTGCAAAAAGATTAGATCATGCTCGTAATGAAAGAGATAAACAAATTCAGTCATTACTTTCTCAACAAGAATTACATTCTAAAAAAGGTGACACTATAATGTACCATGCAGACTTGGTCGATTCTTGTAAAGAATCGGTTCAAAAATTGATAGATCAACAAATGGACTGGACTAACATCGAAAGTGTAATCAAATTAGAACAATCGAGGGGCAATCCAATTTCCCAGACTATAAAATTACCATTAAATTTGAAAGAGAATAAAATAAGCTTACAATTGCCTGACTTGGATGCTCTTTTTGAACACCAGGAAAATGAAATAAATAAAAAGCCAAGTGACTCTGAGTCTGATTCGGATTCTGATTCTGAATCTGAGTCCGAATCTGAGTCTGATTCTGATTCTGATTCTGATTCCGATTCCGATTCCGATTCTGATTCTGATTCCGACTCTGACTCTGATACCAAGCGTAAGAAGAAGCCTACAAAGTCTAAGCAACAAAAAAGCACCATTCCAAAATTATCAGTAGTGATAGATTTATCCCTTTCACCCTTTGCAAATGCTAGAACTTATTTTGGAACCAAGAAGGTTGCAGAAACCAAACAAGCTAAAGTTGAGAAAAGTACTGAAATGGCACTTAAAAATGCACAACGCAAAATCGATCATGATTTGGCTCAAAATTTGAAAACTGAACAAGATACTTTGAAATTAATTCGCCCAAAATATTGGTTTGAAAAATTTTACTGGTTTGTTACTAGTGAAGGTTATTTGTGTTTGGCTGGGAGAGATGATCTGCAAACTGATATGATTTATTATCGTCATTTCAATGATAACGACTCTATAGTATCATCCGATATCGATGGATCATTGATCGTTTTCATCAAAAATCCATTCAAAGGTGAAGGATTACCACCTTCCACATTAATGCAAGCGGGAATTTTTGCAATGTCTGCATCTCAAGCTTGGAATGGAAAAGTAACCACATCTGCTTGGGTATTACATGGTACTGAAGTTTCTAAAAAAGACTTTGATGGTAGCTTAATTAGACCTGGTCATTTTAATTATAAAGTACAAAAAGAATATTTACCACCATCTCAGTTGGTAATGGGATTTGGTTTTTACTGGTTAGGTGATGAGGATACCACAGAGAAGTACAAAGAAAGTAGATTGGCAAAAGAGGGTGAGCATGGATTACAAATAGTAATGGACAATAAGAAACGGGATCTTGAAGAAGTGGTTGCCAAATCTAAAGCTGAACATATCGAAGCTGATCGTGAAAGTGAAACACCAGAGAAAATTGAACAAAAAGCTGAACCAAAAACTGAATCAAAAACTGAATCAGAAACTGAATCAAAATCGGAACTCGAACCTGAACAAACTCCACCAACCAGGTCTCAAACTCCCGAAGAATCTGTTGATTCTGATGCTAAGGATGGTAAGAAAAGAATGAGTGCTAAGGAGAGAAGAATGTTACGTAAAGGAAAATCATCAAGTAAAGATGATGATGATGATGATGATATATTTGATCCAATTCAAGAAGAATTGAGTAAGCTCAAGGTTAAGGAACAAGAAGAAAAGAAAAATGAGGTAAGTAATCAACAGCAACCTCCTAAAGTTAGAGGTAAAAAGGCCAAATTGAAAAAGATTGCATCTAAATACGCAGCACAAGATGAAGAAGAAAGAAGATTAAGAATGGATGCTTTGGGTACTTTAAAACAAGTAGAAGCTAAGGAAAAGAAGCAACAGGAAGATCTTGAAGTCGACAAGGATCAAGAACGTCAAAAGAAGTATCAATCAGAAGTAGCATTAAGAAAGAAGAAACAGGAACAAAGAGAATATGAAAAATATATAATGGAAGAAGTTAATGAAGATGAATCAAGTGTCACTAATTATTTAGAAATTTTAGATTCATTTTTGGTTAAGCCTCAACCTCAAGATACTATATTAGCACCAATTCCAGTTTTTGCACCTTGGGCATCATTAAATAAATTCAAGTATAAAGTTAAAATTCAACCAGGAATGGGTAAAAAAGGTAAAGCGGTAAATGAAGCCTTACATTATTTCACTCATCGTAAGATGGATCCAAATAATCAAGATACTGATTTAGATTGGAATAATGAACGTGAAATGCTCAATTCAATAAAAACAAATGATTTAATGGCGGTTTTCACCGTTAGTAAATTGAAATTAATGTTACCTGGTGGTAGTGGTGGTAATAATAATGGTAAATCACAAATTAAAAAGACCAATAAAAAGAAAAAATAGGTTAGTAGCCATTTCAATATACGAATTAGTAGATAACGTATGTAATCTAATTAGAAAAAGCTTAATTACATGCATGAGAAGAGTTCTTTCTGATTTCAGCTTTCGAAAACTTGGTAATGTATTATTATTACTCTTCGCACACTACATATATCATAACTCCTCTGCCCCACGTTTTTTAGCACACGAGGACTCTGGTGACTCTAGTCCCCTATTTGAAATTGATTTACACTATACTCACATCTTGTTGAAATAAAGCAATTCATACAATGTTGTCAAATGGTACAATCCTACGTCGTAGAATGTTGAGTTGTAAGGATATGCCAATTGTGCAATTGTCTCGTTGTGTTGCAACATTTGTTCCCCCCTTGGAACTGGCCCCAAAATTCCCCTTCCTTTGTTCTTTACACCGAGCAGAGCTCTTTTTTTATGGGCCCAGGTCACGTGAGCTGCGTACTACTTGTTCAGAACCGGTATTGCCCCGTCATCGCCACTTACGACTGGTTGATATCAACGACTATAATTAAGGATAAAAAGCATCTCATTTTATGGTCAGAAGAGGATTCAAATTGCAATCTTTTTAAACTCATTAAGCCAACTTACTCAATCTTTGTTTATTCCGTCTACCCAGGTCTCCCCGTTTCCACTTCCTTGTCAAATTACTTTTTTTTTCTTTTTTTAATTTTTGTTTTCTTAGTATTTCTTGATTGTTTTTGCTTACAATTTCAACTATTTGGTTCAAACAAAATTGGATTGAGCAGAAAATTGCAACAATAGCAGCATTATCAATAAAGTTTTGCCAATTTTTTTTTTTTTATTTTCCAAAAGGCATGATCTAATTGAAAGCACTTAACTGAAAATAGATGAATTAATTACAAAAACAACTTATTGTAATCCACGTTTACGATATCTGATCTTTTTACGAAACCAAACAAATTGAAACCCCGTTCAGTTTAGGAAAGTTGGGAATACTGAGTATAAAAAGATGAAAGAATCTTTTGAACTGACGAAAATGTTGAATGAAGTTGATAAACAAGGAATAGTTCGGTTTTCAATTAATCGAATAAGAAAATATTCTCGAATTGTGTTATTAGTTCTGATATTTTTCAGTATGGTTTCAATTTCAAAAATATTATCATCGAGTTTGATTTTTGCATCTCAGGATCAATTTAGAGATGTGAATAGTCCTACCCTTCAAGCACAGGAACAATTCAATGTTGTTAAATATTTGGCAGCTGCTGGTCCTTATATACAAAACCCTGGTAATGGTATAAGTACCGAAATTCCAGATCAGTGTAGTATTGAACAGGTTCAATATTATTCAAGACATGGAGAAAGATTCCCAGGAATGGCTGCTGGTAAAGAACATCAGGAATTGGTTGATAAATTACAAAATTATTCTAAACCAATTTTAGGACCATTATCTTTCTTGAATGACTATACTTATTATGCAAATGATGATTTATATGAATATGAAACTACTCCAAGTAATTCACCAGGTCCTTATACTGGGTATTCTACGTTATCCAAAGCAGGTGCAAGTTTCAGAGCAAAATATAATGACTTATACGAAAAACAAAAGAATGATAAATTACCAATTTTCATTGCTGCCTCTAAAAGAGTTTATGATTCTGCTATTTTTTTCACTGAAGGTTTTTTCGGTGATCAATTTGCAAAAGATGATAAATATGAAACCGTTGTTGTTAGTGAAGATAAATCTCTGGGTGTTAACTCATTAACACCTCGTTGGGCATGTTCTAATTATAATAGTAGCTCAAATAAAGCCTATGTTTCCGAATTTCCTAAAACTTACCTTGAAGATATCGTTGATCGTGTCACTAAAGATAACGACGGCTTAAATGTCACCACCGATGATGTCGATAATTTTTTCCAATTATGTGCTTATGAATTAAATTCAAGAGGTTATAGTCCATTTTGTGATATTTTTACCCAAAATGAACTCGTGACTTATGCTTATGCTAATGACTTAAACTTTTATTATAGCTCAGGACCAGGTGGTAATTATACCAAAGAAGCTGGATCTGTTCAATTAAATGCAAGTTTAAAATTATTAAAAGATGATGATTCCAATAATAAAATTTGGTTAACCTTCACTCATGATACCGACATTGAGATTTTCCATGCAGCATTAGGATTATTCGATACAATTAATCCATTACCCAATGATCGTATTGAATTCAGAGACACCTATCGTCATACTGATATTGTTCCAATGGGTGGTAGAACAATTACTGAAAAATTGAAATGTGGAGATGATACTTATGTTAGATTTGTTATTAACGATGCAGTAGTGACTGTCCCTGGTTGCGCAGGCGGTCCGGGATTTAGCTGTAAACTCCAAGATTTCGAAAAATATATCGAAGATAGAATTGGTTCAATTGATTTACAAAAAGATTGTAAAGTTCCAGTAGATGTTCCTCAATTCTTAACCTTTTATTGGGATTACTCTTCGGGACAATACAACGCCGAGGCCCCTAGAACAACCGCTTAAAAAATTGAATACCACCAAAAATTAGTTTATATCCCTTTTATATAGTTTCAATCTTGATACTTAATTCAAGTTTATTACTGATTATGTAGTGCGCGTACCATATGAGCTCGTAAATATTGTTGCAATTTCCTTTCTGGTGCCCGAGGAAATTGACAGAGCCATCCCCACGTTTTTTGCTCTTTTTCTTCTGTTCTCTTTAATTTTTTTTTTTTGGTGGATGTTTAATACCTTCGATCCATGTGGTTTATTATGCTGGCTGTCAAATGGACAGAAGATTATTGGGTTGTGTAAAGTTTGAATGTGAGATACAATTAAGTATTTCAAGTAGGTTTATTTAAACGCATAATTGTGTCAATACGCGAAGGCACAAATGCAAATTTGAAGTTTGATCAAAGACATATCCGAGCTGAAACCGTATAACGATTGAATCATAGTGAAAATGCCTTATGATTAAGATGAGGAACTATTCAAAGATGTATAAATAAGTTGGTATGGCCCGGTATCCTTTCATCTGGAGGATTACTAACTTGCAAAGTCAACAATGGTTTCAGTTTCAAAATTAGTCAATTCAGGAATAATTCTTGCAAGTCAATCGATATATCAGGATCTTGCTACTCCTGAGCAGGCATCCACCGAGCAATTCAATATTATTAGACATTTGGCTGGTGCAGCTCCATATGTTCAATACTCACCAGCATTTGGTATTGGATTAGATATTCCAGAAGAATGTACAATTGAACAGGTTCAATTGATGTCGAGACATGGAGAAAGATATCCAACAGCCAAAAAGAATGGGAAATTCAAAAAGGCCATATCAAAAATCAAAGAATATGGAAAAGTTTTTAAAGGTGATTTATCATTTTTAAATGATTATACCTATTTTGTTGAAGATGAAAAATGGTTAGATAGAGAAACTTCGAGTGAAAACTCTCAAGGATTATACGCTGGTACATTAGATGCAATGAGACATGGTGCTTATTTTAGAAGTAGATATAATGATTTATTCAATGAAAATGAAACTTTACCAATCTTCACTAGTAATGGTGAAAGAGTTTACGTTACTTCTGAATATTTTACCCGAGGATTTTTGGGTAGTGATTATTCTGATGAAAATGTTAAATATGTTATACTAAATGAGGACGGAGACTTGGGTTTAAATTCTTTAACTCCAAGACATGCTTGTCCAACTTATAATAAGAAGGCAAATGATGATTTGGTTGATGAATTCCCAGAAGATTATTTAAAAAATATTGTTAAAAGATGGCAAAAGGATAATGAAGGATTAGAATTAAAACCAAAATACGTTAGACATTTCTTTGAAATATGTGCTTATGAATTAAATGTTCGAGGTCAATCACCATTCTGTGATTTATTTACTCCAAATGAGTTTGTATGGTATGGATATTATGGAGATGTTGATAGCTATTATAGTACTGGAGCTGGTAACAATATGACCAAAACTGTTGGTTCAGTTGTTTTGAATGCATCATTAAAATTATTAAAGGAAACAAATCCAAGTCAAAAAATTTGGTTGAACTTTGCACATGATTCAGATTGGGATATCTTCCATAGTGCATTAGGTTTATTCAAAGATAAAGATTTACCAATTGATAAGGTTGAATTTGGTAATAAATATAATCATGCAGCCATTTTACCTCAAGGTGCCAGAATCTATACTGAGAAATTAAAATGTAATGACGAAAGTTATGTTAGATATATTGTTAATGATGCAGTTATCCCAGTTCCAACATGTTCCGATGGACCTGGATTTAGTTGCAAATTAGAAGATTTCGAGGATTACGTGAAGGAAAGAGTTGGAGATATTGATGCTGCGAAATCTTGTGAAGTTGCATCAAATAAAAGTCAAGAGATAACCTTCTACTGGGATTACCAAAAGAAGAACTACACAGCATCATTAGAACTTTAGATAATCATTTATTGATTAAATGAAAGATATTTAAAAAAAAAAAAAGGTTTTAAAATCAAAAAGAGAAAAAAAAAAAGAAAAAAAAAAGAAAAAGTATATATATATATATATAAATATAGAATAGAACAATCGAATAAATACAAGTAGGTAATAATTAAGATAGGGTCGAATTAGGTCAATAGTCTAGTGAAATTTTATGAACTTTTTCATTTTTAGGAATTGAATTTGGTTGAAGTTTGTTTTTCTTATGTTTTGATAAAGTCATGATATTTTCTTTTAGTTTATATTCATTATTATAATCCCATAATTTTCTTTTCCATTCTGATAATTTCAGATGTAATTCGAATAATTTGATTAATTGTTTTTTTTGATCTGATTTTTTATTCTTCTTTAGGTAGGTATATAATTCTTCATAATCATTATATTTTTCTTTAAATTTAATTGCTAATTCATTATAATATTTAAGTTTCTTTTCAATTGGTTTTTCATTTTTTGAAAAATCATCATTATCAATTTTTGAAGGAGATCTAATATTTTCAATATCTGAATTCTTTTTCAATTTTGAATTTTCAAAAGATTTTCTTTTTTCAATTAATTTTTTTGGAGAATCATCAAGATCAGAATCAGGATTTTTCTTTAAAAATTTAGTTTTCTTTTCATCATCACTTGAATTAGTTCTTTTCTTTGGAGAATTATTTTTAGAAGTAAGAATTTTATTATCAGGTAATAATTTTGGCAGATCAGTTAAAGATTTTTTAAATTTTTTATTATTTGAAATTAAGAAACCACCACCTAATTTATTAGTATTTAAATTATTTGATAAATCAGGATTTGTAATTTTTCTCCTTAAAGGATGAGTATCAGAAAAGCCTAATCTTGTTAAAGCATTATTAATATTATTTATAATTAAATTTCTTTCAAAATCATTAAACCATTTCCAATTCCAAGGTTTTAAATCTTTATAAGCTTTATCTTTTAATATTAGATAAGTTTGATTTTGATCAATTGATGAATTATTAATTTCCAAATTAGGGAAAACATCATCAATTATGAATAAATCATTTGGATTATAAATTTGAGTATAATTATCTAATAAAGATTTTAAAGAAATTTCATCAATTGATAAAATTTGATAAATTTGATTTAAAGTAATTGGACCTAATGCAATTAAACAAAGAAATTTTTCTAATATAATTGATTTATCATCATTATCTTTAATTTTATAAGGATTATGATCTAAAAGTAATGAAGATTTTTGATTCATCAGTGGTAATGGAGTATTTGGTAAACTAATTGGTTGATTATTATCTAAATTTTTTAAAATTTTAATTGCTTGTTTAGAATCATTTAATACATTTAATCTATTATTAACTGTACCTTCAAATTTATAATTATTTAATTCATTATTTGAATAAATATCAAATTTTAAATTTTCTGGTATTTGATTACATGGAAATATTAAATCTTCAGTTATTTTAATTAATATTTGTCCATTTTTAACAATTAATTTGGGTATAATCTTCCTTTTAATACAATTCTTGAAATGATTCATTAAATCTTGATTAATCTTTAATGATAATGCAATTGAATTCTTAGTTGGTGGTGGATTTAAATGACAAATTTTAGCACTGGATATCATTTTAAGGTCTTCTTAAACTTGATTCTTTTCCCTTCTTTCCCAATTACCAATCTTTAATTAAGAGATTCCTGCTTATTATTTCACTTTAGAATAATTATAAGTGTTGAATAATGGTTTCCCTTAAAATCTTCTAAAGAACTGCTATAACAACTAATTAATTATTCAGGTGGGTTTAGTCCATAATCGCATTAATTAGCCTTAGACGTGCCTATCACGCTACGGTACTAAATCATTTGCTTGCATCGCATCACTACGACAACCTCTTCCTTACTACCTACTTATCACTCAACATCTCCTACACATATATACTTATATACTTATATACATTTATATATATATATATATATATATTTGACTACTTCCTCATACATCTTAAACCTTTGTAAGGTTATCTGTTAATAAGGTAATTTAATGATTTTGTGGTCTTAAAATAGAAATGCCTAAAAAAAAAAAAAAAAGAAAGAAAAAAATGTTTCAGAAAAAAAATTGATTATGTAATCTCTTATGTAATCAATTGATTACATAATAGCTTATGTAATATGATTATGTAAGAACTTACATAATCATATGATTACGTAATTTTATTATAAATCTTACGTAATACCTTGATTACATAATAAACTATCAATGATTACGTAATAATTTTTTCTTTTTCCTTTTCTTCCATATGCACTACTTCTTCTTTTAAAACCCCTAAGCTTTCTACATACAAAGCAAAAAAAAAGTTTAAAACTTTAAAAAAAACGAAAAAAAAACTACTGAAACATACTTCAAAGGTATTGCAATTGGTAATAATTATTAAATATCTACAATTGTTTGTAATAGTAAGTTAAAATAAAAGTATAATAGATAGACGATAATTGTTAATTACGTCGTCTACTTAACTACGACTCTCAGTATTTACATTTACGGTACGGTCTTTTTTTTTTTTTTTTTTTTTTTTTTTTTTTTTTTTTTTTTTTTTTTTTTTTTTTTTTTTTTTTTTTTTCCTTTCTTTCTTTTTTTTTTTTGCTTTTTGTTCCTTTTGTTCCTTTTGTTCCTATTAATCCCAATAGTTTGCCTCTTTAAAAAGCTAAATCATTTATTAAGCTTGAACTTGTAAACTAGTTGTTTTTAATAAAAGTAATAAGAAGAAAAATAATGTTAAAGTGGGTACAATCTGGACTTTCAGCTGTTGCAGGTACTGCAGAACCTGAATATGGACCTGATTCAATTCATCCAATTACTGATACTATTAAAACAGATGAAGAAATTTATAGAGAAACTAGTATTGAAGATTTTAATTGGATAGTTCCAACATCAACTAATGTTGAAACTCAAACTTTTTATTTTACTGATTTAAAAACTGGTTATTGTGGATTTGCTCAAGTTATTCATTCAAATTTAATGGGAGTTCATACAACTGCTCAATTTACTTTTAGATTATTTAATAATAAAGATTCAAAAGATTCAAATATAACTTGGACTTCAACTAAATTAGAAGATTTTAAAACTGATGGTTCTAATTTTTATGCAAAAGATTTATCAATTGAATTAAATAATGATAATAATTTATATACTTTAAAATCTTCAGTTAATAAAGATTCAATTGTTGAATTAGAAGTTTCAAAATTAGTTCCTGGTATTATCTTTGGTAAAGATGGTTTTACTTATTATGGTGATGATTTAAAAAATCCTTGGGGTTCAATGAGACATTTATTTTGGCCTCGTTGTTCAGTTAAAGGTTCAATTAAATTAAAAAATTCTTCAATTGATATTAATGGTTATACAATGTTTGTTATGGCTTTACAAGGTATGAAACCTCATCATGCTGCTAAATCTTGGAATTTCTTAAATTTTCAATCTGAAAATTATTCAGCTGTTCAAATGGAATTTACAACTCCAATCTCTTATAATACTACTAAAGTTAATATTGGTGTTATTTGTTCAAATGATAAAATTTTATTTGCTTCAATTAATAATAACGTTGATCATATCGATTCAAAAATTGATGAAATTGGTTGGCCAGTTCCTCAAAAAATTCAATTCAATTTTAATAAATCTTTAAATTCAAATGAAATTAGAGCTAAAGTTAATGGGGATTTAAATCAATTGGTTGAAAGAGTTGATGTAATGGCTGAAATCCCTCAATTCGTTAAAAATATCGTTAGTGGTGTTGCTGGTACTAAACCTTATATTTATCAATACTGTAATGATATGTCAATTCAAGTTGATGACGTTTCAGAAACTGGTATTGGTTTTAATGAAGCTACCTTCATTTCAGAATAATTTTATTATACTTGTCCGCTTTTCTTTCTAGTCGTTTTTTAAAGGTATTTTGATCATTGCTTTTTTTTTTTTTTTCTATATATATATACATATATTGTCCTTTTCTTAATTCCCTCACGATTGTTTATAATGTTTTTGATGGTAATACATAATTAATTAATTTTTATAAGTGTTTATAAGTATTCGGTATACATTAGCAAAAAAAACAAAATAGTATTTAAATAAAAATTATATAAGTTGTATATAGATAAATTGCAGAAAAAGAATGGTCCCTAGCAGGATCGAACTGCTGATCTTGGCGTTATTAGCACCACGCCTTAACCAACTGGGCCAAGGGACCTGTTTCTTGAGCGATGTTTTTTGTGGTTTTCTCGCTCATCCAAATTACATTTACAATTTGTTCAAGAAGTCCGGGAAAAGTCTAATTTCTTTTATTTTTATAGCCTAGGTTGTTTATTAATGCTTTTTTTACAGTAAGGGCTTAATGGATTATTTGAAAGTATAATTTGTTTAACCAAAATCGAAAAAAAAAGAATTTTTTTAGGGGCTCCTCTTTTTTACAAGCAGTTAATCCTTTAAAATGGAAACTGAAGATGAAAAAGATGTTATTCTCTAGCTTAGCAGCTAGTAAAAAGAAACTTGCTTACCTGGCTTTCTGTTTGACCAGTGAAATTATGTAGAAAACTTTAATAAAAAAAATGGAATCCTAAAACACATACTACCCATTGCTTTGGAAAGTGACCAAATCTTCCTATTTGCCAACACAATAGCCATTACTTTCCGTGTGCAAATTGTCTGTTAAAAAAATAGAGCACTTACGCTTTGCTATTTTTTGTTAAGAAATAAAAGTAATTTGAAATCTCTGGTTTAAACTAACTAGTTAGCAACTAGCATCTCAATAATCTCTTTTTAACTTGGAACCTACCCTCAGCCTTTCTCGTTATTCTTTATTTGTATATTTCCATTTAGCTATTGAACTATTCTTTTTAGCTGAAAGAACAATTCCCAAATGTTTCTACCTTTCGCTGTAGGAAATAATCCACCACTCCCGTACTCAGAATTCAACTACAACACCAGTACCTAAACATTTCATTTACTACTGAGCACATTAGTTTAAATCTGGACTACTTGTATAATATCTAGAATAATTTGTCGCAAAACGCTTAACCTTTATCTTTGATATATTTATCTACAAAACATTCAAAAGTTTACTAAGTTTACTCTAAGTATTTAGTTAACAAATTGAGCAAGCCTTTTAATTTCTCCATCCTCATAGTTGTTTCTGGGCAAAGAATTGTTAGACTAGATGCTTTAGGTGGATTTGAAATAATTGCAAATTGTCTGTTTTGCGCAAACTGTTACAAAAAAAAAAAAAAAAAAATGATCATCAAGTTGTCAGCAATGAAACATCGCTGGCCCGTATAGTAATTCATAGTTGTGATTTTGTTTTGACTACATTACAGGACTCTGTCTGGGATATCCAGTAGAGTCACGCAAACCTGATTGAAAGTTTAATACATCTTAAGGATTATACTTCGAAAGAAGGAAATAATTCTCTTTCAATTCAACGCTGCACCACCATTCACCTGTATACATTAGATCTGTATAATCTAAACAGCTCACTTTTTGTTTTCAGCAAGGAGAAGCTTTTTAGTTTGAGAGAGCTATAAATCTTTAAAGAAGTAGATAATATTTTAAACTATTTCAAGTTTTAGTCAATTGTTACTTGATTTTAGGAAAGTAACAGAAACACAATGGCCAATGAGTCCCGCTAGGGTTGCCGTTTTTTACTTGAAAGTGATAGTATTCAAGATGACCCGACTCGCTTCTCTCATTACTATCGATCCTATTCAATCCAAATAATCCGATCGATACTTCAAACGGTGGACGGTGAGGGGAGTTAAACTATAGTTCTCTGGTTATCTCCAAAGTAAGTGACTGCCTCAAGCTAATTAAAAGGATACTTCTTTTCTTTTTCAGCATTTATTTGCTATATACGCCTCTTTTATGTAATTCCCATTACCGACTCTCTTGACCAATCAACGCCTTACCTTATCTTTTTTGCGTTAAGACTTGAAAGCTGTGAAAACTTTTTATCGCCAAACGCTAAATGATTTTGAATGCGAAAACTAACCAAATTTGGACATGTTTGACGATGCAGCAGTAAGAAAAAAAAAAAATCTCAGATAAGAAAAGAATCCCCATACTTAGATCTTCAGATTTATAAGCTTTTCAGGCTTGAACATTTGCAACAGACCCCAAAACTTTACGTTCATTATCGATCCAAGAGGATATACGGGTATTAACATGATCATTCAAACCAAAGACTTCCAAACCATCCACTACTAGCATAATTAAAAGTCGTAAGGGAGGAGATCACATATATGGTGAAATAGGAAAAAGCCTTCAGGGTACCAATAATGGGTCTGAATGAATCGAGAAAAAAAACATCAACTAAAGTTCCCCGAATCAAGAAGAGACAGAAAGCTCCGGCAACTAAGAAGCCAAAGACCAAGACGTTTACTGGCTGTTGGACATGCAGAGAAAGACACCGAAAGTGTGATTTGAGAAAACCGTTCTGTTATACATGTGAACGTAACGGCCTCAAATGTTTAGGCTTTACCATTAGACTATGTTGGGATGTTACCAAATCAGATAATTTGAGAAGAACAGTGATTTATGATCATACTTTGTATGACTATATGAACAAATCAAGTAATGAAATAGATTACGTTCTTGCAAATATTGATGACTTGAATGATAGTAAAGAAAATACTATACCATTTTCAATTTTCAAAATTAATGATGAACTAACTGAAACAGATCTTATATCGCAATGGTTGGAATTTATTCTTCCTCGTAAGTTGATGCCATTACAATGTCATACGGTCACTGAAATTTATTTAACCTTCACTGAACAAAACTTGTTTGATCATGAAGAAGAGGTTCCTAACGTTAACAGAACTATATTTCAACAAATAATAATAGCTTCATCCAGTCTATGGCTTGCTAAGATTCAAGGTATATACAAATTAGAAAATGTTTTAAATGATTTAAATTCAAATATTCATATTTTACATGAAATGATGATTGAGGTTCCTCAATCTTTGAATGATAAATGTCTTTTACTTACTTCCGTATGTAATTTGATGCTACTATCATCGCTATTTCCAAAAGAGTTACTTTCAAACTATAACCTTAATAGCTTTCTTAAGATTGCTAAAAAACTTTTAAAATTGATCTGTTCATGCAATGATGAAGAAGGACTCGAAAATCCCACTTTGATACAACAGGTTCGAGCTTTAAAACAAATAACCATATATATACTTACTACCAGTTACACGATTGATGATTCCGTTGATTATCCCTTCTCACTAGTTAAGAGTTTCGATGCTGAGCAAAATTTAAAAGAATCTGATTTCGTAATTCCTAGCTATTCCTTGAACATATTCGTTGGTCTAATTTTCACATTCCATAAATTAAGCCGTAAGAAATCTAAATCCATGAGTTTTCCTACGAAAATGTCTGTTTTCAAGATTGAAGACCATCTTCGAAGATTAGATCAAAGATTTTTCTTTCCTAAACATAACGGTGAATCAAATCATGAAAGAGCTTTGTATAATCAGTCATACTTGTTTTATTGTGCTTTGTATATAGAATTCCTTCGTAAAAATTACCCGGCAAACTCAATTTCTGTGTCTAACTTAATCCTAATTAACTGGAGCAAAGAACCTATAAAGGTATTGAATGAATATTTCAAAACTCATGATTACTCACCTGGATGCTTATGGTCCATAATTATAATCGGCTTAGAAGCCAAGGATAAAGATTGTCAGAGCATAATTTTGGACTTTTTAAATACTTTATCAAAGTTTAAATTAGATCAAGTCCAAATTATAAAATCTACGTTCAAACTATTATGGCTGGATCCATCAAAATCAAGTATTGCTCATTCAAAGTTAAAATCTGAAGTCGGTTTTGTTCTTTAACATAAATTAATAACTACATTATTACGTAAATTCATTAGTTGTAAAATTTATGTAATTTTCTATATTATTGTAAAGCCCTCTTAATTTAAAAATTGATTTTTTCGCAACATTGCTAAGACTTCTTGCAAATTTCGAGTAAAATTATCAAAATGTGAAAAATTCATTAAACTCTCGTTCCCAATTACGGCAATAGTAGTCTAGGGAGCATATGCCTTTCGCAAAGAGCATTACCTCAGCTATGTGTTTACAAAGAGACTTGTTTCCATATTGTGTTTGTAAATTGAGGAGTCTGTGGTGCAAACTTATCTCTTTTAAGAAAAAAAAAAAAGACAACTTTTGCAGCTATTTGAAGAAAAGTTCTTCTTCTCCATAGAAGAGAAATTACCACACGAAAGTCTATACGCTAATCGAAACTATTAAAATCATAGCTATCGGTCAATAATTGCTAGAAGTGCCTAATTATTCTTATGATTTTCAAGTCAGACATTCATATATACTTAAAAAGGAAGACAGCTCATTAAAAAACAAAAAAAAAAAACACAGAAACAGAAGCAGAAACAAACAAGAGCCAGGAACTACGTGAATCATGCCTAGAAGAGTCCTACCAGATCGAAACGTTGCTTTTCTTGAAAATTTTATTCGACAAGTTGAAAAAAAATCTTTTGGTTTTGAAGAGTCTCAATCATTATGTGCTTCTTATATCCCATTTGCTAATTCTGCAAATTTCGAAGATGAAGACATTTTGGATCAAATGTTTTTCAAATATAGAATTTGCTTATCTCAACCCTTTTATGTGGAAGAGTTTTGTGGCAATATCAATAAAAGAAAAGAGTGGGCTCTAGTTAAATTCATTCATCCGAATGATTTTGTTAAATTGACAGATTTTCCCATGAATTCTCTCAAGTTAATAAGAAACTTTGATATGGATTATAAGCTCATATTTGATGACCATTCTTACTTTTCCATTACTCAAAATGGTACTAGAAAAACTTTCCACTTTCACGAACCATACGTGGAAAATGATGACTTCGAATTCTATCCTATTTTATCCAGCGCCATTTCAGATATTCAAATCAATGCCAAAAGCTTTGGAACCGAACGTTCTGCGATGAGCATTGACTCCGCTACATATACAAATACCTTTTCAAAAATGGCAGGGCTGGCTAAAGAAAATGAAGGAGTAGAAGATATCGAAATGGTAGATGTTGATTCACTCTCATTAAGACCTCAAAAAAGTGGTGAAAGCTTTCAATCGATTATGCTTCCTAGTACAGGCAATTAAGACGCAAACGGCTTCCATATTCAATCTATTCATTGATGTTAAAAAAAAAATTAAAACTAAAAGATCCAAAAAAATGACGACAGCTGCAGGATTCGAACCTGCGCGGGCAGAGCCCAAAAGATTTCTAATCTTTCTCCTTAACCACTCGGACAAGCTGCCAATTTTTTTCAGAAATAATACGTGCTTTTATATGCCAGATATTTAATCATACAGATTTTTGTAGGAATAGCGGCGAAAATTAAAAAACAGCTTTATAGAAACCACAGAAAGGAGCCTATATACGTAAAATTAATTATAATTAAAAATTTTCGCATTTTACCTATGAACGGTATCTTTTTTTGTCACAAAAAAAAAGTGAACTGTGCTCATGCTTGCGAATCAGCAAAAGTATTCAGGGTAAAAGAATATTGATATGTAAAAAGCTTAACCTCTAATGTTGGAATTAACATTGTAGGGGAATAGAGCTTTTCTTTTCATTTTTTTCAATTTCGTGACTTCTTCTAAATGAAAAGAAAGAATATATTTTTTGTTTAAAAAAACGAAAAATTGTAAGAAAAGTGACCGAATATTCGAAAATATCAGAATTTGTTGAGCTTTTAACTTGGCTTTTTAAAAAACCGCCACCAAAGGCAGTTACTAACGTCGGAGATGTTTTTTTGCATTCACCATTTTAATACAAGAATTATCCAATAATCGACAAAAGCAGCTAAAGCAGCTTTTCCGGTCCTGCTACAGCTATCTACATATTCACATCGCTAAAACAAGGTAGTTTAAAAAGCTATAAACAGTATCGGATAGAATACAATCTTCGGAAAAAAAAGCTGCAAAATAATGAAAAAAAGAATATTTTAAATAGAAAATAGTCCGAACTTCTCTGCGGATGAGCAGGCGCAAATAAAACTACCATAGACGTTGCCATAGAGTCATTGGCTTTCCTCCATTATGTCTTTCAATGTTCGGAAGGATAGCCCATAATATCAAAATACTTGTGTATAGTACAAGAAAAACAGGGAAAACAACAAAGGACCCGGCGGGTTCAGACAAAAGACCAATGATGAAAGGGAATATAGCTCCACCTGCTGAGCCAAAGGCTGTGATAATTGTTAAACTTGTGTATTGAATTTTTCTTGGTAACATCCCTGGTTTAACAGAAGTTCCGACCACATAAGAATAAAGAGGGCCAATCCATACTCCGGCTAATGCCACGAAAGTACTTGCAGCTATAGTATTTGGAAGCACCCAAGCCAAAATAACCACAAGAATGGTGATGGCACACATGACAAGAAGGCTTCGTCTGACCCCAAAGTATTTAGCAGATGGATGGGTTAGAAGGAGCCTACCACAAGTAAGCCCAGCCCAGAAAGCCAGGGCCACGTACCCAATGGAATTGATATCACCTCCTTTGTAGTCAATCAAGTAAGTAACACACCAACCTGACATAGAAACCTCTGAACCTTGATAAAATAAAATCAAGAAAGCAAAAATCCAAGTGATTCTATTAGTAATTGCTTCTTTCATGGTTGACTTAGAATTAGACAAAGATTCAGAGTTTTCTTCAATTGAATCATTATCGAACTGCTTAAGATCTTTATCAGCCCCATTAAATGCAAATGCCATTAAGACAAAATTAATTACCATTTGACCCAAATTTATCAAATAGACAAAATGCCATGGAATCCCATGCGAAGCAATAAGTGTGCCTAACAAGGGAGAAATAGTTGCCCCTAATCCATAGGAAGCGTGGGTATATGATAAATATAAGGTCAGCTTATCCAAATTTGCAAGAAAAACATTTGTTTGAGCCAAACACATCGCAAGACCAGCACCTCCAAATGCATATGCAACAACCGTCAAAGCGAAATGTGAGCCAGCAGATACCATGGCAAAATGAATGCAACTTAAAAAGATTCCCAACATAAATGAATATTGTCTACCAAGTAAAGGCTGAACTTTACTTGCCAGGGCAGCAACAATCAAGAATCCAACTGCATTTGACATCCAGATCAAAGAAACTAATGTATAATTAATACTATAGTAACTTTCAATGTAAGGTAAAAGTGCACCAGGGGCAGCATCTGTATAACCACAAGCAAAAACGTACAGGCAAAGTGCCATGACCCTATACTTATTTCGAGGTGGATTATTGATCGTCATTTTTGGCTTCTCATTCATGCCAGTCAGCCCAATCTCCTGATCGAGATTGTTAGATTCAGAGAGAATATCACTGGCATTTCGTTGAAGTTCATTTTCCCCGGTAAAGCTAAGTTCAATTGTTTCGTTTTTGGCTTGCATCTTTACTTTAAAAGAGCTTTAGATTAATTAGTTTAAAAATTTCACTTCAATTCCTCTATTTTTATGGTTTTGATCTTTCGATCCTATAAGTATTTGTAGATGTTGCAGTGGAAAAAGAAAAAAAGAAAAAAGAGCGGCTTTTAGAATCTGGGGTATAAAGTTTGTCGCAATAATTCACGGGGTTCAAACCATTAAATTACTAATCAGTTATAGACATGATGTTACATACTGAAGGAAAAGCTCTAAATAACAGACAGTGTATTTATCTATTTACTTAAAATGAATTGTGAGAATTGAAGAAGATGTGAGGTAAAGAGAAAACTATCTTCTTTCCACAGTAAAAACGTGCAATAAAATGTATCCAGTGATTAAGAAAGTAATGGTCCAGCCTACTAGATATCCAACATCTTTCCAAAAAGCAGAAGTATCAAAACCAAAGGTAGAAAGAATGATGGCTCCAGGAACTTCGATAGATAAACCATATTTCTTCTCTTTTAAGATTAAATCTTTAACTTCATTTATAGCTAAAGCTTCATAGGCATAATGAAAGATAGAAATCCATTCAAGCCATTTGATTTCGGCTCTCAAGTCTTCGCTGTTGATAAAAAGTCCCGCGAATAGTAATGAAGATAAGAGAACCAAAACACCCAACATGGTTGATGTACCTGGTTCACTAATCATAATTCCAACTATTAAAACTTCAAAAGAAATTGCAATATTAAAGAGCACAAGGACAAGAATGGTTTTCAAAAATCCATTATGCTCCATGGTAAGCCCTACCAAAGGATATAAGATACTTATCAAAATAACTGGAGGTAAGATTCGCAATGGTAAAACATCACAGAAAACTTTACTTAGATAATAACTTAATGGATGATAATAGTTGTTGGCTCTTTCACGAATGAAGATGATTCTTTCGGTTGAGAAAGAATGCAAGCCTGTCAAAGATGAAAAACCAAATAAGGCTAAAATGAAAAAGAATAAACCTAATCTATTTTGAAAACCGCTTATATCATTACTCACATTATAATAGAGATATCCACAGAATGCACCGACAATTAATGACAAAATGTAACTACTCAATAACAATTTAGGATTTCTGTAAAGATTTTTAAAAGTTCTTGAAGATAAAATCAAGACTTGACTACCAAAACTAGCTTGTTTTGAAAATTCTTTTTGAAATTTAAGTGCACTTGGATTAGATTTTTGATCCTCAATTTCCTGCTTGAGTTCAATCGCTAACAGCGACTCTTTATAAATTTGAGGTAATTTGTTATTGATTTGAACTAATGTACTTTCATCACCTTGTTTATCTTGACGGCCGATTGGATTGTAATTATATTCATCTCTGTGAACAGCAAAATGCTCCCATTCTCTCGTAGTATCGATTTGATTCGATGGACTACTTTGTAAAAATGCAGCATGCACATCTTCATGATCTTGACTTTCAACATCATTTGAAACACTTTTATCAAGCTTAACTACCTTTTTATGATCAACGGTAATATCAATTAAGTAATCAGCAATATTGTAACCCAAAGGACATTTATAACCGTTTCTAGAAAAGAAATCATTACATTTGATCATGTCACCAGAATAAATTAAATCACCCTCACTGAGTAAAACTAACTTATCAAATAATGAAACTATATTACTTCTTGGTTGATGAATTGTGAATACAACTGTCCTATTAAAATCTCTCGATAATTTAACTAAACACTCAACAACGTTTCTAGCGTTATAAGAGTCTAAACCAGATGTAGGTTCATCCAAGAATAAAATAGATGGGGAAGTTACTAATTCACAAGCAATTGAAACTCTTCTTTTTTCACCACCTGAAATACCTCTTTTGAAATCAGATCCAATGACTCTATCTTTAATACTTAATATTCTTAACTCACTTAAAACTTCAATTACTCTAGTTTCTTTAGCTCTTAAACTCATAACTCTTGGTAACCTAAGTAATGCACTATTTAAAACGGTTTCATAAACTGTTAAAGTTGGAATTAAATGATCTTCTTGATCAACAAAACCAACGATTTTTTTGTATTCTTTAGATCCTAAGATCGTACCATTGACGTATATATTACCGCTAACTTCACCATTTTTATTTTTACCAGCCAATATGTCTAGAAGGGTTGTCTTACCAGCTCCTGATCCACCCATGATTGCTAAACATTCTCTAGGTTTAACTAGACCGAAAATATTGTTCAAAACAGTTTGACCAGTAGGGACCTTATATTCTATCGAATCAAAAGATAATGTAGTTGGTGTAAAATTTTCATTTAAAGCGTTTAGCTCTCCTTCAAGCGGTTGATACTTAAGAGGATCTGATTTCTTAAATAATGGACTTCTACTAATGTTGTAAATTGAAGTAATGACAATGAATCCACAAATTATAACAACTCCAATGATACTTATTAAATTACCAAGAGTCAATCTGTTATGATCTGGCAAGTCATAACCAGGAATTTCACTTTTATGAATACACTCACCAGAGTTGCAATGTAATGTAATATAAGGATCACCAAAAACAGAGGAAATCAAACCATTCATACTTGGTTCAGAAAAACGACAGGTTCTTTTGTTAACATCACAAGTAAAATCACCAGGACCTCTAATTGTTTCAGTTAAAAATTCCGATATATCAATGGATCCAGCTTGACCGCATAACATTTTACCTGGTAAGCATTTACATTTGACATTATCACAGTTATAATGAGTGGTGTTTGACTTTAAATCGTACTCAAAGGTACACTTATCTAAGTCACAATAGAATGATTCCTTTTCATCGATCCAAAATTGAAAATCACAAGCTTCTGCTGTCTTATTACAACTGAAAGTAGCTTGTGGCTTTTGTCCTTTTAATATTTTAATGATTTTTTCATTTGTAACATCACACATTTGATGGAACTTATTAACAATGATACCAGATTTATAACAAGTGCCTTTCAATCCTTCTGGCATGAAGGAGTCACAGGAATCATCTGTGGTACATAAATTACAGTTTATGCCCGACCAACCTTTTTTACAAGAGCACTTATCGTCTTCGTCACGAACAGGTCTTTTCGAATTACCGTCTTCAAGGGAACCACATAATGGTTGAGCGCAATCATTACCACCATAACCATCTCGACATTCACACATACCAGTAAACGTATTACACTGGGAAAATTGAGTACATTCAAAGTTCGGTAAATTACAATTGAAACAAGGAGGACATTTATCATCATCATCGGGTTTATCCTTTTGTTGGTCAATCAATGCTTGTTTAATATCAAACACATCATTGATAACGGCACCTCTCTTTATCCTATCAAAGTTGCTGTATAAATCCTGTTCATTATTGACTCGAATTCCAATCACAGCTTGGGAAAAGGTGGCAAGCAATGCGAGTGATAGTGATAACTTCATTGCGGTGACCCCAAAATATATTTAACGCTATATTAGCCAATTGATCTTTCGTTTTAGTATAGATCCTTAGTAATTCTATTCAGAAATCCTCAACCTCTAAGAATTGATCGATTGAAGGGGTTTGAATTGGTCTGAGGTAAAAATGCAATAGATTCACTCTCTTTTAATCTTATCAAAATGTCTCACAAGTAGAGCCCCATGCATCATTTTTTTGAGTATGGTGGATACTGCAAAAACGGTTTTCACACATACATAAGATTTCATACTCGGAGGCATGATATACGACTTTTCCAAATACAAAATATACATTAATGAATATTGCTTATGAACTATATAATCAGCACTTGTTGATGACACGTTTAAGTGGCTCAACATATTCTTTCTTCAAAGTATCCTTAACGTAAACTATATAGTAAGGAGTAGCAGTGTTTCCTTCAGTAAAATTAAGGACTTCTGATGCTGGAACTTCGGTAACAATTTCATCATTGTACTTTCTATATATGTTTCTATGAGGGTCTTTAATATAAACCCAGTAATGACCATAACTAGCTTCACCCCTATGAATAAAAATTGCAAATATAGAATAACCAACTTTAGTGTAAGCATTAAATTGATTAGAAGATTGATCCTGTAAAACATTCAAGCGATCGTGAATGGTTTGTAATTCGCCTTTCAAGCCATCAATTTGATCTTGAATAGCTATTATAGTTTCTGCCTTGATGCTTAAGGATTCATGATTAATAATTTTCGCTTCGAGAAATTTTTTGGTAGCAATCAAAGAATCAATTATGGATAAATCAGTATCAGGATCGGGTTTTAAAATTTCGTCTCTCTTTTCATATAGTTCACCCATTTCCGATTTCCATTTAAAAACTTCTAACCTTTTATTTAAGATTTCTTCGTCATCAGTATCCAAGTAACGGTCAAGGAAAATTTGTTCACTGAAAGGAATTGGTTCTAATGACTTATATGCAACTAGTTTTTCTCTATCAAAAAGAACCCTTTGTACATGGAATTGCAAAACTTCAGGTATTTCCTTGATGGTCAAGCTCTTCTTTACCAAGCCTTCTTCTAAACTAACCACGTCTTCACTAAAATAATTGTCTAAAGAGTCATAGATGTCTTTTGGGTGATCACTAACATTGATGATTAAACTGAAAAATCTTTCGGCAGATTCTCTTGGAGTGTTGTTGCTACTTTCATTCTTCACTGGTGTAATTGTTTGTTTTGTTTTCCCGTAGAAAAGCTTTTTAATCAAGTCAAACTGCTCCCCATCTTCTTCGATATATAAAGGCTCCAAAGCAGTTTCGATCTGAAATGTTACATTTTCTATACACTCAGTAACATCCTGTTGTCTACCAACTTCAATAGTGCTCTCAATTTGATCAGAGCTGATTTCAAGAATTTGAGGTTCAGTTTCTTTATCACCAATTTGTTCAGTTTCAGTAACCTCAGGATGTGATTCGGTTTTGCTCACCGGGCTCTTGGTATTTGATACGTCATCTCCAAGATCGATCAACATTTCATCACTTGAATGACGTCTATTTTGTATTTGCAGACCCTCAGCCTTTTCAGGTTCCGGAGATTGAGAATTAATTAGGATCGGCTGCCCACCATTACCAGAGTCTCCCTCTTGAAGATGATGTTCAAGAACTTCGACAACTTCAGAATCTCCTGAACTTTGAGTTTCCATATCAACAGGTTCTGTTTCATCCTGAATCTCTTTGGAACTCTTGAAAGCAACTGGCTGAGAGAGGGGCAAAAATGACAAATATGCCAACTCCTTACTCGGTTGAACACATCTCTTATTTGTATGAATCATTTCGTTGAATAATTGCTTCAAGTGATATATAAACTGTATTGATCTTTTGATTTCAGATTCTTCAACTTCTCTACCACCAATCTTACGATTATTATACTTTGAAAAATCAACTTCCAGTTCATTGAAACTTAAAACCATATCCCTCAACGGTTTAATGCAGAAGTAATACTGGAGCAATGAATTTAAATAACATGTATTACCAATATTGTCCAATCCAGATGGCCAATTTTCAGCTGGCAATAAAGAAGCATCAATTTTGCCCGTATTCAAAAAGCTGAATAATATTTTTGAATCTTTAACTTGAGCAATAGTTCTCAATGCCAGTCTTAAGCTTCTAATATCATCTCTCTCTTCATCACCAGTACTATAAGTATCGCTCACCTCTGAATTTGCTAACTTTTCTTGAAATTTGGATATGATTTCGAAATCACTGGATGCGATATTAGAATCTAGTTTGTCACAAGCATCTTTAAAATTGATGGAGTAATTTGGCCCAATGATATTAGGATATTTAGTTTCAATATAATGCATTAAAATATAACTTTTTCTTTTAACTGCAACAGAAAGTAAGCACTTATACAAGAAAGAAATCTCACCACTAATTTTGAAATTGCTTGCTTGTAAGAGTTCATCTAGCCTAAATTCAAAAGCCGTTATAACAACCTCGTCTTCAGTTATTTGCTCAACTCCTAGTTCGTCTAAAGCAAGCAAAATCGGAATTACCTCATTATCAAGAAATTTAAATAGGAATTGACTCTTTCTAATATTAGCAATAGTTCTCAAGTTTTTATTATAAAAGAAATAGTTTTTGCTATCAGATTTATAGGTCGTCAAATACATGGCCACAATAAAGTCATCATCCACTTCAACATTTGGCCCATTTAATTCAATACCAATACTTTTCAAGGCATCCATATAATCACTATAACCAACCAATTCTCCCCTGGAGGATAGATTGTTATAATATGCTTTTAATTTGCTTGGGTGTTGATTTGAGTTGAATTGAATTATATTTTTCAAGGAATCGACGTAATGAGGTGAATTTTTTGGGTCAGATCTAATTGTATTTTCGAAGCATCTTATGATTATTTCATCCTGGAAGTAACTACAACAACTCAAATTGGTGAAGAATGGTAACTGGTTTGAGTTATTCTTGTTAACGTAAGTCATGCTAATATGTTTATCGACCTCACCAAATGTTCTAAAAATTAATGAGCAGTTATCACTGAAAGAGTAGGTAGTATCAAAGTCATTTAATTGATTTTGAAGCTTCAATTTTTTGGCGATATAAATGATCTCCATAATTTTACGAATATAGGATTCTCGCAAAGATGGATTGGAATTTAAAGAAGGAGGAACCAACTCATCTGCATTTGTAGTGAAAGATAGCTTATTGAATAGTAAGTCAATATCGATTTTAGCGTCTAGATTTGTATTTTTTAAACTAATTGTTTGAATTTGAAGATTAGGAGGTAGATTTATTGGACCTTTCAAAACCTTAATAAGAGTCTGAAAACAGTGAATTGGACTTGGTATTAAATCCTTTGACAAGTTTGAATTTGGATTACGTTCAATACCCTTCAAATACCTTTTTTTAATAGATTCTTGATCTATTATTGACTTGAGATCATCAATTTCAAATTCATTACTATAAATAGAAACTCTTAAAATATGATTATTATTACTATTCATACTTTTGAAAAATGCATCGTCAATCAAATTGAAGGAGGAAATTGAATCATCATTTAAAGACTTTAAATCATCACTTGAAATCAAAGATCTTGGAATAGAATGATATTCATGCTTATCAATATTTTGATATATATACTGATTAGGTTTGCGTTCAAGAATGGTAAACTTCACATGATTTATTTCATTTAAAGATCTATTCACCAATAAACCTCTAATATTTTTCAAAACTTGATCACTTTCCTTTAAATCAATTTCTTCACAAGATGGTGCATAATCTAGATGATTATTCAATGTCAAAATTTCAAAATCTTTGTAACTATTCGAAGAACTTAGTAATTGCGATAAATCACTTGAATAAGTAATTGGAATGGAATTAAGAAGACTAAAAGATGACAGATTTGGCCACTTATTCTTATAGATGGTAGTATATTTAACATCATCTATTATTCTGTTGAGAGATTTGAAGGGGTATTCAATCAACTTCTCCAGGGGAATTGATGTGTAATTGAAAGTTTGCTTCTCATTACTAGTAGAGGAAGAAGACGAGGAATCATGTTGCAAGAATGGATTATTACTCTTCAATTGAGTCTTGTTTGACTCCTTATTAATCAAAATACTCTCATTACTTGCTTGAGGATTCTCCGGATCTGATGCATTACTCTTGACGGTCATGTTCTTATAAAACTAGGTGATAATTGAAGCAAACTAGGGGAAAGAAAATGGGCGGCAAAATGCTTAACTCTAATCAATTGAACCTTGACCAATTAATTCGAAAAGAATAGCTCTATTTAATAAATTCAAAGACCAAACAAACTGTATGGAATATATAACGAATACTATGAATGATCAAGTTTTTCTTGTTCTTTAAATAAAGGACTGATTTCACCAATCTTCAACACTTTAAACCCAGACATCATTAGCAAAATGCGATGCAAACAAAAAAAAAAAAAAAAATTACAGATTTAGTTAGAAAAAAGGTAATACCGAAATCGAAAAATCGATTTTTCAAAAGAATTCAAATAGAAAAACTTGAATTTTGAGTCTTTAGCAAGCATGTCACAACCTCCACAAGTTGATTTTGAAAAGATTCGCTCGAACTCTGATGGGAGTTTTAGAGGAATGGCCCTGCTGGCTTTCAATGAAGTGGTTGCTAATAATCCATATTTTGCTGCTGGTGGTGGATTAATGTTATTAGGTACATCATTAGCATTAGCAAGACAAGGGATAGTAAAATCACTGGGATTTGTATACAGACAATTATTAGTTGATTTAGAGATACCACTGAAGGATAAATCATATTTGTGGTTTTTAGAATGGATGTCAAAATATAAGAATAGAAGCTCACGTCATTTATCGGTTGAAACCAATTTTATTCAACACGATAATGGTGCCATTAGTACTAAATTTTCATTAGTTCCTGGACCTGGGAAGCATCTTATCAATTATAAAGGAGCTTATATGCTAGTTAATAGAGAGAGATCTGGGAAGTTACTTGATATGACAAGTGGTACACCATTTGAGACTGTTACATTAACTACATTATATCGTGATCGAGGATTATTTTATGAATTATTGGGGGAAGCCAAAAGAATGGCATTAAAAGCAAGAGAAGGGAAAACTGTATTATTTACATCATGGGGTCCAGAATGGAGACCATTTGGAAATCCTCGAAAAAAGAGAATGTTGGGATCAGTTATATTAGATGAAGGAATTAGTGAAGGCATTTTAACTGATGTTAAAGATTTTTTGGAAAGTGGAGATTGGTATCATAAAAGGGGTATACCATATAGAAGAGGATATTTATTATATGGACCTCCAGGTAGTGGTAAAACATCATATATTCAAGCATTAGCAGGAGAATTAGATTATAATATATGTATTCTTAATTTATCAGAAAACAATTTAACTGATGATAGATTGAATCATTTAATGAATCATATACCAGAAAGATCGATTTTATTATTGGAAGATATTGATGCAGCATTTAATAAAAGAAAACAAACTGAAGAAAAAGGATTTACATCAGGAGTTACATTTTCAGGATTACTTAATGCATTAGATGGGGTAGCAAGTGCTGAAGAATGTATAACTTTTATGACAACCAATCATCCAGAAAAATTAGATCCAGCATTATTAAGACCTGGTAGAGTTGATTTTAAAGTAATGATTAATAATGCCACTGAATTTCAAATTGAAAAGATGTTTTTAAGATTTTATGAAAATGAATATGAATTATGTAAAGAATTTTTAGCTAAATTCAAAAATTTAAAGTTGGATAATGTTAGTACTGCTCAATTACAAGGATTATTTGTTTATAATAAAAGAGATCCAAAACAAGCTATTGAAATGATTGAAAGTTTGAAAAATCCAAATACTGTTTTTAAATAGTTTCTCTCATCCTGCATTCATGTATATAGATTAACGAGAATATCTTTTCAATAGACTCAAATGTTTTTCTTTTAAAGAATTTTGATTAAAATTTTTTGATTCAATCATTTTATGTAAGTAATTTATATAAATGAGATAAACCAATAAATCACTTTGATCATTTTTGAAACTGAGCGAAGTTTTGGAATTCAAGATTTTACGAAACTTCAGCGAGTTGTATGATTTGGATTCTGGTAAATGAGCTGCCATGATTGGATATGATTTGAATATATAAGGATGATTAAATAAATTTTGTTTTCCTTTTCTATTTCCATTTCCATTTCCTTTTTGTTTGTTTGTTTTAATTTTAGAAAAAGCTACAAATGTACGGATGTTTCGCTCAAGATAACCGATATGCCGATGAATTGCATCAAAAATTTATTTACAGATATATAAGACTATAATTTTCTTTTTTTAAAACGATCATCATCGTCAAACTTACTTTTAATTGATTTATCCAATTCATGAACCGAGGGTAATAATTTTTTATTATAATCTTCGTTATCGTCTAATTTTGGGGATAATGAGCCGAGTTTAAATTTTGAATCAGAATTAAATGAAGTTAAAGAATGACGTTGTAAGATTTGATTTGATTTAGGAAATTCTCTTTTTTGATCAAAGTTTGGTAAAGAGTTGGTACGATGGGAGGTATCCAAGACTTGAGGAGGAGGATAAAAATGAGGAGCAGTAGTGGTAGAAGGGATGGAGGCAGCAGTGGTAGCAGTAGCAGCAGAAGGAGGAGGAGGAGGATGAGGTAAATGATAAGGTTGATGCATAACTGGGAAAGGGTATTGTTGAACTGGTAAATTTTTTGAATCTGGGGAATGAATTTTTTTAAAATCTTCAATTTTTGAATTATTTCTTGTTGAAGAAGGAGTTGTTAAAGTAGTTGAAGGCATTGGTTGTAAAGGATCCATTAAAATAGATAAATGACGATGATTTGAGATTTCATCATTATTATTTAATTTTACATTACGGAAAGCAACTTCATGGGGGTTATTATACACGGTATAATTAGGATTTAAAGGATAAGGTTGAGGAACAATTTTATTAGCATTAGAAGATCTTGAAGTGAATTCATTCAAATGGTAAACTGGAGGACCTTGACCCTGTTGAGGAGGTTGAGGATGTTGAAGGTGTTGAATATGATGCGGAGGTTGAGGAGGTTGAGGAGGTTGAGGAGGTTGAGGAGGTTGAGGGGGTTGAGGAGGTTGATAATGGAAAGGATGAGGATTTAAAAGGCTTGATTTATTTTTAACTCGATCAATCAAATGATTTTTAAAAGAGATAAAATCGAATTTTTGATTATTATTAGAATAAGAAGGAGGTCTTGACATTGGCAGGGTATTTAAATCATCATTATTTAAAGGTTTAACAGGAGTTTTAGATCTTTCAATATCGGAATGATCAGGTTTAAATAAAGGTTCAATATATTCAACCAATTGAACCAAATCCAATTGAAATTTATGTAAATCCATAACCACCGAATCATATTTATGTAAGAGATTAATATGATCATTTCTTAATTGATGGAAATTATTATTGAGTTGAAAGAATTTATAATTTAAAGAAGCATCAATATTAGTTGATTGCAGATGGGATCGACTTTGGGGTTGAGAAGAAGGTTGATCAAAGTAGTCGACTTGTTCGTTATTTGACTGAGTCGACTGAGGAGTTGTCTGTTGTTGCGGTTGTTGCGGTTGCTGCTGCTGCTGCGGTTGCTGCTGTTGTTGTTGTTGTTGTTGCTGCTGCTGCTGCAATTGTGGTTGTAGAGGAATAGAAAGTTGCAGTTGCAGTTGTTGTTCCTGATGTAATTGTAAATTATGATGATACTCTTCATGTTGAGATAAAACATCATCATCATAAGGATTTGAAGTTGGGATTGGAGGAATTGATTTTATATTAACCACTTCTTTATGACTATTAACATTTTTCAGAGATCTTCTTTTAATTAATTTTAAACTTTCTAAATCACCTTTACGAAATTGATTAGTTGAATGACGGAATTCCCATTTAGTTATATTTGAATCATTATTTGAAGAATTTGAAGAAGAACCAGCTTCAACATCTTCATTAGTTTGATTTTGAAAATTATCATTAACTTTATGAAATCCATACATATTTAATTGTCTTATAAATGAAGCAATATTAGTATGTTTAAAATATAATGATAAAACTTTTGAAAATTCTTCACCTGGTAATAAGTAAAATGAAACATTATTTGAAGACCACCAAATTAAATGATTTATATTAGAATCTTCCAACATATCATATAATTTATGAATAAATATCGTTTGAGTCTTACCATTAAGATTCTTCTTTTCCCGTTCCCGTTCCCGATCTCGATCCTTATCACTAGTTGGAGTAACCGAACGTACTCTGGTGATTGGTATACTTTCCTCCTTCTGTTGCGTCTGCGGTATTAGTAGATCACTCAACAGACTAGATCTGGTTGGTTTATCGGTCATTATGGGACCTATTCGTATTGGGCTGGTATCTGCTTCTTCTTCTTCTTCCAATAAATTTTTTCTGTCGCAGTTGTATATTATGTTACTACCAATACTACAACTATACTCTCGCCAGTACACCAGTACACCACACACATTATACCTTATATACATAATATATATACATATATATATATAATATATACTAATATATATATATTATATACACTTGTGTACTTGTGTATATACACAAGTGTATATACAAGTACATATACAAGTACATATTCATGTTCATATCTCAAATATTCATCCAATAATAGATTACATAATAAACATTTTTTTATTCCTTTTTCTTTTTCTGCATTTCTTTTTTTCCTTAGAATATATTGTTATACCCATTATTATATACCCATTATTATATTACAATTATTATTATTATGTAATTCTTTTTATTACTTTAGACACCAATTAATTTCATTCTTCCTTTTCTTTTTAAATTTTGTTAGGCAAAACAGCCAAAATCCCCTTCTCATTTCTTTTTTTTTTGTTTTCTGTTTCTTTTTCTCTCTTTTCTTTCTTTTTTTTTTTTGTTTTGTTAGTAGTTTTTTTTATTTTTGTTAGGCGTTTCTCATTTTTTTTGGCATTTACTCATTTCTTTCTTTTTTTTTCTCATTTTTTTTTTTTTTAATTATTTTTGTTTTGTTAGGCAAAAATTCCATTCAATCATTCACTCACTCATTTTCTTTTTTTTTTTTTCTTTTTCTGTTCTTCTAACCTCTGACTCCTTTTTTAAATTAACACTTATCAATTCAACAACTTCTTTTTTTTTTTTTTTAACTTTTAATCCATCATTATATTAGTAACAACAGACCATAGTACGACCTCACCATTCTTTCTAGATAAAACTTTGAACGATTATTTGAATAAATACACCTTGCTATAAGTGCTTTATGAATTCGCAAATCAATAATTCTAACGATAAAAACGATCAGGTGTTTCAAGAGGATACTCCATTTAGACAACCTTCAGTATTTCTTGATTCATCAAGTAAACGAAATTCAGCATCTAGTCCAACCGATCAACTGAAGAGAGTTCGTTTGGATGCAGCAGCAGTTGCTTCGTCCAATTTACATCATCATTCCCATCGTAATCATCATCATAATCTACATCAATATCGTCGTCCACTGCAGTTAGCCGCTTTACAACGTCATCATCAATTATTAAAGGAAAAGGAAGAGGTTTCTGGTGGTGGTGGTGGTGGTAGCACTGGTAGCACTCCTCCTGCTACTGCTGCTGCTGCTGCTGCTGCTGCTGCTGCTGTTTCCACTTCTAATGGTAGTTCCAGTGACTGTTCTAAAGAGGAAGTACCCGCTCAAGGTTTAAATAAACCCACCTATTCAATGAATAATCAGTCTAGTATCAACTTGATTCCCGGCTCAGATGAAGTCGATCCTCATGATACCAATACCATGGTGTCGGAACAAGCCGCCGCCGCGGGCGGCGCCGTGTCCGGTGCCAGCGGCAGCGGCAGCGCCATTGCCAGCGGTAGCGCCAACTCTAGTGCCAACACCACCAACTCATCATCGTCATCAGCATCGTCATCTTCTTCAGCAACTGCTTCCACCAATAATACCTCTGACGAGGAGAAAAACTCTGCAATGGAGATTGACGAAGATTGCCCTAAACATTCCAATCAATCTCAACCAAATCAACAACCTCCAATGAAAAAATCTTTAAAGAAACTTTATCAAGTGGCTCCTCCTGCTGGTATATTGAAAAAATATATCGATAATAAACCAATTTCAAATAATAAAGCTCCTAAATATATTCGTCGCTTTAGATCTCGCTCTTTACCAATTATAACTTATCAAAATCCAACTAATCGCTCTCATGTCTTTCAACATCATATTCCAAACCTGAAAATTAATACCACTACTACTGCAACCGCAATCGCTAATGTTTCCTCCTCCTCCTCTTCTTCTTCTGCTACATCTGCTCCTCTTGGTAAACCAAGATCAAATCTTGGTCCAAACGTTTCATTACCACCAATAAATTTACAAAGCTTGAAAGAAATTGATTTGCATGAAATTTTGAAAAATCCTCAACTAAGACATGATATTCTTTTTGATCCTCAATTACAATTTAGACCTAATTTGGATGGTGAACGTGGTAGAAGGAAAAAAACAATTATTGATAAATATTGGAATGAAATTGAAAAAGAATGTAAACAATTTTTCATTCCAAATAATAAATTGATTCGTATTCATTCATTACCAGTTTTATTCACTACTTTAAGAGATATTCTTTTATCTCTTTTACCTTATAAAGATCGTGCAGCAGTGAATGAAATTATGGATATCGATTTATTAATTCAACAATTAAATCATGGATCTTTTGATTTTGTTAATTTGGCTAAATGGTTGGGTGAAGTTTTTAAAAGTCATTGTGCTCCAATGAGAGATCAATGGGTAAGTGATATGATTTTAAAATTTATTAATGCTTATGAATCAAATTCAGTTGAAACTTTGGTTCAAGGTTTAAGAATGATTTTTTCAATCTTAGAAGCAATGAAATTAGATGTTGCTAATCATCAAATAAGAATTTTAAGACCAGTTTTAACTGAAACTGCAGTTGATTTTGAAAAGGATTATTTTAATCAATTAATTAATCATTGTAAAATTGATATTAATGACTCTTTAAAATGGTTTAATAAAAATGTTGATAAAAAGAAGGATTTATCAAATATTAATCAATTATTATTACCTGGTCCAATTGATTCAAATACTAATTTAAAAATTTTAATCACTTCTTCAATTATTGATTTATTATCTTGTCGTAATATGGCTACTGAATTTCCTTCAACTTTAGCTTTTGATCATACTAGATTGGTTTTATTAAGAGCTGATGTTCGTCAATTAGTTTGTGTTCAATTATGTGTGGTATTATATAAACAATTATTATTAAATTATTCCCCTTCCTTAAATTATAGATCTGAATCTTTTAAACCTTCAAATATTAATAAAGTTCAAGAAGAAATTTTGGCCATCGTTACTGATGATAATGGTAATGTTAAATGGACTAGAAATGTTCAAGCTATTTCTTTACAATTGGTTAAAAATGCTACTACAAATCCTTTAACTAATGATTCCCTTAATTTATTACCAAAATCAATGATTGAATTCAGTTGTAATTGGTTAATTAAACAAATTCAACCAAGTTCTGAAGTTTACGGTTTAATGGAGGATAAAATTTTTAAAGAATTATTAAAGGATATCATTTCTAATTTGGAATTTGAAAATTCCTTAATTAATCCTGCCTCTTCTCCTTCCTCATCTAATGATGATTCAAATAAAGATTCCAAAAAGATTAATTCAGAATCAAATAATATCGCATTAAGAATTTCTACCCTTGTTAAATTCCATTGGAATGTTTTTGGTAACTACTATACTGATTACTTGAAAAATTCGTCAAAGTAATCATTCCTTTTTTTTTCTCTTCTATTCTTCTTTTCTTTTTCTAATGTTTTTTTTTTTTTATTTGATTCATTGGGCTCAATAAGATTCTTCGGTTACTTTTAGTCTCTCGTGTTTGTGTTTATGTCTTTTCTTTCTTCGTTTTATTCGTTTCTTTCTCCGTTTCTTTGGTTACTTCTTTTTTTTTTTTTTTTTTTTTTTTTTTTTTTTTTTTTTTTTTTTTTTTTTTTTTTTTTTTTTTTTTTTTTTTTTTTTTTTTTTTTTTTTTTTTTTTTTTTTTTTTTTTTTTGATTTCACATCTATTATTACTATTATTATTTAATTACTCATTCTTTTCTACTGAAAACTTGTAAAAAGATTGTCTTTTTTTGCATTTTTTATATTTTTTATATTCCTTTGATACTTTTAATTCACTTTTATTTATATTAAACGATTTTTGTAGTTCTTTTGCTATTTGCCTTTAACGATTTCCTATTGTTTTTCCATCGATTGGAAAAATTCCGCACTACAATAATATCTTTATATTGTTACTTTATTCATTTAAATTTGCTATATAATCAATTCTAAGTCATTAATGAAACAAAATAACCTTAATATCTTCACCTTTGTATCCAATTCATTCCATTCACCTTCTTCAATTAACTTGGCTTTTAAATATTTGGTAATTCGTTTCATTGTTACCATTTTAAATGTTTTGAGTATTATTTCAACCCTAACATTTAATGATTGCCCTTTATATTTAATCTTTAAATTGATTCCACACCTGTAAATCACCTCATCTCTGGAATCACCTCTTCTACCAAGTCCCTTAGTTAAGCCCAGTCTTTCAAACTTGTTGATTAATGTTCTTCCAAGTAACACTTGCTCGTTAGTAGCCGCTTGTAGCTTAATCCTCTCTATACCATCAAGTATAACATCAGTCTGATCTGCTGCTAACCATGGCTTTGATACTCGATGGTAATCGAAACACAGATTCACAAACCTTATCGTTGTTGAAAATTCATCTGGCCCTATAACCTCGCTTTCAACCGTGAACATGTCCTGACATGTATCGCTTCGATTAACAGCACTTTCAACAGTAGGAGACCCGCTTCGATTAATAGCACTTTCAACAGTAGGAGACCCGCTTCGACTATTGGTCCTTTCAACCTTTAACGTGTCCTGGCATGGGTCGCTTCGAATAACAGCACTTCCACTAGTGGGTCTCAGGTTATTTATATCTACTTGACCCCCGTAATTCATATCTACTCCAACCCCCAAGTATGACCCCCTTCGATTCATGGCCTGACTGCTTCTGGATATCTGAAATGGAAACTCATCCACCAATGGAACAGAGCTTATCATGGAATTGGCACTAGTAGGTGCCGAACTGATTTGGCTGCTAAAACCAGTGACTGGTCCCTTCCTGTCCATCAACTCATCCTCTCCACTGCTGGCATGTCCACTCCCACCACCTTCACTACCCAAATAAGCCTGAGGATCTCCAATCTTTAACTTATAATCATAAATCATCATATAAACTTCAAATGTGATGTATAACATTCGATTGTGATAAGTCACTTTTTCTGGTGAGAAAGCGTTCCTCTTATAAATGCAAAAAAATGGCAAAAAAAAAAAACCAACACTCACACTGATTTCAAATTGTAACACCTCATTTTTAGATTCAAATTCGTTTCACACTTGTAATGATCAGCCTTTAGTGCCATCTTCATCATCTTCAAATATGGTGGGATCGGTAACAAGGGTATTAGAATCTACAAATTGGTTATTAGTGAAAATACTATTAGTGAGTTCATCAGTATCATCACTTTTACTATCATCATTCATGGGCGGGAAATAATCTTCACTTCTGTTGTCTTCTCTTTTTACCCTTGCAGGATCATAGATGGAATAACTATAGCCATCATCATCTTCAAATATATTTGTATTTTCAGAACTATCTATTTGATCAAGTGGGTCAAACTCCTTCTTGATTCTAGGGAATTGAAATCCACCACTTTTCTTATCGCGATGAATCAAGTTTGAAGTAGATTCTGTTTTAATTGAAGTTGATAAAGAATTATTTTCAAATACTTTATCAATATACCTATCCAAATAAGGAGTGTGGGGTTCTTTCTTTATTGAAATTTTGGTTTCACCACCTTGAAATATGTCAATTGCTTTAGATTCAACACTTGTTAATAGATGAGATACTAAGGAAAGTGAAACACCACTTAAAATTCCAACCATACCTCCAAATATTAAACATATTATGATATAGTGAGTAATTTGCAAACTTGCAAAGACAAAATGTGGCCAGGCTTCGATTATCAATTTGTAAAGCGATTGATCTACACTTAACGTTGAATCAAGTTTTACCCCCAAGATGAAAAGGAATGGTTTCAATGGCAAATAAATCAATCCATAGATTAGTATACGAATTGATATTAATACGGGGATTATGAATAAATGGTTGATAATTTGATATAGTATGCTTATGGGTGCTAAGATAAGATAAGTAATGGGGAATTTGATCGTGGTATACGAAAGCGTTACTGCTCCTTTAACATAGGGCAGCACATATTGAAGGTAATGCTGTATTAATGTTAATATGGTCATCCTAAAATTAAGATTCAGAAGGAAGTGAAGTAATTGATTAGGTCAGTTTTATTTTATCAGATGTTTCTTTTTCAGTTCCGTTTTTTTTTTCTTTCTTTTTTGTTTTTTGGCGTGAGAGTACATTTAAGTCTAATTTCTTTTTTGCTACAATACGAGGATGAAAAGGTATAATATTTTTTTATAAACCGGTACAGAAAAAGAAAATACAAGAAACGAAAGGAAAGAAGAAAGGAAAAAATACGAAAATAACTTTTTGAAAAGATTTATCTATGTTTTGCCGAAACATTATTTTACAAAGAATAATGACCAGGGGAAGGTGGTAAATCCCCGGATTCCCAAATTGTTTGATCTGAACCCAATTCATATTCAATTGATCCACCATTTTTGAATAAATCATCATGTTCAAACCAATTTTTATCCCAAGATTCACCATTAATTTTGATACTTTGAATAAAATAATTTTCTGAACTTAAATTGTTTGCAGTCACTTCAACTTTGTTACCATTTTCTAAATTGATAACATAATAAGGAAGGAAAGGAGAAGAAATTAAATAAGTAGTTGTACCAGCAACTGGGTAAAAACCTAATAAACCAAAAAGGTACCATGCTTGCATTGCACCAGCATCAGAATTACCAGGTAATGCTTTAACTCCTTTTGAAAATTTAGTATTAATTATATATCTAATGGTATTGACTGTTTTATAATTTTTGTTATCATAATTATAAAGGTAAGGAGTTAAGAAACTTGGTTCATTACCAACATCAACAATATCTTGGGATCCATATAAAGCGTACATATCATCTAATCTTTGAACAAAAGTTTCATTTGAACCGATTAGATTTTTTAAACTTTCAATATCCCAAGGAACACTCCAACCATATTCAATTGGTTTACCTTCATATTCATCATCACCCCAATAACAACCTCCACAACTCAAAGGATCATAATTGTCAGAAGCGAAGGAACCATCAGCATTTCTAGGTTGAACGAAACCGGTATAATTGAATTGACTTGTTGAAGCATCTTTATTCCAAATTTTTTGCCAACCAGCTGATCTTTTCAAATATTTATCATGATCATCTGAATTACCTAAACCTTTTGCAACAACTGATAAGGAATAGTCATCATAAGAATATTCCATTGTTCTAGTAACTGATCTAGTGTAGTTTCTAGTGATGTAACCATAATCTAACCAATCTGGTAAAGCTCCTCTACCATCAACATTGGAAGCATCAGTAGCAAAACTATCATATTTATAAGGAGGTTGAACCTCGGCGTTTTTTTTCATTGCATCATAAGCATTATCCCAATCAACACCATCAATATTTTTAACGTAGGCATCAGCCATTACTATATCAGAATTAGAACCACCTTGAGTTCTACCATTTTGATTTGAAGATCTACCATCTGGAGTATAACCATCATGATTATAAATATTTGTCATTGCTTGAACTATTTCACCACCTCTTGTTGGATTAATAAGATTGAATAAAGGATTAAGACAACGGAAGGTATCCCAAAGAGTAAAGAAATCATCATAATAAACTTCATCTGAATCCCAATTTGGAGCTTCACCAGTACGATTTGAAGGTAATAAATGAGCACCATAGAGAGCTGAATAAAAAATTTCAGTTAATGTATCATTATTATTAGTATTTATTTCAAATTTATTAAAGATTTCTTTATCCCATTTACTAATTGAATTTTTAACTGTTTGATCAAAATCATAATCATTACCAAAATCATCTTCAATATTTGAACAAGCTTGATCGGTTGAAATGAAAGAGATACCAACTCTCAGTTTAACTTCTGATTTATCAAATTCAAAAACCAAACCAAAAGAATCATCTTGTTTTGTTGAAGATACTTTAGTATTATCTTGATTAGTATTAGTACCTTGATAACTAGTGACTGATTTTGGATTTGAATCAAAATCACCACAATAATAAATTGTCCAGTTGGATAATTCACCCCAACCACCTTTTAAAGTATGAGAACCTTTATAACGATTATTATCATAAGATTCAATTGAACCATTAACTGAATATTGAGACCACCAAGGTCTCAGAGGAGAACTTAAATGATGAGAAGCATTAACCACGATTTTAGCGGAAGAATTTGAGATTGAAGGGAAACTATAATGATAAATACCACTACGATCAGCAGCAGCCAATTCAACATTAACACCATTAGTGAAATTAACTTGATAATGACCAACACTACCAGAATCTGCCGATTGACGATCCAAGGTTAATTCAGTTGAATAATCAATATCACCAGTATAAGGTAATTGAGCAACAACCCCATATTGAGGAGCACCACCGGTACCACTTTCGTGCATCATTGAGATTCCAGAGATTTTACCATCTGGAGCGTAACCGGAATAAGCGTTACCACTTGAAGAATCAATTACATCGACTCCCAATTTAACCATACCAAAAGGACGAGCCAGACCGGGGAAAACATTACCACCACCTTCAGTACCGGTGAATACATCCACATAACTTTCTGGATTTGATATTGTTGATCTCTTACTAAATATTGTTGATTGAGAATCTGCAATCGCTAGTGAAGGAATATTGCAAAGAAGTTGGAGTGCGTAAAGAACTCTCATCTTGTACGTTAAATTATTTAGTATAAGAAGATGAGTATTTCAGATATATGAAAGATGAGTATATGGATGCTAATTTATATTCTTCAATGGTGGTATACTCGTGGGTATGAAGGGGCACCTTCAACGTGGGTCCATATAAGATAGACAACGGAAGCAAAAAAAAAAAAAAAAAAAAAATGGGCTGCAAAGTACAACTTAACACAAAGGAACTTTTTGACAGGAAACTTTAAATTAATAAGAGAAAGAGAGACACGTGATTGTAACTGATAAAGAAATAATCGAGAACTAAACCAACGACCAAAACCTAAACTTAAATCAACGATCAACGACCAAAACCCAAATTTTAAACCAAAAAGCAGAATGGAAGGAAAGAGAAAAAACTGAGAATACTATCTTTCTTAAATACATTCAAGTACAAATACTCCAATTTACTCCAATTTTACATATTATAAGACAAGATGTGACAAAGAGCCCAAACTCGAAATTAAAAACCATTAAGAAAAGGTGAAAATGCAAAAAACAAAATTATTTTTTATACTTATTATTCTTAATAATAGACGGTATAATGGATTACATAAATAAGAATGAATACGGGAGAAATGATTGTTTGAACAATACAATATACAAATATCAATTATAAGGCATACAGAAAGGGATATACCAATGGAAATGCTACAAAACGCAAAATCAAAACTCGGTATAAACTATATACTCAAAGGGTATAAGCTCAGATAACCAAAAATACGAGGGTTTGATCTTTAAAAATTGCAATGGCTTTTTTCTTCTTGACTTTTTCTTCTATTGCAATGCATTTGAAGAAATTTTTAAAAAATACTTGCATCCGTTTGGCCACTTGCAAGTCATCGGCCAGCGTAAAACAGATATCCATACCTATACCGTGTCATGTGACCGCCTTTCTCTATGTGGCCCCAAAAGAAGAAAAATAACTGGAAAAGCAAAAACCCCAAAACGAAACAAGACAAAAGACAATTTGAGAGAACAATCATACTAAAAATGAAATTGGGAATTAAAGGTTCCAATAACGCGAATTGAATTATAATACAATTTCCATAATAGTCCATGCCAACCCTTAATCAAGTTTTATCAAAGGGTCTTGTTAATCATTGCTATAAGTTGTTATTGCGATCTTGTGTTATTGTGACGTGCCGTGCTACCTGATTTGGACTTTCTGCTCTATTCTTTTTGTTATACACTGGAAATACTTACTCCCGATACCATTCCTTGCTCTACTCTGTTCTACTCTACTCTGTTCTACTCTACTCTTATTCTTCCTTTTGACTATTGTTAATCCTTTGGTGTATTGTTAATCCAAAGGGTTGAAGGTCGTGCATGGCCATACCGCACTGGTGTACGGGCGTATGTATATATGTACATACATGTGCATGACACGACCACCAATCACGTGACTAAAACCACAATTTAGACCCGTACAGTTTTAGCCTTTTTTAAATGGCTAAAAATACCAAAAAATACAAAAAACAAAATAGCGCATTTTGAAACAAAAAAAAAAAAAAAAAAAAAAATTTTTTTTTGTTTTGTTAGCAGAGAAGGAAAAAGGAAGGAAGAGAAAAAAGTGACATCTGGTCATCAAATCATATAATCAGAAAAATTGGCTTGGATAAATTGGGTTGAAATCACCATTTCCAAAGAATTTATAGTTCTTTTGTTTAAAGAAATAAAGTATGGGAGATTCCAAATCAAAGAAAACGATTTCAAAATTGGGGTTGGGGAAAATATTTGGCCTGTCAAGTAATTTACCAACAACAGGAGCAGCAGCATCAACAGCAGCATCAACATCAGCATCAACACCCACAGCAGCATCTACAAGTTCCACCAGTAATATCAATGAAGGGTTGGGATTTCAAAATAATGAATCTACCACGAATTTAAAAAATGATATATCAAATGATGAAGATTTTATACTATCTCAACAAGAAAATGATTTTGTTAGTCCATTACCCAATGAAAATTTGACAACAATTAATTCACCAACTCAGTCACCTCCAAGTCCTCCATTAAATGGTAATGGAGGTATTTCCAATCAATTATCATCTCCAAAATCAGCTTCTCCTCCATTATCATCTCGTGATTCTTCAGTTGAAAATTTATCTCATATAGTTAATTCAAAATTATCAAATAATCAATCAATAAATCAGTCGATACGATCCCCTTCAGTATCTCGTTCTTCATCTACTACCAATAAAAATAAAGTTAATACCAATAATAATAATAATACTAATTCAATAACATCACGTCCTCAATCAACTTCAGTATCTCGATCATCTTCAACTAATAAAGGTAATACTAAACCAACTTTAAGTCCTCATACATCTGCAACCAATTTATCTAATCCTCCTTCTAATAAACCAAGATTTAGAATGTTAGAAAATGGTAATCATGAACATAATTTACGTAGTGCTAAACGTCAAGAAAAATTACTGAATATGTTGAAGGATTTATTGGGAGCTAAAAAATTAAGAGATGAAGCAAAACTGGCAGTTCCAAAAATTTTAAAGAATCAAAATGATCAATCGGCAAAAGAAGATGAACCTCCAACTTTATTTGCTGGTTTGGTTAATCAAGTTAAAAGTAATACTGGTCAATATCATGGTCAATATTTAGATCCACTGGAAAAACAAGATTCAAGATCTTTTGTTGAAAAATATGGTAGATGTCAAGAAGTTATTGGTAGAGGTTCATTTGGTGTGGTTCGTATATCTCATAAAAAACTTGGACCTTCATTAAATGATGATTCTTTTAATAATGATGAAATTTTATATGCGGTTAAAGAATTTAAAAGAAAACCTCAAGAACTGGAAAAAAAATATAGTCGTCGTTTAACAAGTGAATTTTGTATATCCTCTTCTTTAAAACATGTTAATATCATTGATACTTTGGATTTATTGAAGGATGCAAAAGGTGATTATTGTGAAGTTATGGAATTTTGTAGTGGTGGTGATTTATATACTTTAATTATTGCTCTGGGTAAATTAGAATATGCTGAAGCTGATTGTTTCTTTAAACAATTAATTAGAGGTGTTAATTATATGCATGATATGGGTGTAAGTCATCGTGATTTAAAACCAGAAAATTTATTATTAACTCAAAATGGAATTTTAAAAATTACAGATTTTGGTAATGGTGAATGTTTTAAAATGGCTTGGGAAGATGATATTCAATTAAGTGAAGGTATTTGTGGTTCTTCTCCTTATATTGCTCCTGAAGAATTTAGTCAATCTTCTTTTGATCCAAGAGGTGTTGATATTTGGTCTTGTGGGGTCATTTATATGGCAATGAGAACTGGTCGTCAATTATGGAAATTGGCTGATGCTAAAAAGGATGAATTCTTTCAAGAATATCTTATTAAGAGAAAAGATGCTACCGGTTATGAACCAATTGAATCTTTAAAAAGAGCTCGTTGTAGAAACGTTATTTATTCAATCTTGGATCCAAAACCTGAAAGAAGAATTAATGGTAAACAAATCTTAAATAGTGAATGGGGTAGAGAAATCAAGGTTTGTGAAGCCGGTGAAGGTAAATTTTCTAAATCTTCTTAATACATTTTTGCATACTTCATTTCATTGTAGTTTAATACTTAACTACTTCATTTCATTGTAGTTTAATACTTAACTACTTCATTTCATTGTAGTTTAATACTTAATTACTTCATTTCATTTTAGTTTAATACTTAATTACTTCATTTCATTGTAGTTTAATACTTAATTACTTCATTTCATTGTAGTTTAATACTTAATTAACATACTTCATTTCATTGTAGTTTAATACTTAATCAACTTAATTAACTTAATCAAACCTTTAAAGCTTAGTCTTTCAACTAACAGTACATCAGATGAAAGGGGTAAAAAGGCTGCGCGTAATTTTTTTTTTTTGTTTTGTTTGTGAGAAATTCTATTTTTTTTTGTTGATTTTGTTTACGTTATTGATTTAAACATTTGAGTTGTTCTTTCTCTTTATTAAAGGCCAACAAGACAAGGATAAAGATGGTTGAATTATCAGACTATCAACGTCAAGAGAAGATTGGTGAAGGTACTTATGGGGTTGTTTATAAAGCATTAGATACCAAACATAACAATCGAGTTGTTGCATTGAAAAAAATTAGATTAGAATCAGAAGATGAAGGAGTTCCATCAACTGCTATTAGAGAAATTTCATTATTAAAAGAGATGAAAAATAATAATATCGTTAGATTATACGATATAATACATTCAGATAGTCATAAATTATATTTAGTTTTTGAATTTTTGGATTTAGATTTGAAAAAATATATGGAATCAATTCCACAAGGAGTTGGATTAGGTTCATCAATGGTTAAAAGGTTTTTGAATCAATTAATTAAAGGTATTAAACATTGTCATAGTCATAGAGTTTTACATCGAGATTTAAAACCTCAAAATTTATTAATTGATAAAGAAGGTAATTTAAAATTGGCTGATTTTGGTTTAGCAAGAGCTTTTGGTGTTCCTTTAAGAGCTTATACTCATGAAGTAGTTACTTTATGGTATAGAGCTCCAGAAATTTTGTTAGGTGGTAAACAATATTCAACTGGTGTTGATATGTGGTCAGTTGGTTGTATTTTTGCAGAAATGTGTAATAGAAAACCTTTATTCCCAGGTGATTCAGAAATTGATGAAATTTTTAGAATTTTTAGAATTTTAGGTACTCCAACTGAAGAAATTTGGCCAGATGTTACTTATTTACCTGATTTTAAACCAACTTTCCCCAAATGGAATAAGAAAAATTTGGCAGATTTTGTTCCAACTTTAGATAGTGATGGTGTTGATTTATTAGAACAAATGTTAATTTATGATCCAAGTGGTAGAATTAGTGCAAAGAGAGCTTTGGTTCATCCTTACTTCCAAGAAGATTCTGAAAACTTTAATAATTACTCAAGATCAGTTAATATGGATTAATTCTCTTTGTATATATCTCCATCAACCTACACACTCGTATAACATCAGCTTACAATATCAACTTACAACATCAATTTACAAGCCAAAAAAAAAAAAACATACAAAGCCAACTACAGAAAAACCCCATAAAACTCAAAAAAACATAAATGACATGCAAAGGATCATAGATTTTGTTTTCTATATAATCTATTTCATATACTCATTAATTTCGTAATAAATTTCTTTCCCCGTTAATACTGGTTAAATGGCAAAATAGTAAGATACAAAAATTGTAGCAAGTGTAATCATCAATATTAACCAAGTTGCTAAATGATTATTCGTAGCAGAGATTTGCTTCTTTTGAAATCTTTGCAATAATTGAATATCATCATCACTAAATTTTGATCCAACTAAACTTTTAGGACTAGCCGGTAAGTAATTTGTTTGCAGGGGCGAATCTTTTAGTTGTGGTTTGGGGAAATGCAGTTTTAAAAGTTCTAAATCTTTCCTTATCGTTACTAACCGATCATTAATCGAATGATTATTATTCAATAATTGATTCAAATGATGTAGATCCTTATAATTCTTAAGTTGCATCGTGTCTATACGATGTTCTAAGTTTTGAAATGATTTATCAATACAAGAATGATGATCATTAATTTCTTCTAATATTTCATTCAAATTAAATATTGTTTTCTTATTTATTGGTATCTCACTTTTAGAATAGTTATTCATTAAGGATGCAGTTTCATCGTAATCATCCTCACTTAAAGAGAAGCTTGATGGTGTCAGGGGTATCGAATACGTTTCTTTATATATATGATTATCAAAATTATCTTGATATACCTCGTGATTGTCAGTGAAATCTCCATAAATTACTAAATGATTCAAATCAATTATTTTAATATCTTTTAATAATTCAAGTAAGATTTGCTTGGTTTCATTATACTCAATCGTTATCTCATTAGAACTCTTCTTCCTTCTTGTTTCCATCTCTTTAATCAACTCTTCCAAATCACTCGATATTATTATATCATCCAACAAAAAGTTTGCTTCTAAACCCAATCTCATCTCTAATTCAGCTATCATTCCACCCAACTTATCCAACGTAACAGTATTCGACTCATCCAATAGATCCACCCATACTTGATCAAAGTACGATAACTTTGTTGCCCTTGTCATATTAGCTCCAATCGTTGTTGGCAGCAGAAGCAGCTCCATTTTGTCCTATTCTATTGCAATTATTTCTGGATATCTCCTGGTGACTGTCTTCTCCTAATCAATATAAGTACTTGCACTCTCCTTAGTATCCACCGAGATCACGCAAGTCCCTCCCTAGTTTGTGCCCTTCACGCAAAAATTTTTTGGTGTTGGTTAAAAGGGTTGCCAAAACAAAAGATCTCACTATTTTGGTTTCGACGAAATAGGAAATCATATTGATTGCAGCTAAAAAATGTCGCATGTCCGCTTTTTGCATATTAGAAAGTGCAGGTTGAGTCGAGGTAAGTTTTACATGTTACACTCTTTTTGCATTTTAGGTTATTTTACTGGTTACAACATGGATATTACAGTTTGGAATCTTCTTACAGTTTAGAATCTTCTTACAGTTAAAGTGAAATGGGAATTTTACAAAAAGATTGCATTTTATTTACAGTACATTCTTTTCAAAACTAGATATATATACCACACCAGAATGAGTGATAGAAACTGGCGTGGACGTGGAAGGTACTATTACGATCACCTGGGTCTGGCCGGATCTTCATATGATGCGTATCATCCGACGCCTAATTCATCTTCATCATCGTCCAATTCTAACTCTAATGCAAGTATGGGTGGTGCAGGTGATAGTATGAACACATCTTCTTATAGAGGCCGGGGTTCTTCGCGTGCAGGACGCGGTGGGCTTGGTGGTGGAAGTTTCAGAGGACGTGGTGGGTCTGATCATCTGTATTACTCTAGAGGTGGATCCAGTAGGTATCAACCATATTATCTGAACCGTGGTTCGAGTGCTGGAGGAAGAGATGTTTATAGAACTGGAGACCGTTCTGCTGATGATTTTGAAAAGAGTACGGATAGAAAGCCTGATGTTGATAATGGAGTACCACCTATTGAAGATTCTCGTAGCCATGGTTATAATAATTATCGTGGAGGATATAGAGGTGGATATAGAGGATCGCTGTCCAATTATAGAGGAAGAGGTTATTATAGTGGGTCGAGTGCTAGGCCAAGTACGTCTTCTTCATCTTCCTATGAGTATAACAATGACGGTTCTAGAACGTTTAATAATAGTAATGATGGTACTAGACCTTATGATAAATCAAGATCTTCCCTGTATACTAAAGGGTTCAACGAAAATCCTCAGTATCCTAATAATTCCAAAGGATCTACTCCAACTTCCGAAAGATCATCAATATCAAAATCAAGACATTCAATATCGAGTGTTGACCCATATAAAAATTTCAAGAATCCTTGGATTCCAATACTTCATATAAAAGATCCTAAAACTCAGTCAATTCTTGAATCAAGGTATGAGGATCTACTTAAAGTCGATAAGGAACTAAGTCAACTTCAATTATCGAGATTTAAATTACAAAATACTGTTCAAACCTTGGATAAAAATATCGAAAGAGAAGCACTTCACGTTCAAATTACAAATGAAAAACTCGAAGAATTTACTTTCTTGCAATAAATCTGCTATCACCTCTTCTTACGACTCGTCCTTATGACCTCTAGTCCTTAAGACTACTCTGTATTATATCTTTTATACATAGACTAATGAATGAAATCCCTAGAAATACTCCTACGTGTAGTCTGCATATAGAGCCCTCTTTTTTTGGGGTGCTCTTTGTTTTTGTTAGGCTTTTTTTTTCTTTGGTTTAATATTGAAAAAAAAAAAAAAAAAATACCTGGCCCAATCTTTCTTTTCCCATTAACACCATATCTTTGCAAATATGTCAATCACTGAATATTTCTCTACTATTACTCAGAGTAAACTTGGACAATCCTTGATAGTTGGTTCTGTCTTGGTTGGTGTTTTCAAAATCACTACTTTTTCATTAAGTTTAGTATCTTTAGTTTTTGATTTATTCATTTTACCCCCAACCAATTATTCAAAATATGGGGCCAAAAAGGGAAATTGGGCTGTTATTACTGGTGCTTCCGATGGTTTAGGTAAAGAATATGCTTTACAATTGGCTTCTAAAGGTTTAAATATTGTTTTAGTTTCAAGAACTCAATCTAAATTGGAATTACTTGCAACTGATATTGAATCAAAATATAAAGTTTCAACTAAAATTATTGCATTTGATGCTTCTACTGATGCTGATGAAAATTATATTAAAATCAGTAAAGCAATTGAAGGCTTGCCAGTTACTATTTTAATTAATAATGTTGGACAATCTCATTCAATCCCTGTTCCTTTTGTTGAAACTGAATTAAAAGAATTAACCGACATTGTTACCATCAATAACCTTGTTACTTTGAAAATTACCCAAACTGTTCTTCCTACTATTCAAACAACTTTAAGCCAAGATAAAAAAGTTCGTGGTTTAATTTTAACCATGGGATCTTTTGGTGGATTGTTCCCAACTGCTTATTTGGCAACTTACTCTGGTTCAAAAGCTTTCTTACAAAATTGGTCTACTGCCTTGGCTGGGGAATTGGCTCCTGAAAATATCGACGTTGAATTGGTTCTTTCTTACTTAGTTACTTCTGCCATGTCTAAAATTAAGAGACCTTCTTTACTCATTCCTAATGCAAAAAACTTTGTTAAAGCTGCTATCAATGGTGTTGGTCGCCGTGGTGGTGCCCAAGAAAGATTTGCTACAAGTACTCCTTACTGGACTCATGCAATTATGCATTTTGCTGTTGCAAATTCAGTAGGTATCTATTCAAAAATTGCTAATTCCATTAATTTCAACATGCACAAAAGTATTCGTGTTAGAGCATTGAAAAAAGCTGCTCGTTTGGCAAACCAAAAGAAAGACTAACTGACTCCTCTGTTCTTAACTTGAATTACTCCCTAGTTATATACTGCTTGTTTAAATCGTATGTATATAGAAGTATATACATATATATGTATTACCAATAAGAAACGGTCACGTGATACACACCAATTACCCTTTTTGTAAATTTTGCAACCCGATCCGTACACCGAGCGATAGAAGATTCTAGAAAAATCGCGAAAAATCAATAGGCAGAATCAAGAAACACCCCAAAATTTGAAAGAATTGCCATTTTTTTCTATGAAATGAATTAGCTTATCATATAAAACCAATTCAACTTTCTTTTAGAAATATCATTTGCTTTAAAGTAAAGTTGAAATAATTTAATTTTGGGAAAATTTGATTAAGTTCAAATAGTTTAAAATAGAAAACGATTTCAATTCCAATTGCAAATATAATATTAATTCAATATGGTTAGAGAAACAAAACTTTATGATTTATTGGGAGTTTCACCATCAGCCAATGAAACTGAAATTAAAAAAGCTTATAGAAAGTCTGCATTGAAGTATCATCCTGATAAACCAACTGGGGATGCTGAAAAATTTAAAGAAATCTCTGAAGCCTGTGAGATTTTGTCTAATCCTGATAAAAGACAAGTTTATGATGATTATGGTTTAGAAGCTGCAAGAGGTAATGCTCCAGCTGGTGGTGCTGGTGGTAATCCTTTTGCAGGTGCTGGTGGTGGTGCTTCACCTTTCGGATTTAGCTCCGGTGGTGGAGGATTCTCTCAAAATGATGCCTTTAATATCTTCTCCCAAATGGGTGGTTTTGGTATGGGTGATGATATGTTTGGTGGTTCTGGTGGTTTTGGTGGTTCCAGCTTTGGTGGATCTAGTTTCGGTGGTGGTATGCCAGGTGGATTTGGAGGTGGCGGTGGTCGTTCTGCTCGTTCTCGTCCTGAACCTGATACTGTTACCATGACTTTACCAGTTTCTTTGGAAGATTTATTCAAAGGTGGAACTAAAAAGATGAAATTAAGTAGAAAAGGTATTAGTGGAGCTAAAGAAAGTAAAGTTGTTGAAATCAATATTAAACCAGGTTGGAAAGCTGGTACTAAGATTAATTTTGCTAATGAAGGTGATTATCAACCTGAATGTCAAGCAAGACAAACTATTCAATTCGTATTGGAAGAAAAACCTCACCCTCTTTTCCAAAGAGAAGGTAATAACTTAAAAATGGTTCTTCCATTATCTTTTAAGGAATCTTTGTTAGGTTTCGATAGAGAAGTTACAACCATTGATGGTAGAAGAATTCCATTCTCAAGATCATCCCCAATTCAACCAAACTCTTCTACTACTTATCCAGGATTGGGTATGCCATTTAGCAAAAATCCAAGTCAAAGAGGTGATTTGGAAATTCTTTTCAAAGTCGACTATCCAATCACTTTGAACCCTGCTCAAAAACAAGCTATTAATCAAAATTTCTAATGGCTTTGAATCATTATTCCTTTATTTCTAATGACATATGACACGAATGAGTCCTCTTAAATGCATTTTATTTTACTTTATTTTATTTTATCATTATCTTATCTCCCTTAATTTTCCATTCTTGCTTTCAAACTGATTTTTTTCAAAAAACATTCTTGTACTTTTAGTTTCTATTCCAATCTTATTTGTCACTTTCTACTTTTCATTTAACTTTTTTTACCCTTTGCTTAGATTATAGACAAATATTATTGTCATCGGTCATCGCCTACTGGTGTCAAAATTTCACCTCTGTATGTATATACTTTATAATGAAATTGAAAATCATATTAAATATAATAATACATTTTAATTGACCTTTATCTTTGGTTTTAGAAAAATTCGTAGATTCTTCAATATATATACATATATGTAGTTATATGTTGTATATATATTTATCGAAATTCCTGTATATAAGGATTTATCAAGAACGAAATTCTTACTTCTGTGAACATCTTCATCAATTAAAATCTCATGTATTCTACTCTACTACTCGTGTATTAATACGAATAATAATCAGAATATATTGATATGTCTGTTATATTAGCATCCGCTGGGTATGATCATACAATTCGATTTTGGGATGCTTTAACGGGGGTTTGTTCTCGAACAATCCAGCACCCAGATTCTCAAGTTAATCGATTAGAAATAACGTCCGACAAACGATTTTTGGCAGCTGCTGGTAATCTATATGTAAGACTATATGATATAAGACAAGTGGGAAATTCTGGCAATGGCACCACTTCTGCTAATGCGGTAGGTTCAATGGGACCCGGTGCATCAAATAATAATAATAATAATAATTCCAATCCAGTTATGACTTTTGAAGGTCACAGTTCAAATGTTACCTCAATTGCATTTCAAGTAGAAAACAAATGGATGGTTTCATCATCTGAAGATGGGACGGTTAAAGTGTGGGATGTTCGTTCTCCTTCAGTTCAAAGAAGTTACAAACATCATTGTCCGGTTAACGAAGTAGTCATTCATCCTAATCAAGGGGAGTTAATTAGCTGTGATCAAGATGGTAATATAAAGATATGGGATTTGGGTGAAAACCATTGTAGTCACCATTTGATTCCAGAAGATGATGTTCCAATAAATTCATTATCAGTTGCTAGCGATGGTTCAATGTTAGTTGCTGGTAATAATAAAGGTAATTGTTATGTTTGGAAAATGCAAAATAACCGTGATGAGACTTCTTTAACTCCAGTTACAAAATTTAGATCTCACCTGAAGTACATTACTAGAGTTGTTTTACTGACTGACATGAAACATCTTGCTACTTGTTCAGCTGATCATACCGCTAGGATATGGTCTACAGAGGACAATTTCAGTTTAGAAACTACCCTTCAGGGCCATCAAAGATGGGTATGGGATTGTGCTTTTAGTGCAGATAGCGCTTATTTGGTAACTGCCTGCTCCGACCATTATGTTAGATTATGGGATTTATCGAACAGTGAAACTGTAAGACAATATAATGGTCATCATAAAGGTGCTGTTTGCGTGGCATTAAATGATGTTTAGCATACAATTACATCCATTTCATCTTTGAGTTGCCTCTATTTTTGCATCAAATATATACTAGTATATATTCATCTCTATTGAAAGCGGTCTTTTTTAAGACAAGTTAAGAGTTCCACTGGGACAAAGAGTGGCTTCCTCCTTCTGTCAGCAAATTGGTATTTGATCTCTTTCTTCTTAAAGAAGTAATAACCTCCCACATAGTTAAATAGTGTTTCTAAATCATTATGAAAGGTGTTATTTGTAAAATTAGCTGGTCTCTCTGAATACCACTTCTTAATATCTAGCGTCGACATCTTGGAATTCACATGTCCTTCGATAAAGCCAATTAATTCTATCAAAAGCTTGGTTTGGTTTGGAAACCCATTTTCAAAAAATTCAAGAGCTTGAACGCAAAAAAAAAATGATGATTTTAATAATATTGAGAGAATTTCTTCCTTTCCCTTTTCCCAAACTTTAGATTTCCACTCTTCTGAACGAATACTTATCAAATCCTTATAAATGGTCAATAATGAGACTGCTAAACCAGCATACTGAGAGAATTTTGAAATTTTGCTTTCGGTTAAATCAATTGCAAGATCAAGATTAATTTTGGTCTTCACTTCATACTTGAGGTGAAGCAAAAGTGAGTCTTCGTCAGCCTTGTCTTCCAAGGACTTATATTCTGCTAAAATTGGAAAAAAATGACACAATGGAAAGCAGTATTCAGGAATTATTTTATAGTTTAAACTTGCAAAAATTTCCAACAAACAAGAGTAATGTGAATCCTGAATGATCAATGGGCTATTTTGTATTGAGGCAAGATAGTTGATCAAAGTCTGACTATCACTATGAATTATACCGCTCTCCATTATAAAATTTTGCAAGTCTTCAACAAAAAGATCTAGTTGAGCGGTTCTAAGCTCTGGCATGAAGGCAGAATTTGCATAAAACGCATACAAATAGTAAGCTAAGATTGTTTTATGTACTTCATTAGTTTTCTTAATTTCCTCTAAATCAATTGGCGTTCTGCAGCTTCCACATTCTTTTTTTTGTTTTCTGAAATCTAAATAGTTGACCGAATCATCAAGGAAGAATTTGTGAAAAGATAAGCTGCATACCAAAGAATGACATCGAGCGCAATTGTACGAAAAGAAAAAATCAGATTTAGCTGTACATAAAGTACATTTACAATTGAAGAAGAAGCGGCTGCTTAATTCTAATTTTCTTAATTCTTTGGGCTTTGAAGTATAACAATAATTGATTGTTATCTCCTTGAATTTTGCAATTGGACAATTGGAAACAAGCTGAAAAGAAGAAGCAGAATTGGGAATGATGGTTGTATTAGGCAAACAAGAATGATTGATGAGAGAAAAATATGGATCAATACAAATGCCAATCGACTCACCAAATTCATTGGTTATTACATTAGCATTGACAAAGCAAATACATATCAACTCATTGATGTAATGCTTCAAAGATTCTTTGGATTGATCCCGCTTTGTCTTGGAAATTGCACTCACAATTGAATCAAGGTTGTCGTAAACAAAATCCGCTTGAGGACCTTTCATGAACTCCTCTTTATGAGAGGTCAAATCGGATATCTCTTGTTTGAAAATTGAGAATTGCTCGCATGTTACAAAGAGTTTGATAACTAACCTGATGAAAACATCAACGCCTTCTTCTTCATGGGCCTCCTTCTTAAAATGGCTGAGAATCTCACATTCATATTTATGAGTACCACCAAAATCGTTCAACATGCAATCTTCGTCACAGTATCTTGCTAGGCTGCAGCCTGGACAAACCAATTTATTATCTGCTGATTCAAATTCAAGAAAGCAATAGCTACAAGCCGATTCTCTCGAACATGTCCTCTCATCAAAATTGTTAAGCACCTTCACCAAAGGCTCGAAACTGTACAAGGACTTGCAAGCCGGGGCTGGCATTTTCAAACAGAGTCCTCTTTCATTAAACCCTCCTTTCGGGTTATTAATTGTGATGAGCTTTTTGGAAGCCTTTTCAACCTTTTTCGTATTCATTGCAATTATGTCAGTCTAGCTTTATTGTTAACCGGCGGCTATCTTTTCTTTGAAAGGAAAAAGTTGGATTACCCACAAAAATGATTCCTATTGAGTAGCTTTGTAACACTCAAAAGTTTCTGATGCTTTTGAAGTAGCTGGGCTAAGTCTTGATAGAAGGTGGGATGTGTGTTGAAAAGTGAGCGGCTAAAATTCTAGAGAAAAAATGGTTGCAATTAAATTGAACACATGGTACTGTATATAACAAAATCGAGATTTAGCAGCGATTTGAAATAGCAGTAAAATAGCTTGATAGTAAAAGCAGTTGAATGGCTACCTATCTATTACAGTGTTAGTTATCACTGGTAGGACTAGAACTTGGTTTTGGTCCACTCTCTTTCTTACGTTCTTGCGGAAACTGTAGTTGTGAAAAAGTAATTTAAATTAATACACAAATGATAATATTCTATGTTCCAGCATTCGAAGGTATGGCCTAGCAAGTAATCTCTTCTCTGATGAAAAATTAACAAAAGACTTCTACAATGTAAGATTTGTTTAAAATGAACGATATATACATGCAAATGTGACTATAAAACTTCAGAAGAGAACAAAAAAAACTGAGGATACAGGGGAAACAGTGCATGGATTGATAAAAATCCCAAGTGAAATGCAGATGAAAAGCAATCGTAAAAAACAAATGAAGGTATGTGAACCAAAGACTAAAAGAAAAACAAAAAAAAAGATAACAAACATGAGTGTATAGACCGTGAAGACACAAGTTGATGCTGGGATGTTGCCGTAAAAATGAACGTAAATCAAGATAAAAAAAAAAAAAAAATGAACGAAAAGTAAAAACCAAAATACAATAGTATTGAGAGAATGCAGATGCAAAGATACAAGGAGGAATAAACAAAAAAAGAAATGTATCTGGAGAAAATTAAATGAGTAATGTAAAGTTTTGCTATTCAAACTTTTATGCTAGGAGTTTATTCTTGAGCTGACATATCAACCCAAAATGTCTTCATTTTTACCCAAAATATTTTCGACCCCAACATTATCATAATTTAAAATCAATTCTTGATTTTGGGAATCATCTTTGAAGTCAGTTCCATAAGCACCATCCAAAAGATCAACCATACTAGTACTCCTTAATTGGTCAGAAGCATTTTCATCAAATTGACTTTGCTGTTGTTGAAATTGTTGGATTTGAGGATTCAGTGGTAAGAAATTAGTTTGGCTGCTGGCATGAGGATTTCCACTAGCTTGAACGCTATCTACGTTCATTAAACCAGAAGTCTGGGGTTCAGTATGAGTTCTTACGGCTTCATGGCGATTTAAATGAGTATGATGATTTGATGATTCGAGTAAATATTGAAATTCGTCTTGAAGAAAACCTCCTAGCTCGAAACACCAATTGAAATATTCATCAACCCAGCATCTGACAATCCACCACGCACCAAACCCTTGACCACCATTCAAACTAATTTCACGAAGACAAGTAGTAAGAAGATTGGATACAACCAATATGAAAAGTCTTGGATTAGTCTTTGAAAATCTGGATGGTAATGATGAAATGAAATCAGCACAACTATTCATAATCGATGAGTGGTATAATGATTGCTGATCCTGACTACCTTCCTGACTTTTTTGGCTCCTTTGACTATCCAGTTCTGACTGTAATAAATTAATGAAATCACTACTCAAGATATTCAATAAAAGATCAATGTTAGCTTTAGAACAGGGAACTTCTCTTAAAACGATTTCATTGATATCTAATTTTAACCAATCGTCAATCATTGCTTGCTTTTCTGAAGAGTTATTTAAAATTCTTCCAGCCGATTGACCAGTTTCAATTACCTTAATTAATCTGGTTAAAATTGCAATAAAATTTTTAGCAGTTTTCAATTTTAAGTTCATGAAATTTTTGGGAACTTTTGTTTGTAATGAAGCATTTAATTTATTGACATATTGTTTAGAAACCTGTTTTAACTGTTGTAAAACTTCTTCTGGAACACTTTGCAAGTGTAATTTGGTTAGCATTTTGGCCATAGTTCTATACATTGCTAAATCACATTCTTTAACCCAATCAAGAACTGGTTCGCTAGTATATAATTTGAACACTGGAGCCGTTAAAATGCTATTGAAACTGGCAAAAGATGAAAATAATTTCTTGATATGCATATATCTTAAACTTTCAAAAATGGAAGTACAGTGAACCTTATATAAAGAATATAAAGTATCAGCAATATCATAATCGGTATCTCTAGGCAAATATGGATAGATCGAAGGTAAATGAAGTGGTGAGTTCATATCTTCCATGTTAAGTGAGTTTTCAATCAAATGGAACAAATTAGGAATATACCTTAAATTATGTAATTGAAAATGTTCCGTAATATGAATTGAATTAACCGGAGTTGATAATGAATTAGCAGTCGCCGGGTTTTGTGCAGGACTACCAGATGCCGAAGGGCTATTTGGATTTAAAGATTGAGGTGAATCAATGCCGAAAGAAGATGAGGAATTAGAAATTGGAGAACCACCCTGGATATTTTGATCCCCTACCAATTTAATTCCACAATAATGATATTTAGATTGACCTCTCATACCCAATCTTCTTGTTGTTAAATTTGGGAAAAGAATTCTGACTAATTTACCAAAACTTGCAGGAGATAAAGGGGTTAAACTATTATCAGCACAAATTTGAACATATCTTGCATAGATTCTATTTCTAGGAACTACTGCGGTTGCTGAAGATTCACATGAATTAAGTAACCAAACCATACCAAAAATTTGACGTTGTCTTTCTTTACTAGTATCTTTATTATTATTGGATGAAGAGTTATTACCATGATCTAAATTATTTGGGTTATCATTATTGGTAGAATTTTCATCATTAGTATTATTAGTATGGGAAGCACTTGCTTTTGTTTCTGGTATTGAATCATCATTTTCAATTGATTTGATTCTTAATGCTAATTCATGGAGTGGTAATTTAGAGGCTTTAAATGCCAATTGTTTTAATTCATTATCACCATCATCACCAGGAACAGCATGATCAGATTTTCTTTGTCTTTTTCTACTATTTGAAGGAGGGATTGAAGCAGGATGAGTACCGCTCATATCATGCAGAGTTGATTGTAAACCATAAGCACTGGAAATCATACTTTCATGAAGGCCATGATCGATGGGAGTACCTGATCTTGAACCAATTGGAGATTTCCCCATATGTGAATCTGTTGAAGGCATTGATCTATGCAAAAAAGTGTTACCAAAATGAGGTTGGGTAGGAGGTTGAGGTTGAGATTGAGAGTTAGACGGATGATATTGATAATTGAAGGATTGGATTTGACCATAAGGAGATTGGGCTTGATATGAAGAATGTTGAGGTTGATGATGTTGTTGCTGTTGTAAAGGAGGAATACCCGATGAAAAATGTCTTTGATGAGAGAATTGAGATGAATTAAAATCAAAGGTAGGAGCTTGAATTGGTTGTAAAGATTGTTGATCTTGATTAGTAAAATTTTGAATATGAGAAGTTAAAGGCAGATGTACTGGTTGAGGATGAGATTGTAAATGTTTAAATTGATGCAAATTAGGATTTATTGGAGAACCCAAACCCCCATCATTGGGTTCTACTTTAACGTATACTTGATTATTCATTGGACGATTTGATAAATAATGATTTCCCCGTTGTTGTTGTTGAAAGTGTTCTTGTTTCAGTTGTTGATCCCGATTAATTTTATCTTGACCTGAGTTCATTAAAGAATTTGGGAATAAAAGTTTGAAATTAATATAATAATCAAATCTTTCAAATCCCCAGTAGAAAAATGTTTTTCCTAGCTCTTAATTCTTTGTTGCAAAAAAGGAAGAAGAAAAAAAAAAAAAAAAAAAAAAAAAAAAAAAAAAAAAAAAAAAAGAAAAGGCTACTTCAAGTCAAAGGTTAAAAGTTTCAATGTTGGAAATCCGAAAAATAAAAGGAGTATGACCCTAAAAATGAAGTAGACATTCAAGAAGTACTAACTGATGAAAGAAGGAAAGAAAGAAAAAGATGCTAAAGAAAAAGGTAAAAATTTCAAATCAATCAACAAGAAGAAAAAAACAAACCGAATGATTGATAATTTATACCTAGGAAAGAGAAAAAAAAAAGCTGAGTGGATAACAAAATTCAAGGAACAGTGATAATTTTAGCGTTTTTATTGTTCTTTTTACCCAAAATTTTCAAGATCAAATTAGGGATTAGCAGGATCAAAGGAAAAGAAAACAACGAATACCAAAAAAAAAAAAACTGAAAAAGATGAAAAAAATTAAAAAAATAAAAGAAAATAAAGAATAAGGAGATATTGCACAAATACAAGACAATAATTAGTTGGTGATGATCTGACTTGAATGCAAGGATGGAAGTTAGGATGCGAGATTAATATTAAACTTCGATTAAGGAAAAGGTACGAGATTGAACAGGATAGGAGACTGAACAAGTGACGTAGAAATAATAGGAGAAGGAAACAGATCTCTTTATAAAGGGGGGGAGGACAGCAGGCAACACGGAATCAAGCAATCAAAGATAGAATAAGTTTTTATATTACAATTGCAAAACCTTAAATCACTTGGAATAATAACAAAAGAAAACAACAGATCGATTAATGAATATGATTAATTGACTTAATTTTCTTTCCCAAGCTATTCTTTTCTTTTCTTTATAAAACTTTCGGCTTTGGAAGGTTGTTATTGCAAATTTGATCAGACGATTGTAAGTAGTAAAGGGGAATTAGACCAATGAGATGAGCTAATAACTTGTACTGACAATAATGTCAAGACGATTTTGATTTGAAATTGAACTTTGAGCGTAAAAGATGATGTCAGACTAATGACTGTGAAAACCACTCTTGATATTATCTTTAATTAAAAATGAAAAAGACAATGAAGCAAAAAAAAAAAAAAAAAGATGCAAATGAAATGAAGAATAGGCCAAAAATGGGAGCAACAACACTAAAATAAACAATCCAAATTAGAAGAAAAGGGGTAGCAGAACCAAATGAAAACAAACTCCCGAGCCTTTGTATTTATAACCTAGTTGTTATACGTGGGATACTTAGAACCTAGGGTTAATATACTTGAGGGCCTAGTTATAGGAGATGAGGGGGGGATCAAACACACTACCTAAAATAGTATCACTAACAAACCAAAAAAAAAAAATTTTTTTTTTCTTTTTCTTTCTTTTGGTTATACTGAGAAGCGGATAAATCGAGAAGTTTCCCTAACAAAAAGTTTAAATAGGTTTTGTTTGGCCTCCTTAAAACAGTAGCCCTAAAAAAAGACTAAGATCACCAAAAAAAGAAAAAAAAAAAAAAAATGTGAATACCCGCTCTAGCAATTGAACACTTTGAAATACAGTTGGACTAGAGTAGATGTATTGATTGGATTGATTGGATTAATTGGATTAATTGGATTGATATAATGAATTGAACACTGTAGGTAACTGGAGATGTAGGTAACTGGAGATGTAGGAATTGGAATTAATTGAAAGTGTAAGGGTAAGGGTAAGGGTAAGGGTAAGTGTAAAGTAAGGTAAGGGCAAAACAACCGAATGAAAATAACAAATAAATAAAGGATCACTCGAGTCGATTAAGCGATCTTGGTAGTCAAGAGGAAGTAGCTTCTTATGACAAGTGTCAATTGGTTTTGTAGACGAAGTAGTTGGTTGACTAGGTATCGAGCGCAGTAATCTCCAGAAATAAATACTTGGATACAAGACGTACTACTGCGAGTTGGTGGTGGGGAACAACGGTATAAGGGGAATAAGGGGAAACAAGTATAAGGGAACTTTAAGGGAAACAACAGTATAAGGGTCAACCGGTAATGAAGAAAAGGGAAAAAGAAGAAAGAAGAAAGAAGCAAATTTAAGGAGAAAGGATGCTAAGTTATATTTAAATCTTTGGGGATATATAACAAAACACTGAAAATAACAAAAGAAAAAGAAACAACGGAAAAAAAAAAAGGACAAAAATTAACAATTCTATTGAAACGAAAAGAAAAGCTAATCCATAACAAATAGGAGAAAAGAACGGTGTAATTGAAGTATGATCTTTTTAAATTACTCCTGTTTTGATTGGATTTTAGTGTACGTAGAAGTGTGCGTAGAAATGTACTTGTTTATAATGGATTGAAAATGCATCATGTTTTACGGGAATACTTACTGCTTTTTCTTTTTGTTCTTTTGTTATTCTTTTCTTGTTTTGTATGTTCCTGTGTAATCGGTTTTTTTAAAAAAACATTTTTATCCAAGGGTGCCTTTCAATATTTGGACTACTTGGTTACTGTCCAGTATGTGCATGATGTAACAAGTAAACGGTTTGGTGTACTGCCAGTAAAATCAAGGAATAATCAAAAGAAAAAAATAAAGGGTCCACCCTTATGTCTTTTTTCTTTCTCTCTTTTTTGGATGTTGTTCTTGTTTTGATGGATGTTTCTAACTTTTCAATTGTTGTAAAGCAATGTTACCTGGTACTGGGAAACAAGCCTTTCAAATCTACCCATCAAGGGTCATGGATCATTGTATGGATTCTATTCAGTGGTGAAACTAGCGTTTCTTTTAAAAATAAAAGGTTGACTACGTAACCAACTGGAATCGCAAATTTAATACTTTTAGGCCCTTTGCTATTTGTTTTTTGTTTTTGTTGTTTATATTGTACTTATTCCAAGTTGTTTATATTTCTTCTTGCTCTTCCTACGGAATCAGTCATATATACCCGAGATTCTGCTATCATATAAGGGGTAAACCGTTTTAAATTTGCAATCAATTACTTTTTTTGGGTTTGGTGGAGAGGGTGTTTTCCCCTTTTTGCGCACTGCTTCTTAGATTTATTTAAGTTCTCTTGCATAAACTGATTTATAGACAAGTTTAAGACATCCCAAGTGTCAATTGCACAGCAGTGTCATTAATCAAGTATGGCGTGGGCACTGGTGTATCATACGTGTTGGTAAGACCCCATTACTGTAAGGTTTGTCTATGCAACGGTTGGGTATGTATTGTTGTTTCAATGTGCTACAGAAAAGAGACGGTAGGCAAAAAAGAAAGAAAGAAAGAAAATCAAATACGAGGGTGTATGCACGTGACTCATTAATTCCGGGGAGCAGAGATGGTGATTACATAAGCAGATGGGAAATTTTTCTTTTTTTTTTTTTTTTTTTTTTTTTTTTTTT